>BTHU01000007.1:48721159-49118659 GCA_036184795.1 Tokudaia tokunoshimensis
GAATTTCACCTGTCGGCTTCTCTCACCCTTAATGATGGCTTTGCTCCCCACACGATTCCGTCGGCTCTTTGGTAGCGTTTTAGGTTAATATAGTCCCATTTGGCTACTTTTGCTATTTCCGTCTATGCTTTGAGGTCTTGTTTGGAAAGACTTTGGCCAGAGCAAAGTCATAAAGTATATTATTCCCCTTATGTCTTCTTCTAATATTTTAAAAATCATTTGCGGTCTCAAATCTAATCATTTAATCTATTTTGAGCTGGCTTTTAAAGTATGATATGAGAATAACTTTCCAATTCCATTCTTTTGCCTGTGGGTATATAGTTTCCCCCAACATCATTTATTAAAGAGACAGCCCTTCCTCTTTTTCCATTGGGCATTCTGGGTAACTTTCACAAAACTCAATTGACCGTGGATATGTGAGTTTATTTTGAGATCTGTCCTGAACTACGGTCAGTGTATTTCTTTATATATATATATATATATATATATATATATATATATATATATATCATTGTTATGATTTTATAATAGGCTTTGAAATGACTTACTGAGACACTTCTGAAAGCTTTATTCTCTTTTTGCTTCAGATTGTCTTAGCTAATTAGATTCTTGTGTAGCTCCATACACATTTAAAAAATCTACACGTGGGAAAGATAGCTTTAGGATGTGTACCGGTTAATTTTACACCAATGTGACACCAGCTAGCGTCATTTTGGACATAGGAAGACTCCATTAAGAAAATGCTCCTGCAAGATTAGCCTGTGGGCAAGCCTGTGGCTCATTTTCCTGACTGATGGTGTAGGAGTGCCCATCCCACTGTGGGAGGTACTATCGCTGAGCGGGTTGTCCTAGATACAATAAGAAAACAAGTGAGCAAACCATGAGGAACACCTTCGGGTGTCATTTCCCAGGAGCCATTTGATTTGGGCGAGTCTGTTACTGGGACCTGGGTTTGGCAGTTAGGCTAGACTGACCGGCCAGTGACCCCCAGCAATCCACAAATTGTCACTTCTCCTCAGTGCGGGGACTACAACAGGCATGAGCACAGCTAGCTCTTCATAAGGGCGGGTCCTGACGTTCAAACGTGGGTCTTCATGCTGCGGCAGCAGCAAACGCTTTCCCAACTGAGCCATCCCAGCAAACATACTTCCGATGGAACCAAGTTTCAACAGCAATAACACTCTCTCTGTAGACTGCTTTGAGTAGCTCGCCCACTTTAGCAACATCAGTTCGCAGTGACTTTGAACACAATAGACTTTTCCATTTCTGCTCTCCTCAGTTTCTTTATCGCTGCTTTATAGTTTTTGGTCATATCTTTCACTTCTTTTATTAAATTTAGCCCTAGGAATTTTTCTGATGCTATTGGGAATATTACTGATTTCTTCCCCCGCCCTTCCTAGACTATTGGTGTGAAGATGCGTTACTGAGAGTTGGGTATGAACGCACCTCTAACCCTGAGACAAAAGGGTCGGAGTTGGAGGTCGGCTTGGGCTGAACAAAAGGACCTCAAATCAAAGAGAAAGAAGAATAAAGTGTGAACAGGAAATAAGAAAGAAAAAGGAGGGAGGGAGGGAAGAGCGCGTTACAGATTTTTGTGTGTTGATTTCATACTCTGGAGTTTCACTGTATCTTTATTTGTTCTAACAGGCTTGCGTATGGCATAGCTACAGTTTCCTATGCATAAGATCATCGTGTCCGCAAACTGACAATTCCATCTCTTCCTTTCTTTTCTGGAGTCCTTTACATTTTTTCCCCTCTCAATTAATTGCTCTGGTAATGATCTTTAATGCCGTTGTATTGGTTGATTTTTAGCTCTCAGCTTGACACAACCTAAAATCACCCAGAAGGGAAGTCTTACGTGAGGAATTGTCTCCATCCGGTTGGCCTGTGAGGACTGCGCTGATTGTTGACCGATGTAGAAGACCCAGGCCATAGCACCATTCCCTCGGCAGGGATGTTCAGTGAAAAGGGGGAGGAGCTAGCTGAGGGTAAGCCAACCAGCAAGGGTCTCTGTACATTTTCTCTGATTTTAACTGTGCAAGCAGCAATGGATCATCGCCTGGAACCGTAAGTCCTTTCTACGCTGAGCTGCTTTTATCAGTATATTTTATCAGAACGACAAATTTAAAACTAGAACATCTATGTTGAAAAGAAGCAGTGGCCATAAGAGAGAGACTACATTTTTAATCTCCCTTGAATATGTCGGGTATGGGTTTATTGTGCATATCCTTTATTGTATTGAGCTGAAGTTTCTTCTTCTAAATCAAATTCGTTGAGGATTTAAAAATGTATGTTTTATGAAATCTAATGGGACATATTTTCTTCATCCTATTAACAAGGCACATCATATTTGTAAACACACCGTAAAGTTTCCTTGAATCTAAAGAGTAAATGTGCTTGTTCATCATGAATGATCTCTTGCCCCATTTTCTTACATTTTTGTTTTAATTTTATTGTAAATAATTTTTTTATACACTGTATTCTGACCATAATTCCTGCCCCTCATCTCCTTCCAGATCCCCCTCCTCACCTCCCCATGCCTCCAAGTCTGCAACTTCATTTAGTTTTGGTTTATTTTCTTTTTCTTTTTTCTATGTGTGTGCATGTGTATGCTTTAAATTAATTAATTAGTTAATTAATTAATTAATTTAACTCATTGGTTTATTTGCCCTTTTGTTTTCTAAAGAGCAGGAGAATTAGCAGTCTTTTTCATGTGATGTTAGATGTGTTTTGACACTATGTTGGGGATTTTAAAATCTACTTTTACCCGACTTACTGATCAATGTTTTTGTTTTTTCATTGCTCTCTATCCTTGTTTTAGCAGAAGGCCAATGCCGACCTTGTACACTGAATCTATAGCACTCTTTTTCTGTTTGTTTTTAAAGAAGAATATGAGAAGTGCCATGGCTTCAATAAATGTTTACTAGGTATTTTTTTAAACAGTGGGATCCTGTGCTTCTGTGATTTTAATTGATTAAAAAAAAGTTCTGTAATTGATTCAACTCCCTTGCTCATAATTGATCTGCTTAGATTTCCATTCTTGATTTGGTCTTGATGGATCAGGTTTCCAAGAGTTTATCTACTGCCTGTAGGCTGACCAATTTCAGCCACACTTTTTTGTTAAGTAGTCTCTATGGCCGTTTAAATTTCCATACTATAATTGTCACATCTTTTTGCATTTTTGATTTTGCTTCTATTAGTTTAGGTAAAGTATACTGGTGTCTTCCTCCTCCTCCTCCTTCTCTTCCTCCTCTCTCTCCTGTCCCCCTTTCCCTTCTTCTTTTACATTCTTTACAATGGAGTTTTGTAGATCTTTTCTACTGATCTGCCCATCTCTATTTAGTTGATTTCTATGTTGGTCTATCTTATTTCTCCTTTCCTTTTGGCCATAGTCTACCATTTCATTACAGATTTCCTGCATAGTGTTGTTTATTTGAGAGATTTCTTCCTTTAAGGTATAAGAACGTGTGGCTATAAACTTCCCTCTTACAACCAGCTTTCCTGTAGCTCATTAGTTGCAGTATATGGTGTTTTTATCTTCACATATCTGGAGATTTTTTAAAAAAAAATTCTTTGCAAATTTCCTATTTGATGTATTAATCATTCAATAGAATATTCGTTTTTATTTATTTTCATATCTAACTCAGATCTGTCTTTTTTAATTAGATATTTTCTTTATTTACATTTCAAATGTTATTCCCTTTCCTCATTTCCCCTTTGAAAACCCCCTATCCCATCTCCCCTCCCTCTGCTCATAACCCACCAACTCCCACTTCCCTGTCCCAGCATTCCCCTACACTGGGGCATTGAGCCTTCACAGGACGGAGGGACTCTCCTCTCATTGATGTCTGATATGGCCACCAGTTGCGACATATGTGGCTGGAGCCATGGGTCCCTCCATGTGTACTCTTTGGTTGGTGGTTTAGTCCCTGGGAGCTCTGGGGGTACTGGTTGGTTCATATTGTTGTTCCTTCAATGGGGATGCAAACCCCTTCAGCTCCTTGGGTCCTTTCCCTAGCTCCTCCATTGGGGACCTTGTGCTCAGTGCATTGGTTGGCTGTGAGCATCCACTTCTGTATTTGTCAGGCACTGGCAGGGCCTCTCAGGAGACAGCTGTATCAGGCTCCTGTCAGCAAGCACTTGTTGGCATCCACAATAGTGTCTGGGTTTGGTGACTGTATATGGGATGGATCCCCAGGTGCGACAGCCTCTAGATGGCCTTTCCTTCAGTCTCTGCTCCACACTTTGTCTCTGTATCTTCTCCCACGGGTATTTTGTTCCCTCTTCCAAGAAGGACCGAAGTATTCACACTTGGTCTTCCTTCTTCTTGAGCTTCGTGTGGTCTGTGAATTGTATCTTGGGTATTCTGAGCTTCTGGGCTAATATCCACTTATCAGTGAGTGCTTGCCATGTGTGTTCTTTTGTGATTGGGTTATCTCACTCAGGATATTTTCTAGTTCCACCCATTTGCCTAAGAATTTCACAAATTTATTGTTTTTAATAGCTAAGTAGTACTCCATTGTGTAAATGTACCACATTTTCTGTATCCATTCCTCTGTTGAGGGACATCTGGGTTCTGTTTAGCTTCTGGTTACTATAAATAAGGCTGCTATGAATATAGTGGAGCATGTGTCCTTATTACATGTTGGAGCATCTTCTGGGTATAATCTCAGGAGTGGTAAAGCTGGATCCTCAGGTAGTAATGTGTCCAGTTTTCTGAGAAACCACCAAACTGGTTTCCAGAGTGGTTGTATCAGCTTGCAATCCCACCAGCAGTGGAGGAGTGCTCCTCTTTCTCCACATCCTCACCAGCATCTGCTGTCACCTGAGTTTTTTATCTTAGCCATTCTGACTGGTGTGAGGTGAAATCTCAGTGTTGTTTTGATTTGCATTTCCCTGATGACTAAGGATGTTGAACACTTCTTTAGGTGCTTCTCAGTCACTTGGTATTGCTCAGTTGAGAATTTTGTTTAGCTCTGTACCCCATTTTTAAATAGGGTTATTTGGTTCTGTGGAGTCTAACTTCTTGAGATCTTTTTATATATTGGATATTAGCCCTCTATAGGATGTAGGATTGGTAAAGGTCTTTTCCCAATCTGTTGGTTGGTGTTTTGTGCTATTGACAGTGTCCTTTGCCTTACAGAAGATTTGCAATTTTATGAGGTCCTATTTGTCAATTCTTGATCTTAGAGCATAAGCTATTGGTGTTCTGTTCAGGAAATTTTCCCCTGTGCCCATCAATAGAATATTCTTTATTTTCCAACTATTTGTGACTTTTCCAATTATCTCATTGATTTCTAATTCCACACCATTACCACTGTTTCTATAATCTATATTGCTTTTTATATTATTATTTCTCATATATAGTCATCTACATGTAGCATATATTAATATTTTCTGTTAATGTATTTTTCTACTGTTGCACTCATATATGTTTTAAATTGTAAAACACATATAGTAAATTCACATTTTTGTCATAAGGTAATATTTTCTACATTTATGTAACCAGCTTGCAGGTATCTCTGTAGTATGATGACTTAGCCATCAAGTATATACCAGGACTGGTAAAGCTGTGTTGTGTGGTGGTTTTAGGTTTTTCAGGCATCTCCACACTGACTTCCATAGTGACTCCAACTGTGAATGTTCCCCCAGCAGTGCACATGGATGTTGTTTTCTCATATCATCTCTACTATTCATTGTCATTTGTTTTCCTGTGACACCCATTCTGAATGGGATGACGATGGAATCTCAAAGGGTTTTCATTCGCATCTCCCTGATAGCTAAGAATGTTGGAATTTGAGCTGCCAATCTAACTCTGGTCTTTGTTTGTATGACAAGCACTTTACTGACTGAGCTATCTCTCTGGCTCCAGCCTCACCTAATTGTACAGGTTTTTTTTTGTTTTTTTTTTTTATTTTTTTTAATTTACATTCCAAATCATTTCCCCTTTCCCGTTTCCTCCCTCCCCGAAAGTCCCATAAGCCCCCTTCCCTCCCTCTTTTCTCCATTCAACCCCCTCTCCTTTCTCTGTCCTGGAGTTCCCCTACATCCAGTCTTTCCAGGACCAGGGGTCTCTCCTTCCATCTTCTTAGAAATCTATTGATATGCGGATTGTGTCTAGGGTATTCCGAGATTCTGGGTCAATATCCCCTTATCAGTGACTGCATACCATGTGTGTTCTTTTGTGATTGGGTTACCTCACTAAGGATGATATTTTCAAGATCTGACCATTTGCCTAGGAATTTCGTGAATTCATTGTTTTTAATTGCAGAGTAGTGTTCCATTGTGTAGATATACCACATCTTCTGAATCCATTCCTCCGTTGAGGGACATCTGGGTTCTTTCCAGCTTCTGGCTATTATAAATAAGGCTGCTATGAACATAGTGGAGCATGTGTCCTTATTGCATGCAGGTAAAGCCTCTGGGTATATTCCCAGGAGTGGTATAGCCGGATCCTCCGGGAGTGTCATGCCCAGTTTTCTGAGGAACCGCCAGACTGCTTTCCAGAGTGGTTGTACCAGCTTGCAATTCCACCAGCAGTGGAGGAGTGTTCTTCTTTCTCCACATCCTCGCCAACAACTGCTGTCTCCTGTGTTTTTGATCTTAGCCATCCTGCTCTGGGGGAATCAGTATCCCGGACCTCAAGCTGTACTACAGAGCAATAGTGTTAAAAACCGCATGGTATTGGTACAGTAACAGACATGTAGATCAATGGAACAGAATTGAAGACCCAGAAATGAATCCACACTCCTATGGTCACTTGATCTTTGACAAAGGAGCTAAAACCATCCAGTGGAAAAAAGATAGCCTTTTCAACAAATGGTGCTGGCTCAGCTGGAGGTCAACATGCAGAAGAATGCAAATTGACCCATTCTTATCTCCTTGCACTAAGCTCAATTCTAAGTGGATCAAAGATCTCCACATAAAACCAGACACACTGAAACTAATAGAAGGGAAACTAGGGAAGAACCTTGAACATATGGGCACAGGGGAGAATTTCCTGAACAGAACTCCAATAGCTTATGCTCTAAGATCAAGAATAGACAAATGGGACCTCATTAAATTACAAAGTTTTTGCAAGGCAAAAGACACTGTCAAAAAGACAAAGCGGCAACCAACTAACTGGGAAATGATCTTTACCAACCTTACATCCGACAGAGGGCTAATATCCAATATATACAAAGAACTCAAGAAGTTAAACTCCAGAGAGGCAAGTAACCCTATTAAAAAATGGGGTACAGAGCTAAACAAAGAGTTCTCACCTGAAGAATATCTAATGGCTGAGAAGCACCTAAATTGTACAGTTTTAAGCGATAGTTTCCTGCACGTGATGAGACTAAGTGAACCCAAATAGACTATGCCTTCGGGGATGCTCAGGGACACCTTTATCTCTCTCTTAACTGAGCAGAAGAGACTACTCTTAGCCAGCAGACAAGAGGGCCTCAGGTCTGGAAAGAGGTGGGCCAATCTGCCTCAACCTCAAATGGACCCCGCAGCTCATGTCCCAATGAGCCCCCTCATAGGCAGAACTCTCCCAGACCAGAGCAGGGAAATAAACTTTGAAAACCAAGCTTCAGGTTTATTTCAGAATCTCTGGTGAGAATTATACAGAAAACCTGATATATTGATATCACTGAACACGACTCCCAGAAGTTCACTCTGCAGGTAGGTTATAGCCCATACCACAGCTGAGAGGGCTGTGTGCTGAGATTTGAGGTCTACGGGATCCTCTGTGGGGCAGACACTAAAGCCTCTTGAGTGTGGTTCCATCACCGCTCTGGACAGATGTGATGACTTCAGAACTTCCACAGAAAGGTAATTAGGCCCATAAGTGAAATCAATAGCTTTGTCCCCGGGACAGGTTTAGTCCTAAGTCAGCAGACTATAAAAAAGCAACACGAGCGAGGCCTGTGCTTTGCCCCTTTTAACTGTCCCCTACTTGCTTTGTCACTGGGTGCTGTCTCTGTGCCCTTGGACTTTCTAGCCCCCAGAACCACGAACCACAGGCCAAATGAGCCTCTTTAAAGTGTATGTTAAATCTTGTCAGATCTTATATTTAGACAACGCAAATGGACAAAGATAATGGGAATCTTCAAGTAAACAGCCCAGGGTGCCTAGAGTCTGGATTTCAGGGGATCCGGGAAAGGGGTGTTATAAAAAGCCGATCATGGAGAAGGAAGGATGGCCCTGGGAACAGCATCCTGGGCAAAGTCACATTGGGTGTTGAAGTAAAAGGAATGGGGGTCCTTGCAGATCTTCATCAAAGATATAACCGAAGAACCTTGCGAATGCTGATTAAAACGAGAGCAGAGAGTGGGCGAAGAAAGCTTTGGGAGGGATCCTGACATGGCACACGGAACCCTGGAGTACAGAGATGCCAGTTCCAGCTATAGGTGCCATCCTGACAAGTAGGAGGAACCCTGGAATAGAGAGATGCCAGTTCCATCTATAGGTGCCATCCTGACAAGAAGGGGGAAGTCTGGAATACAGAGATGTCAGTTTCACGAGGAGCTGGAAAGACTTACTTAGAAGGAAGTCTCTTGTGGAGGAGACGTAGGTTTTCTGGTGGTGAAGGACTAGTTAGGATCAATGTCCATTTACCCAAGAAGATTCCAGTCTATGCAAGACAATAATACCAGCATTTAAAAATCCATGGAAATGAGAAAATGAACATAATTCTATCCAAATAACACTAGCAAATTTTCCTTTACATAACCTAACAAACCTTTTGGTTGTTTGTATTTTGGTTTATGGTCAAGTATCCTTGACTAATACAAACTGGGGGAAACCACAGCTCCTACCTCACGCTGAGGATTGTCATGAAGGTTGTCGCCATGGAACCCTCACCATATTAACTCCTTAGTCTTTTTTCTCTACCACATACTTGGTGACCTTCTGTGGTTAATATATCAGATAGTCAAAGGGGGGTTCACCACAGAGAACACCCCCAGTAATTTTGACTGTCCTCTCTTCTGTATCCCATCACACCCTGTTCCTTTGGTTTTTAGGTTCTAGTCTATTTAACAATTGTTTATTGAATGCTCACTATTTGGTGCAGGGGCTAGTATAGTAGAATAAGATTCCAATTCTCATGGACCTTCTATTATACAGTGGAGTTACATAATGCAACCAGAAAGATGAAGGAAAAAAATAGTAACCCCCTGTGGGTTTTCTTTCCCCAACTTTTCTTTACAGTAACAAAAGTTGGAATAACCAGCTTTCAGAAGAGAAAGGTATGTTGGAGTACATAGCTTTAAATGATTTCCTCCATGGTTGCTCAACCTTGTTTCCTTTGTGCCTGTGATACACAGGAGATCAGAGAGAGGAACTTGAGGTAGTGGAAGATGCTCACCTCCTGAGAGCCAGGAAGAAGGAACATCATGAAGAAGGTCTAGACCCCAGAATCTCCTTCAAGGGAGCACTCCAGTGACCCTGCCCCACTTCCTGTCTCTTATATGTTCCATTACATCCTAGTAAGGACCTTTAGAAGACATTTAAGATCCAATCCTGGGACTCATGAGATCGCTCAGTAGCTAAAGGCACTTGCTGCACAAGCGTGTTAACCTAAGTTCAACCCCTGGAGCCAATGAAGTAGATGGAGAGAATCAACTCCTCACCCCCCCCCCGTGTGTTTGTGTGTGTGTGTCTGTCTGTCTGTCTCTGTCTCTGTCTCTGTCTCTGTCTCTCTCTCTCTCTCTCTCTCTCTCTCTCTCTCTCTCTCTCTCTCTCTCTCTCTCTGTCTCTCTCTCTCTCTCTCAAACACCATAATAATAAAGTTATGAAACGGCCTCCAACCTGTGACAGCACTTGATTTTGATTGACATATTCGCAAGTTCCTTCTTTAAGTTTCTCTTAAAAGTCTTCCCTTGAAAAACTATTCAATCCTTCTGTGGGTCTTTTTTCTTAGCCAAAAATTCCTCCTGGTTTTAGACCCTCTATTTCTTCTGTCCCCTTGTGTTTCTTAAGACTATGCACTCTGGAAGTTGAGCCTGTGATTCATGACTCGCTCATCTGGAAAGCCATGCTTTGCATGAGTATTGAATAAAGAATGATGTGCATTAAGCTGATGCAGTGAGGGAACTGGTCTTCTAGCTAGACTGTGGATGACAAGAATGGGTGGGTGGGACTTAATGAGACAGTGGCTGTGGTTGGCTTTAGAAGTCACTAATGCTCTTGGGTCATATTACAGTCCCATGGTTGTTTTGTTGTTGTTGTTGTTGTTTGTTTGTTTTGGTTTTTTGGTGTTTTTTTTGTACAGGGACATAAAGTAAACATTTTTGCAGGGAGTATGAGATCTGAACCTTTCTGTACTATTCGACTGTTTTATACTTTGAAAGAAGCCACAAAAAGCTGTCAATGTATGGCATAGCTCCATTCCAATAAAGGTTTATTTGTATAAACAATTCCTACGTCAGATTTGTCCTGTAGGCTCCAGTTTGTCCATCTCTTGGCTGAGTCATAAGATTCTCAGATGCAACATCCTGCCTAAAAATTCAGTCAGCTCAAATGATCAAACACCCTTCGATCGAAAGCTTTTAGCTGACTTTCAAAAGAGGCTATTTTACTTCAGGGGATGTTAATTCAAATAAAGAAAAACATGAAGACATGAGTTAAACTGAGAAGACAATGCAGAATAAGCCCTTGTATGCTTTACATATGGCTCAAGGGCTGAAGATGTGTGGCTCAGGGACAATTGATTGCTTAGCCCTAGTGTGAGGGAGGCTATAGGTTCAGTCTGTGTGATCTCACACAGGACAGGACTGAGGGAGAGAGGAGGAGGAGAGGAGGAGAAGAAGAGGGAGGGAGGGAGGGAGGGAGGGAGGGAGGGAGGGAGGGAGGGAAAGAGGAAGGCAGGAAGGAAGGGAAGGAGATAGGAAGGAAGAGAGGGAGGGAGGAAGGAAGAGAGGGAGGAAGGGAGGGAGGGAAGATGGGAGGAAGGATGGAGGGAGGGAGAGAGAGGGATGGAAGGAAGAAGGGAGGGAGGGAAGAAAGGGAAGAAGGAATAGAAGAAGGAAGGAAGGAAGGAAGGGAAGAGGAAGGGAGGGAGGGAGAGAGGGATGAAGGGAAGAAGGGAGTGAGGGAGGAAGGGAGGGAGAAAGGAAGGGATGGAGGGAGGGAGGGAGAAAGGAAGAGAGGGAAGACTGAAAGAAGGAAGGGAGGGAGGGGAGAGAGGGAGAAAGGAAGGGAGGGGAGGGAGGGAGGGAGAAAGGAAGTGGGGAGAGAAAGTGAAGGAGGGAGGAAGAAAGGGCTTGAAACTATGCCATGAATCCTAAAAATACCACAGAGGTAAAACTCAAGAGGATGGTAATTAAAAAGCTGTACTCCATGAAGCACTGTCAACTGCCAATGGTAAACACCATTAAGACAAAAACCTCGATTTTGAACATGAACATTATGATTCATACCTTTTGATATTTGGAATGAAAGCAATATACACACAATATATGAGTAGACATTCAGGATGGATTTTTGATAGACAGACATTAAATCACTTATATTTCCTTCTGAAACAACTCTGTAATCTGTAGTGCCCTTCTGCTAGAGATGGCCAATAAGAACTGGGTATGCACTCTATCTAAAGGCAGTCTGAAACGATGCTTTTGTAAAATTAGAGTTCAGCCCAGGACTATTCACATATATTCAAAACCTTTTAAGACATCAAACCTCATTTGGCAAGCATGTTTCAATAACTCAAGCTTTTGATAAGAGTATTTCAAGAGAATAGCAAATATCTTGTCGGATTTGTTATTCATCAAGCCGCACACAATATACCTGTGATTTTCCAGGTGTTGAGATAACTAAAACATAGTTCTCCTGTGATTAACTCCCAAATCTTCAACAGAATGCTTACTGGGGGTCTGAGCTCTGGATCTAGGCTCATAACAAGGTCATGAGACCTGATGAAGCAAATCCCCACAGTTCAATATGAGAACCAAGAATAAGGAACTCAATCCGATCTTGCAGGGTTAGCAAGTGATAGATCTGAATTTTGGTCTAGGGTTGACTGTCGATGTCGTGATATCACCCCACTGCCCATCCTAGTGACCAGGAAGACTGAAAACTCATAATGAAACATAAAAACATAAAAACTCTTAACAGCCATTTCTGGATAGCAGCCTCAGCTCTCTTAGCTTGACTTCCCACAAATTAATTGCTAAGCCTGTAAATCCTGAACTCTCAATAAACTCCGAGTATTCCAACGAAACATTCCACTAAGAGGTGGAATGAACTTAACTACACCGTTAGAAGGGCTAATTTTGATAATGTTCTTAAAGGGAACACAAAATTGTAAGAGTACAAATCCTAAAATGAAGGATCTGGGATTAGCCGGTAATATCCCCCACATACCATCCTTGTGACCTCGAAAAAGTTACTTAGCCTGAATTTACTCACCTACTAAATGTGGATCTCCATGGCAACAAAAAGAAGGCTCCATGAATAAAAGTGCTTGGTAAACAAGCCTGAAGACCCAAGTTCAAATCCCCAGGACCTATGTAAAAAGCTACTGTACGTAGTACTATCCACCCATAATCCCATCACTCCTATGGCAAAGTAGTAGGCCTAGATTGAAAGAGAAGAATTACCCAGAAGCCCAAGAGCTAGCGAGCTTGCCAAACAAGGTCAAGTAGCAGAAACATAAAAGACCCTGTCTCCAAACAAGGAGGCAGGAGAGAACTGAATCCTGAAAGCTATCTTCTGACTTCCCCAAGCTCACTGTGGTATATACTCACCCACATACTTACTCCATACCATGCACAGGCATAGATTAATAATAAAAAGGAAATTGGGGTTCTCTTTAAGATCTGTTTCATAGAGTCTCAGAGATTAAAAAGAGTACACACAGAGGGACCCATGGCTCCAGTTGCATATGTAGCAGAGGATTGCCCTATCTGGCATCATTGGGAGTGGAGGCCGTTGGTCCTGTGAAGGTTCGATGTCCCTGCGGAGTTGGGAATGCTAGGGCGGTGAAGTGGGAGTGGGTGGCTGGGTGGGTGGATAGTGGGAGGGTGGAGCACCCTCACAGAAGCAGGGGGGATAAGAGAGGGCATAGGAGGTTTGCAGAGACAATACAGGGAAAGGGGATAACATTTGAAATATAAATAAATAAAATAACGAATAAAAACGATTCACACAGTCAAATGGCAGTGTTCAGAGATGACCTTTTCAATGTACTTCTCCACCAAAATGATTGCGTTTAAGTTGCGTAATATCCGCTGTGAGCACACAGCATGGCAGGGTTCGACTATTGAAAATGCCTCTCATTTTCTCCCTTACCAGCCAGTCAGGTTTGGATAAGATAGTGAAATCCAGGCCATTCTAACTGGCGTTTAGAACTAGACACCAGAAGGCTATATTTTAATCAACTAGTCCAGTTTCTGTCCAATAAACAGCAAGCTAGAGTAAACAGGAGGCAGAGCAAACAGGAGGCAGAGCGAACGGGAGGCGGAGTGACCAGGAGGCGGAGTTTCACCTCAGGGTCCCTAAGAAGCTTCTCAGGACTGTTCAAATGTGATAGGAGTTCTCCAACTGGATGAAGGCAGAAAATGATTCACTGAGCCCATATCAGAAGGAAGCTATGCAATTACCTTTATCTCAGGAATGTGTGGCCCTCTGAGACTTCCAGCAACACCATTGGTTGTGCCTTCTTCTAGTCAGATGGGCGAGTCTCAAAGCCAAACCCATAGTCACCACGGAAATGAACTTGAAAATCGTCATAAAATAGCCACCGTGTAATCTGATAGCCATTGAGACTTGAAGGCCAATTTTGTCTATAAATAAGAAATTAACTAAGAAGTAAGTATTAAGTACTCTTCAGAACCTAGCCTAAGTGTTCAACCTTCACCCTTTTCCCTCCATGTGTACTTAGAGATGGATCTATAGTAAACAGATCCTCATGCGAATTATGTTCGTTCCCTTCTTCTGTTTCCGGAATGTATAGCAAAATTCTGAGTTTTAGAAAGGGAAGTTTACAAACTTATTTAGGACATGATTTAACCTGAAGAGTTGATACTCATAGGTCTCATTCAAAGGTATCAGATGTTCTAGATTCTGACCATTTGGCTTAAAAATTATTCCCCAAGAAGACCACAATACAAAGATCTTCATATTCAATCATCTGATCAAAACTAGTTTGTCCAAAATTAAAATCTTAAACAACTATGAATTTAATTTTCTATTGAAAACATTGGTTACTATCTTACGATATGCAAATAATGTCAATTAGCTTTGAAAAGAAGGCTGTGGACCTTGGGAAGAGAGGGGAGAGGGGAATGAGAGTTGTTGCAGGAGGAGAGGGAAGGGAGAAATGTAATCAAATCATAATCCCCAAAATATCGAAAGGCATTTAGAGAAATTTACTTTTTCTTCTTTCCTACATTTTAGTTCATTTCCGCAGCATTTTAGATTTCCCCTTTTCTTCTTATTCATTTTAAGTATTCTCTGGCATATCAATTAGAAGAGGCTCAATGTTCATTATGTGTCATACTCAGTATTAAGTTCTTTGCTGTCTATGGCTCTCGTCTCCTGAGAGCACTTTTATGAATGGAATTATTGATCGGGGGACTAGTAAAACCTTCCTCATCCTTTGAGGATTAATTTAAATCTACCTTCATACCTTATCTCTCAGCTTCAAAGATGGCTCTTTATCCACTGCCTTAGCATCTAGATATTGTGCTCACACACCTTTTTGTTTTTATTTTCTGACTCCACTAGTAACCTAATTATCTGATAATTTGTTTATTCACACATTCACCCATTCGTCCTTTAGTAAATATTACCCATGTGTGTTCGAAACTAGGGATATGTAAAATGATAACCATGCTATAGTTTCAAAGATCATAAATTTTAGTAGGTTAAAAACTTGATTAATATTAAAACATATGTAGAAGAATACATATACACCCTTCACACATAAAAATTGCTTTAAAATGAGGACGTTATACAGAATATGAGGATGCGAGATCAGAAGAGCTGGTGTTGACAAAGGGATCGTGGAAAGACTCAGACAGGAAAAGGCAGTTGCTCTAGGTCCTAAAGGAGGAGTGGGCCAGTGGTTTAGTAGACAAAGAAAGAAGTATGTTCTGCAGAAAGCTAAAAGCCACAGGCAGGCAGGCACAGTGTGGCAAGCAAGTTTCACTTTCGTTGGCACCACATCTACCAGGTTTGTCTGCCTATTACACAGCTTTTCTTATTAATGTATTAACCACAGCATCCGGGGAGGCTGAGTTGCTGAGGTAGAAAGCACTAGGTTTTTCTGACATTCTGCTCAACTTTCTCCTTCTGGATGTATCTATGACAGCCTGGCATCTCTAAGTACCCTAGCCTGTCACAGTCAGTTAGTACAGGACTGTTGTGAAGTATGGCTGTCTTTTCCTTTTGAGTACCTTCTAGATTCTAAACTTTGTAGTCCACATTGGGCCTCTCTCTCATTATGTGAAGAAAGAAATTATGGGTCTATGTGAAGTAGACAGGCGTCAATTAGCTTGATTTCTCATTGGGGGATGGAACTCTAAGGTAATTTGCATGCACTAGTGCTCCACACTGACTTTCAAGTTGTCTCTGTTTCCTTGACATTGATGAAACAAGACTATGCCCACAGGCAGTGGCTCAAGGTCACACTCTGGAGTTCCCTCAACTTTGATTTAGCTTCATTCGATCCCTGCAAATTTATATTGGAAAAATGAGCCCGTTTTGTAGTGAGCGACCTATCTTAATGAATACTGATGTTGTGTAACTTTCCATCCTCAGAGTTCCGTGAGACACTTACATCAGTGTCTCTGGTGGATAGAGAAGGTTAGAGTGCAAAGATTCTGTGATTCTCTTTCTGCCTGTGAAGCTAAATATTTCCAACAGCTTCCTTCCTTTAGTAAGGGGAATGCTGCCAGAGCCTTACAGATACAGAGGTGAATACTAGCAGCCAACCATTGGTTGGAGCATGGGGTTCACTATGGAGGAGCTGGAGGGCAGACTGGAGGAACTGGGGGAGGGGGGTTTGCAGCCCCATGGGAAGAACAACAATGTCGGTCAACCAGATGCCCCATGGCTTCCAGGGACTAAGCCATCAACCAAGGGGTACACACGGTTCCAGCCAAAAGATTGGCAGAGGAATGCCTTAATGGGCATCAGTGGGAGGAGAGGTCTTTGGTCCTGTGAAGGCTCAATAGAGGCCCCAGTGTGGGGAAATCGAGTGGGGGTCATAGGAGTGGGTTGGGTGGAGGAGCATATTCTTGGAGGCAGGAGGTGGGAGGATGGGTTGGGAGTTTTCAGGGAGGGGTGAAACCGGGAAGGGGTAAAACATTTGAAATGTAAACGAAGAATATATTCAATAAAAAGGGGGGGGAATGCTGCATTCTGATGATGTTCTGGACCTCCAATCTTTTACTGCTGTTACATGCTCAATGTGTATTCCTTTTATATTTCTAATACCTGAAAATTCAGCATGCATGTGAAGTTCTCAATAAAGTACTTATTACTACAAACATCAAGGAATATATCAGATACAATAAAAATTAATTGTTGTAAAACTTTTGAATTAAGGGAAGTCACTGGTTTGAACATTCTTCTGTGCATATCAATATGTACATTGAACAATATGCTATAATACTCACACCCCTGCTCTAACAGAAAAAAAACAATATCATATAACATGTATATAAATACATGTTTATATGAATTATGTTTCCTATTTTTCAAACAAATTGCACTATACTTTGGAAACTATCTTATTATTGAAGCATATATCATGTACAGTATTTCACACTAGTCTATAATAAAAATCCCAGTTCCTGTAAAGAGTTGGCAGGGAGAGGATAAACTTGATCAAAATCATTGTATGAAACTCCCAAGAAACTAATAAGCAAAAGGCTTCATAGCACTCCAATGTATAAAGGAATCACACTGTTTAAAGTCAGTTCTTTACTAATGAACATTAATATCAACTATAGAAATTTAGCCTGAACATTTGTGATCCAGGCACCCTCTAAACTTTTATATACATGAATAAATTCTTTCTAGAACAAGTGGTAAATACATTTTTAGTTGTTACACGGTATTGCTGAGCAATTCCTTATAAACTGTACTCAAGTCTGCCTCTTCTGATGGTGTCAGAAATTTCTCTTCTCCTTCAAGTATTGAAAACCTGTATTCACCATTTTCTACTATGTATGGAATTTATATTATCTTTACAAATTACTTACTTTTATGTCTTTTCCTTTTAAAAAGTTGTGATCATTTGTAGTCTTTGGTTTGATGTGTTAAAATACAATTAGGGGGAGTATAAATTATATATGTATTTTTCTGATATTTTGCCTATAGTGTCTATTACTATTAGAATGCTAGCATTCTTCTTTCAACAATTTTTAAAACATTTTTAAAGATTTCATTTTTTAATCATTTAATATTATGCACATTTATGCTGCTGCTGCTGTTGTTGTTGCTGCAGCTGTTGTTGATGTTGTTGCTATTGTTGTTGTTGATGTTGTTGCTGTTCATGTTGTTGTTGCTGCTACTGTTGTTGTTGCTGCTGTTGATGCTGCTGGAGCTGTTGTTGTTACTTATGCTGTTGTTGCTTTTGATGTTGTTGTTGCTGATGTTGTTGTTGCTGCTGTTCATGTTGTTGTTGCTGCTGCTGTTGTTGTTGCTGTTGATGTTGTTGTTGCTGTTGATGTTGTTGCTGCTGTTCATGTTGTTGTTGCTGCTGTTCATGTTGTTGCTGTTGTCACTGCTATTCATGTTGTTGCTGCTGCTGTTGTTGTTGCTGCTGTTGTTGCTGCTGCTGCTGTTGTTGTTTCTGCTGCTGTTGTTGCTGCTGTTGTTGCTGTTGTTGTTTCTGCTGCTGTTGCTGCTGTTGTTGTTCATGTTGTTGCTGCTGCTGTTGTTGTTGATGTTGTTGTTGCTGCTGCTGTTGTTGTTGATGTTGTTGTTGCTGCTGCTGTTGTTGTTTCTGCTGATGTTGTTGCTGCTGTTGTTGTTCATGTTGTTGTTGCTGCTGTTCATGTTGTTGTTGCTGCTGTTCATGCTGTTGCTGTTGTCACCTCTGTTCATGTTGTTGCGGCTGCTGTTGTTGTTGCTGCTGTTGTTGCTGCTGCTGCTGTTGTTGCTGTTGTTGTTTCTGCTGCTGTTGTTGCTGCTGTTGTTGTTCATGTTGTTGTTGCTGCTGCTGTTGTTGTTGATGTTGTTGTTGCTGTTGATGTTGTTGCTGCTGCTGTTGTTACTGTTGTTGTTTCTGCTGCTGCTGTTGCTACTGTTGTTCATGTTTTGTTGCTGCTGCTGTTGTTGCTGCTGTTCATGTTGTTGCTGCTGCTGGTGTTGCTGCTGCTGTTGTTGTTTCTGCTGCTGTTGTTGTTGCTGTTGTTGTTCATGTTGTTGTTGCTGTTGATGTTGTTGCTGCTGTTGTTGCTGCTGCTGTTGTTGTTGCTGCTGCTATTGTTGTTGCTGATGATGTTGTTCATGTTGTTGTTGCTGCTATTGTTGTTGATGTTGTTACTGTTGTTTTTGCTGCTGTTGTTGATGTTGTGTTGTTGTTGCTGCTGCTGTCATTGTTGCCCCTAGGTGTCACAGCTTGGTAGGGCCACTGATTGCCTCCCTATTTGGAAGCTTACATAGCTCCTTCTGGGATGGTGGAACCTAATCCTCAGAGAGGAGGCCTTCAGGTCAGATCCAGCTCCAACCTTCCAAGCCCTGTGTCTGAATTAATGCTGTCTGCAGCAATAGGGACTTATCTACAGCCTCAGGCAGCCAACCAAGGGCAACAGCAATAGCCTGCACTGGTTTGGAGGTGTCTTAAACTTCCTTGACCAACAACTTGGAAGGAGGCTTCTCATTTCTGGGGCCAGGGTGTTTGCTACATGGTAGATGACTCTTAGGGGAAGCACTGTCAGCCCCAAAGCTACAGGGATGGAGATGGAGATGATGGAGATGGAGATGGTGAAGATGATGGATATGGAGATGATGGAGATGGAGATAGATGAGATAGAGAGATGTATGTATACACACATACTTAGATGTATTACATGTAATTTTAGTTAAATATAAAATAATATGCTCTCTTACGGTATTTTCAACCCTCCTTAGTGCCACTTATCCCTCTGACACCCTTTCCTTAATTGTCAAAGTTAGCTTCAGCTGTCTTGACACAGACCTAGAGTCTCTCAGGGAAGGGAGAACTTCAGCTGAAGAACTGCGTCAATCAAATTGCTCTGGGCCATATATATGAGCTATTTTCTTGTCACTAATGGATGTAGAACAGTCCAGTCAACCATAAGAAGCTCAAGTAACCATGATATAAATCCAGTCCCCCACAAGCTTCCCAGAGCTTGTGAGAGAAACTCTAGCCTGGCAAGGTTTACCAACAGTAGCATGTGAGTCTGAGGTGACTGTCTTCCATATTTACACAATCGTGTTCTTCGAAGAGCTCCAATCAATCTTTTTGCCTTGAGTCACTCAGATCAAAGAAAAGATTATCTCCCTTCTGCTCTTACCACACAGCTGGTCTTGGAATTTCAGAACATCACTTTTGCTCAAATAAGAAAAAGTACAGAGATGACTCTGGTCAACCTTTCCCTCAGCTGTATCCTTTCACTCTGTCTTATTTCCAACCCCTCAGTTTTCAGTGATAATGTTATTGACCTAGAGTGTCTTAGTTTGCATTCTGTTGCTGTGAAGAGACTCCATGACAAAGGTAATTCTTATAAAGGAAAACATTTCATTGAGGCTGGCTTATAGTTTCAGAGATTTAAAACATTATTTTCTTGGTAGGAAGCATGGCAGTGTCCAGGCAGACATGGTGCTAGAGAAGGAGCTGAGAGTTCTACATCTTAATCTGCAGGCACTAATGAAAAGACTACATGCTATACTGGACGTGTCTATGGGAACCATACAGATTCAGTATATATAGAGTATTTGCTTTTACACACACACACATACACACACACACACACACACACACACACACACACAAATATGCTGTCAGGATCTGTGTTAACCACCTTTAAATACACGAGGATCTGTCCATCGAGCAGCCCAGAGATATCTTTTATAAACTCCACAATCATTGTCCCAGCTGGGCTAGCAAATTGATGCAAGTTAGAGTCATTTGAGAAGAGGAAACCTTAGTTGATACATTTATAGGCAAGTCTGGAAGAGTCATTCTCTTGACTGATAATTGATGAGGAAGAGCCCAGCCCACAGAGGGAGGTGCCATCTTCTGGGGAGATTGTCCAGGGTTGTGTAAGAAAACAAACTGGTCAGTAGGTTTAGGACCACATCATAGTGAGAATGCACTGCAGTTCAACTGAAAACGTCCCACAGTCCTTCTGTCTCATTGAAATCATGGCAGTCCCTGAGACAGAGCTCAGGTCACAGAGTTTGTGGCAAGCCCCACTTCTTGTTGAGCCCTCTCACTGGCCCTATCTGTACTTCTTGGTGCATAAGTTAGATCTGATATTTATTTCACTTATTCTGTTAATTTCTACATTTCCATCTACCCCAATCAATAACTAATTACAGGATGTGCAATACTGAAAATATGTATAATTTGAACTTTGTGTTTTATCTTTGTCTTCATTTTCTGGTAACGAGCAGCTCCTGAAACCTTTGGAATCTAGAGTTGCAGGATCAGCCTTGTATGTAATGTGATTGGAGGATGAGACTACTGGTTCCTAGGCAGTTTCAGAATGGGGACAAAACTGATCAGGAAGACTGGGGTTCTGATCCACCCTCAACCTCCAGGAAGAAGAGGAGTATAGGTAAATGTGACCATCAAGGCCCCTTTCTTCACATCTTATCCTATGCATCTCTTTAACCCTTTTTAAAAAAATCTATATCCTTCAAACTATCCTTTATAATAAACCAACAAATACAAGTACTGCTGGGAAATTAGCAGTGACCTCCTCTTACAAAGTAATCCAATCCGTGGGTGGGGGTCTGGAACTTCAGAATTATAGCCAGGGTCTGAAACACAAACTGCCACCATACTTGTTGATGGTGGAATCGAAGTGGAGGACCGTCTTGGAGCACTGATCTGATGCTAATTCCAGGTAATTAGGGTCAGAAGAGAGCCAAGAGACATCCAGCTGTCTTCTGCTGAAGAAACTTCTGGAGAATTACTTGGTTCATAGGAAAAGAATAAGAACATTGGTCATGGGGCTGACGAGATGGCTCAGTGGTCAAGAGCATTGACTGCTCTTCCAGAGGTCCTGAGTTCAATTCTCAGCAACCACATTGTGGCTCACAGCCATCTGTGATGGGATCCGATGCCCTCTTCTGGTACGTCTGGAGACAGCTAGAGTATACTCATAATAAACAAACAAACAAACAAACCTTTAAAAAAAACATCAGGCACCAAGTATTAGAAGGAACTGTGAGACAATCTATGAACCAAAGCTAGATAACGTTTTTGTGTATCATTTCACAAAGCAATTTGCACAATACTACACTATTGACTTCAACACTGATGAAGAGTTCAGCCAGGGTAAGAATGGTAACTCTTGGTGCCAATCTGTAGGGAACACCATTTGTTGTCATGTCAACTAAACTGGAAGGCAAATTTGAATTTGAATACTTTTCAGATATTGATCTGTAATTATGAGTATATGTGCACATATCTGCCTGTGGGTATGTATCCATAGAATTTAGAAGAGTAGATCAATACCCTGGAGCTGGAGTTACAAGCAGTTGTAAACCACCCACTTAGGTGCTGGGAAGCAAACTCAGGTCTTCTGCATGAAATTACACAGGATTTAATGGCTGCCTCATCACCTTAGTCTGCAGATCTGTGGGATCTAGTTCTAATTCCAGCTTTTCTGTTTCTTAGCTGTGTGATTTTGGAAACATTAAATCAGATTCCTGTGTCTTACTGATTTTATCTATAAATGATCTAAAATAATAGGAATAAAGTCACAGTACTGACTCCTAGTGAAGGTATTAAGTTTCAAGTACTGATTAATCTTTTAGAGCAAATAACTCAGCTGGTCACCAATTTACATTTAGATTCATGTGTGTCACTACAGGTCACTCAGGACTTGTTCCACTGTGTGATTGCTCTCTATTGTCCCTGAACCACAGTGACCCCCTGTAAAATGGAGTCAGTTGCACAAGAAATTACGTATGTAATGCATTTAATCAAGTAGCTGGTCTGTAATGCATTTAACCAAATAGCTGGTCTGTAATGCATTTAACAAAGTAGCTGGTCTGTAATGCATTTAACAAAGTAGCTGGTCTGTAATGCCTTTAACAAAGTAGCTAGTCTGTAATGCCTTTAACAAAGTAGCTGGTATGTAATGCCTTTTACAAAGTAGCTGGTACTCAGGAGTCACCACAGGACATGACTGATTTTCTCCATTGTTGTTCACATCATTCAGCTCTCCCCATGCCTGTGCATTATTCCTTCTAATATTTTATATTATTCAGGCTTCTTTTTTCAAAACTAATCTCCTTGGTCAATAGTGACAAAATGAATCCTTGCTCCTTTAAAAGAAATGCGATGAAATAAAAAAAAAAATTTAACATCTCAAGTATGACCCTCCACCAATTTAAATGGTTTGCCCCTCTGGTAGACTTTTAAATATATTGCTTAGACTAGTATTCGAATAGTTAGTAAATCTTGGAAGCCTTCAATTTTTCTAGTCATATTTCATGTGTCTTTTATTATGTGTAGAAAATTATGCTGTGATTTCAGAATAGCAGTGCTGTGAATTCTGCAGTTCTTAAATTGCCCTGGAGATAAGGCTAAGTCATTTTTGTATTGTGCTTATTTTCGGCTTCTCCTGCTAGAAAAGAATCGGTAGCTACAGAACCCACATCACCACCTCCTAGATGCTTTGTCTGAGTACACGTGAATTGTTACACAAAATCTACACTCAAACTTGAGGCTCCAAGGAATGGGGAGGCCTGGTTGTGGCGGGGAGAAGGGGGGAGGGAAACATCCTCTTGGAGACAGAGGGAGGAAGAATGGGATGAGGAACTCTGGGAGGGCAGACAGGGAGGAGGACAAAGAATGGCTTGTAAATAAAGTAATTTTAAAAAAATCTCCACTCAAGTGTCATGTACAAGTGAGTAATCTAAAAGAGCAAACTAATGACTGATGTATTTGATCCTTTGCCAGGAAGTTAGAGTTATCAGAGAGAACGGAGCCTCAATGGAGAAAATGCATCCATAGAATCCAGCTGTAAGGTATCTTTTGAATTAGTTATTGATGAGGGAGGCCCTAGGCCATTGTGGGTGGTGCCATCCATGGGCTGGTGATCATGGGTTCTATAAGAAAGCAGGCTGAGCAAGCCATGGGGAGCAAACCAGTAAGTAGCATCCCTCCATGGCCTCTGCATCAGCTCCTGCCTCCAGGTTCCAGCCCTGTTTGAGATCCTGCGCTGACTTCCTTTGGTGATGAACAGCAATATGGAGGCATAAGCCAGATAAACCCTTTCCTGTCCATTTTGCTTTTGGGTCATGGTGTTCCCTCGAACTTATTGTTATCATAAGTCCCAAGTAGCTTCTTCATATACACTTCCTTTTGTTTAAGCTTTTCATTGTCTCTTATTCACCCATCCCCATGACTGCACTTTCTGCTTGAACCCTTCTGTCACCAGGATCCACCCCCCCCACACCACACCACCCATCCCTGCCTACTTTCCTTTCACCTATACTCCACCATCTTCTCTCCCTAAATGTATCCTCCTGCCAATGGCCCACCTCCCAGACTCTACATGGGCTCCATGTCAAACACACAAGGCAAAATCTAGAATCTCTCATCTGAGAGGGAATGTGACCATTGTGGTTTTGAGTCTGGATGGCCTCATTCAGTTTTTTTTCCAGGTCAACCCATTTATCTGCTAATTAGACATGAGTTATTAAATGAGAATTTCAGTGCCAGTCATGGCTTACCTCCCTACAAATGATTGGTCAGAGGCCTCAGAGACCCCATTGTTTTTGGTTTCCCATCATTGCTAGATGGTAAAATCCAGTTTCTAAAGATGCCATATACATTGTATCCACTGGTCACAGGACACAGAGGAATCACTCTGGAACTGACCAGGGAACTCTCTCAACTGCAGCTCTTTCATCATGCTAGAAGTAGAACAGACATCAGCATCAACAATTGTCTTACCCAGCTCTGAGCCATGCATGTTTATTAACAATGACCTGCTGGCAAGATGTCTCACCAGTACAATAGTGGCAAGACTCTGTATGGAGGTAACCAATGATTTTCTTTATTATATTTGAAGCCTGTTCCTCAGGAGGGACTTATGTCTGATGCTGTAAACATGCTCAAAACTCCACATCTAGAGAACTCATAGGCCCTAAGAGAGAACCTATTCATTGTTTTTTCTAAGTGGTCAAGTTCCTTTATGACAGTAGTTCTCAACCTTCCTAATGCAGTGCCCCTCTAACACAGTTCCTTATGTTGTGGTGACCCCCAACCTTAAAACTATTTCATAACTGTAATTTTGCAACTACTATGGACTGTAATATAAGTATTTGTGTTTTCCAATGGTCTTAGGGGATTCCTTGAATGGGTCATTTGACATTCCTTCAAGGGGTCATGACCCACAGGTTGAGAACCTCTCACTGCCTTATATAGAGATTTGTGTTTCTATCTATAGATTTGTGCATCTCCAAATCTTGATTAGAGAAGTTTCTTATGGCAGTGGATAAGAATGCAGAGAAATATTACTGCTCAAAGTGCTGAAAGTAAGAGACTGAATCCTCGCCATAGGCAGGTCATTTACATCAACTATGGCACCAGCATTCAGGCTCAAGGAACACTGTGGAAGAGGGTGCAGAAAAGTGAGAGACACAGGAGATGAGGAGAGATGTTGCAATGTTTTCTGGAACTCTGTCCCCCGAGAGAGTCGCCTTTCTTTAGGAGTGTGGTGGCCATACTTTCAAGTTGGTCATGCCCCAGTGGTTGATCCCACATGCATGTGCATATGGGCAGCACTAATTCGAACCGGTAAGTTAAAATAAATATATCAATGAAAATTATATAATGAGGACATGAAGCTGGGAAGGAGATGTGATAGGAGTCCTGGAGGGAATTGGGGGAGAAAAAGGGGGAGAATGATTAGGATACATTGTATACATGTATGAACATTTCCAAGATTAAATAAAAATTAAAATTATAAAAAGAGAGGCAGAAAAATAATACTTTAATGTTTCTCTAATGGCTAACATAAATTCAAATTCTCAACTTGGTGGGCGGAGTTACCATAATTTGTTCCCAGCAAGTATTACTGGCTTTTCTTTTCATGATTCCCATGTACGTGTATACAACACACACATCAAATGTTGCCAAGGACACTCGAATTCCACAGTCTTTTGAGTCCCTATCACTTAACAAATGCTTTGTTTCCCTCTCAGGCCACCCTCCTACTACTTACACCAGATCTTGATAAAACCTCATCTTTTAAGAGTCAACTCAAAGAATATATCAGAGCCTTATCCAATATTGACCTTTTGCCTGGACCCCCGTCACAGTCAGGGTTTCTATTCCTACACAAAACATCACGACCAAGAAGCAAGTTGAGGAGGAAAGGGTTTATTCAGCTTGTATTTCCACATTGCTGTTCATCACCAAAAGAAGTCAGGACAGGAACTCACACAGGGCAGGTACTTGGAGGCAGGAGCTGATGCAGAGGCCATGGAGGGATGCTGCTTACTGGATTGCTTCCCCTGGATTGCTCAGCCTGCTTTCTTATAGAATCCAGGACTACCAGCCCAGGGATGGTACCATCTACAATGGAAACCTCCCACCCTAGATCACTAATTAAGAAAATGCCTTATAGCCGGATCTCAGGGAGTCATTTCCTCAAGGGAGGCTCCTTTCTCTGTGATAATTCCAGCTTGTGTCAAGTTGACACACAAAACCAGCTGGCACATCCCCAAATGGAATGCTCATATACTCAGTCAAGAAGTACTCATGGAGAAACAATAAACCCTGGTGGCAAGAAAAACACTTAGTGATGCAGTTCATTTAAAAGTGGGCCTTTCAGTCTAGCAGACTTTAGAACCTTAAAGAACTGGGTTCATGTCTTTCTTATGACCCTAATTTTGTATAGTAGTTACTTGCGTGCAAGTCCTCAGTCCGCTTGTAGGCAGTAAATTCATCCATACGTGCCCTGCAGCTACCGCCTGAGGGTTGTACACATGACTGGTGCTCATCAAAGTGTATTGGACTGAACTGAATTCCTCCACGGGGATGAGCACAAAGTAGATGCTCGACATTGATTGACTTTGGGCCCTTCGGCAACAGCGGATCATTCTCGGTAATGGAAAATCTGCTTTATGGAGACGGAAGCTGGGAGAAGCCAGGAGAAGGCGGCTGAATTTCTCAGGATAAATTGTGTTTTCTTCAGAGTGCTCTTGATATTAGGGTCTGAAAGTAGAGCTCTTTGAATCGCCCTTCTAAGGAGGCCCCTAAAAGAATAAAGAATGGCAAACCTATATCTGACCTATATCAGCCATGCCGGTGAGCTGAGCTAAGAGGATTCAGGTGAGGTGTACAGTATCAGGCGAATTTTCAGAAATAGAACTTAAACGTCCCCTTTCTTGAGACCCTCAGTTAGACAGGCCCAAGAAGAAATAATCGTAATAAAAAAAAGCGCCTTGGAGGTATGTGACTAGCCTCTAAATTCTGCAATAAATGTGCTTTGTTGAACATTAGCGTCAGCATGTCATAGCACCAGCTCATTTGATGTGGCAGAACTCCAGTAAGTCTTCCTGAAATGTCAAAATATGGGCTAGAATTCTTTTTTTTTTTTTCCTGTAGAGGAAAGAGGAAACGGTAATAAATTTCTCTACTGTACACAGGCTGCTGGACAGGTCTGTTTCTTAGCTCCTAGGCTGGTCGTCAAGCAGTTATAGCTCAAGGAATCAGGTATGTGGTGATTGGTCTCCTGGGTTTACTAAAGATAGGACTGTGAATAACAAGCAGGGCAGGTAAACCCTGAGGAACCCCGACTGACAAGGTCCACAACGTTCAGTGGACACTGACTGACAAGTTCATACAGAGCGAATACCACCTTACTGTCCAAATGTACAAGGGCTGCGTCAGATGCTGAGTGGTGCCAAGAAACTCTGAGCTTCTCCATGGTGTGTCCAAGTGATAGGGCTTGGAAAAAAAAACCACATCCTGAAAAGCCAGATAGGGTGGTACCTGCCTATGATCTCAGCAGCCAGGAGGCTGAGGCAGGAGGATTGCTGGTCTGCTAAGTTTGTAACTGTTTGGAAAATTCACATTTCATGAGCAATTGTGAGTTTCCTGGGGGGTCAAGGTATACGATTCAAACACCATGACTTCCACTAAATCCTTCCTCGGGGCAAGGTTCAAACACGGGTGATTTTGCCCCGAACCCTAGGACCTTCTGAGCATGCTCAGTACATGACTGCTTACTAATTAGGAATGGGAAGCAAAGAGTAGAGAAGAACCCTGTTGCAAGCGCATATGACAAACACGCAAGCCACAGGAGGAAATACATCACGTGCTTCCACTGGGGCCCAATGCAAGGCTTTTGGGAGGGTCCCATTCCTCCTATGTTCAGCTCCTCCTGGCAGGTATATTACTGGATGGGGCACAAGGAGAGTGCTCTTAAAGAATGTGACAAACTTTCATGAAAACGACCTGAGGTGACCATGTGTAATAAATATAATAAGGTATTTATCAAGTAAAGAGAACTATAATACTGAAAGAATTGGAATGATTCCCCGAGGGTTGGTATGCCTAACGATATTCAGTCACATAGATTTCTGAGTGCAGCCATGTCTAACAGCCCCCCAGTACTCGATCTCCAGCCCTGTCAGCAAAAATGGAAGCCTCAATCCTGAGGAACACTCTGTTTGATACTTGTCCCCGACCAGATCCTCAAAGTCCGCTACTGTCGTGAACCCATATGTCAATTCATCTACTAACAAGCTGTCACACACACACACAACACACAAGCCATCACTCTGAGGTCTGTCAGAACTTATATGGTATTGCGCGGTTTACAGTAAATAGCAAACCTTATTTTCGAGTCCGGCAACGCCTTGCATTTAACAATACAACCTGGACCTGCGGATCTCCTGAGAGTTTTATGGATTGATGTACGTGAAAACGCCTTGAAATGCCATCTGCTAAACATAAGGCAAGATCGTCTCCAAATTAGAGGAATTGTTGCGTTACGTTCCTTCGCTCATTCAGCAAACACATGTTGACAACTGAACTGAAGGTTCCCTTTCGTGTTCCTAGTCTCATTAGTAAAAGAATTTCAAAATGGCCTCAAAAGGGAGCTTGGGGCCAGTTTTATTAGAGTTTAAGGGAAAACATAATAAAGGCTAAGGAAAAATCCCAAACGCCCCCAGGAAAAGAGGAGAAAATGTTATACCTTGTAAGTTAGACATGCAAGAGAAATAGATACCGCATGAAGAAAGGGAAAAGCGTCTGAAGGATCGAACTGTGCTAGGGAGGCTAAGAAAGTGCCCGCCCATGTGTTGTGTGGGGTTTGGAGCCTGCGCATCATCTTCTGTTTCTATTTCCCGAGCTTCAATCACGGCTGCTCGGCTTCTTAGATGATGACTCTCTACAAACTGGCTTTCCTTCTCCTGTTAATTTGTAGAATTTTTTTAGCACTGTAGCATCCTATAGCACTAGGCTGTCCTAGTTGCTGACTTTTAGAAGGCAATGAAACAGCACTTTCATTCTCAGAAACGTACATGGCAGTTGAGCAGGACTATGAGTGCCGGGAAGGGGCATAAAGCAGGATTGGCGGTGCAATCTGACCGCGGTGCAAGAGTGTGAGGTCAGGCAAAAC
This sequence comes from Tokudaia tokunoshimensis, assembly GCA_036184795.1. Classification (NCBI taxonomy): domain Eukaryota; kingdom Metazoa; phylum Chordata; class Mammalia; order Rodentia; family Muridae; genus Tokudaia; species Tokudaia tokunoshimensis. Next base: position 48,749,941 of record BTHU01000007.1, read on the forward strand.
AAAGCGAGCAAGAACAATTCTTCCATACGGCAACATTTTGGCAGGCCCAAGAAGAAATTGAGCTATCAGAATCTCTGGGAAATCGGCATGTCACAAAGGGAAGGTCCCAATAACGGAGTATTCAGTGTCTTCAACGGAAGCACAGGGGTTGGCCAGGCAGAAGTCCAGTGCTTGCAGGTCAGAGTGAAGGAAGAGATAGACTGAGTGAGGATGGAGCGTGGGGAAGCAAGCACAGCTTTGGACCAGACGGAAACGTGTTGGAAGGAAGGCTTCTAATCCAGGAGAAAAAGATGCGACTCATTTCGAAAGGATCTGAAGTGTTGATCACGAGAAAGAAGATGGATATAAGAGAAATCACTTAGAAACATTTTTCAGGGACTCAGGAAAGAACTGATTCCGATTTCAGTAAGTGTGGAGAGGGTGAAGGCAGAATTTATTTATTTATTTATTTATAAGCCTTAACCAAGGACCCCTGATGTACTGGGTACAGAGAATAAAATGCAGAAGGAATTGGTTCAAGTTAAGAGCAGATATTCTTTCAGGGTAGTAAGGATAGGGGGAATCAAACATATAAAAATCATTAATTTTTTTCCTTAAAAGTTATTTATTGTGCTTCTCATATGCATGACCTAATTCCTGATTGGAAAAAACTCTCGACCACTTGAACAAGCGAAACTCAGCTAAAAAGGAGAAAGGTGAAACAATATTTACATGAGAACCAAGGTGATGGTGGTGGGGATGTGTGTGTGTGTGTGTGTGTGTCTGTGTGTCTGTGTGTGTCTGTGTGTATGTTTGTGCATGTCTGTACATATGTATGTCCATATATATACATATATATGTATATATACATATGTATATATATGTGTGTGTGCATGTATCTAGGTCCCTTTCACATGTGCGTGTGTATGCATGTATGTATGCATGTGTGAATGTTCATATGTGTATGTACACACATGCATGTATGTGTGTGAGTGAGTGTATGTGTATGTATATGTGGTATGTGTATGTGTGTGAGTATATGAATGTGTATGCATGTGCATGTGTATATATATGTACGTGTGGTATGTGTATGTGTGTATGTGTTTTGGAGAACACTGCTATTAAGGTCCTAGTTCTCCGTAAGCAGATAGCTTTCTGAGCTCAGCACAAAATGGAGGACTCCCTTTCTCTGCCTGACCCTGTATAGAGTGTCTCTGAACACTGGTGTCTGGCCTTGTCTGATCTTGTCTGTAGAATGACCTTGTACAGAGCTCTCTGCAGGGCTACATAATTCAGCACACAAGTCCCACTCTTGCTCCCCATCCATATGATAATTAGGTGCTGCCTTATGTCCAATCAGCCCTTCATGACCACATGCACCCACCTTTTACACGTGACCTGAACTCAGGTCCTCATGCTCTCACAGAAAGCACTGTAGCATCATCTAACTTAATTTCTAATGATAACTCATTAAAGAAGGTGAATCTTAAACAGCTGCTGCAACTGGGAGGATTTGGAGGCAATAGCCCCCAGTCAACACAATGTAATCCAAAGGTGAACTCTTTCTAAGCCAACCTGATCGATAGATGTGAGTTCAGATTATACTCTTATCATCAATGTGACCCTGGCCAAGCTCCTTATGAGCTCTGAATTCGGTTCCCCCTTCTTTAGAGTGCAATACTCTAGGAAATCCAGTTGTTATTGCTAGGGCAATGACTTTTTGAATACAGCTCTCAGTGCCCCTCACTGCTCTTGCTGTAACTTGTTTTTCAAGGTCTTGGTGGCTTCCAACATCACACCCTAAACCCTTACTCACTCTTCGGTCGATTCTACCCATAGAGAGGTCCCGTCACCAACCTCTCAATAGGAAATACATTCATCTCACTACCTAAAGTAATCAAATACCCAGGCAAAATCAACCAAGTGAGAAGCGGTTTGTTTCCAGAGGGTGTAAATGGTGGAGGAGACACAGGCAGTAAGAGTTCCAGTCTCACCTATCACATTGCATTGGCCGCCTAGAGGCAGGGTGAACAGGAAATGGGGCAAGGCCCTGAAACATCAAAGAAAAATTCCTCCTCCTGAAGGTCCCATAACCCCTCAAACAGTGCCACCAACTTGGGACCAAGTGTTCAAATACATGAGTCCCTGAGGGACATTTCATGTTCAAACTACAGTAGGATCCTTTTTTAGACTCTTTACATTCCCTGAGAGCTTGGTACTATGTTGGATGATACTGAGGGTGGTAAGCCTATTTGTTGATTGGTACATGTGTGTATATGTGTGTGTGTGTGTGTGTGTGTATGTGTGTGTGCATGTGAGTGTGTGCATATGTATGTGCATATGCATGTGTATGTAAATGTGACATGTGTATGTGTGTATGTGTATGTGTGTAAGTATGTGAATGTGTGTGTGTGTGTAGTATTTGCCAATTAGCATACAGAGGTGACATGGGGACATCCTGCTGACTGACAAGCGGCGATGGGTGGAATGTTGAATTGCCAAGGCAACCATCACATCTTCTCACTATTAGTTTAGAAGACCTGTCAGAACAGAGTATCAAAAACCAAATGCCTGAAACAGAAATCTATTGTCTCAAAGTCCTCGAAGCTAAAACAGTCGGGGATCAGCACTTGCTGACAGGAGCCTGGTATGGCTGTTCCCTGAGAGGTTCTACCAGCACCTGACCAATACACATGAAGATACAGCCAACCATTGGACTGAGCCAGGGGACCTCAAAGGAAGAGCTACAGGAAGGACTGAAGGAGCTGAAGGGGATTGCAACCCCATAGGAAGAACAATATCAACTAAAGGGACCACCCAGAGCTCCCAGGGGCTAAACCACCAACCAAAGAGTGCACATGGAGAGCCCCATGGCTCCAGATGCATATGCAGCAGAGGATGGCCTCAGTGGGAGGGGAGACCCTTGGTCCTGTGGAGGCTTGATGCCCCAGCGTAGGGGGAGGCTAGAGGAGTGAGGCAGGAGTGGTGAGTGGGTAGAGGAGCACCCTCATAGAGGCAAACGGGAGGAGGAAAGAGGGGTGGGATGGGGGGATTTGTGGAGGGGTAACCGGGAAGGGGGATAACATTTGAAATGTAAATGAATAAAACGATTAATAATGATGATGATGATGATAATAATAATAATGAAGAAGAAGAAGAAGAAGAAGAAGTCTGGGATCAAGGTGTCAACATGGCCCCTTCTGAGATCTATGGGAAGAATCTGTGCCATGTTTCCTTGGAACATGTGACACTCCCCAGATTATAGAAACATCAGCCAGTCTCTCCTTTTGTGTAAGGACACAGCCTCACAGGACAAGGGCCAGTCACACTGTATTCCAAGATGACCTCATCTTATCTAATGACTAATTCTGACTGAGACACCATTTGTTCCTTACAATTCTCTACATTTTGAGATGCAGCAGGGAGAGAGAGAGGACTTTCTAAGTGTTCTAAGCTCAGGGTAACTAATTAGACCTTTACCACAGTCACTTATGTCACTGGGAATGTGTTTCCACGTCTGAGACCCTGACTTTACAGTCCTTGACTTCGGTTCCCGAACCCCCTCCCCACCCCCAACCCCCCACCAGTATTTACTGAGCACACACCCAGGAGTCACCACCACAGTGATCAATATTCGGATCACTGGTGATGTCACCTTACAATTCAGGCCCCACAAGGGAGGCAGGTAGGTTACTTTAAGAACAACCTAGATGTCTTAAAAAGAGAGCAATTTGTTTGAGGATTCTTTGATGACCTGGTCCTCTTTTCCCCTGACTCCCTGCCTTCAGACAAAGACCTTCCCTCCCGCCCAAAGCTCAGCCCACCTACAGCTGAAAGTCTGGCAAGCAGGTCTTGCATCTCAATGATCAGCACAGATACCACAGGGCAAGGTTAAGGAAGACAATGTTGATTCTATAGCCCTCTCTCCACGCATGTCCCTCCTTCCCTCTCCCTTTTCAACATATGGTTGGCTCTTTAATGTCAAGTAATGTTTTCACATGTATTTAATTATTTAAAGATTTAATAACAAACCACCGAGAATCAATCACACTCCGGGGAGAGATTTCTTTGAATTCTTACCACCACCACCACCACCCGCCTTCTTTGTGTAAGAGTGCATTTAAGCCACTGCAAACTGAAACAGAGAGCTAAAGGGGAAAGAAGAAAACACCCTACAGTCATTCAGGGAGGATATCTGTAGGTGAAATCAGAGCCTTAGAACACCTGATACTATCTCTTATATCAGCAATAGGCAGGACGGATAGGCAAGAACACTAAAATGAGAAACTTTAATTCCATTTTATAGCTAAACACATAAGGCCAACAGCTTACATATCAAAAAATTCTTTTTTACAATAACTTCCCTTAGGAGTTAGCTCTGCGTGTTAAAGGGCAAGGAAAGGGAAATATATTATTCTGATCCCAGTAGCAGAAAAAGGCTGTTTTTCAAAATACCACTTTTAAATTTTTAAACAGTTTGTTACTTAATATTACTTAGGGTCTCCTTTTCTTGATTCTTGTTGTGCTGATAAGCTGCCCCCGCCCCCAATCTCCCTGGCACAACCAACACTGGGAGACATCAACTAATTAGTATATTTAATTACTGGGGGGTTGCTTTGTTTGGTTTATTTGTTGGTTTTGTTTGGTTTGTTCTTTTGCACTCATTTACTACATCCTAGGACCTCTCTTAAGGATATGTAGCTATAAACAAGTCAGACCAAAAGAAGCTTATATACTTCTAGAGGGGATGAAAGGTAAATAAAATAAATTATGTCCTGTACTAGAAAGAGACAATGACCCTGAGAGAATTTAAGCGTGGACAGAAATGAAGAATTTGGGCAGGGCTAGAACTTTCAAACAGGATGAAGGGCCGGTGAAGCAAACAAACAGGAGGAAACAGAGAAGGGGGGGAAGCAGAGAAGGGAAAAGGGAGGGAGGGAGGGAGGGAAGGAGGAAGGAAGGAAGGAAGGGAGGAAGGTGCATGAGAGAGAGGAAGGAGGGAGGAGAGAGGGGTTGTGCGCCACCTGCTGGAGAATTGTTGCAAGAAGCGACACCTCACAGAAAGCCTGGAGCTAATAGGGAAGATTCAAATTGCCTAGAGCTTAGTGGAGGCAGATACACAATGATGTAAAGCCTGCCACGTAGCCACCATAGCACGTAGCCACCATAGCACGTAGCCACCATAGCACGGGAGCACGCAGACACAGGCTAGCAGGCTACAAGGCCAGGCAACAGGTAATGGTGGCTTAGCCAATGTGAAGTTGCTCCCAGACGCAGGGATTAGGTTGGCATTAAAAAGAGGATCCAGTAGATTCCATTCATGATCTGACTGCAGAGTGTTAGAGAAAAGCAGAAGTCGGGTTTGGCCAAGGTTTGCAGTGGACGCTTCTAGCTATAAATGAGGTACAACTGTCTTCCCTAACTTGTTGGTTTCCCACATCACGAACTGTCAGTTTGCTAAGGGATCCAGTCTGTACTGGACGTTTACCTGGACTTGAAGTACACACAGAAATACCACAGGCTGGATCTTGTCAATTGATCTCAATTTTACCATTTTCTGATTCCGCCTAATGCCTGGGTTGCCTTGAAAACTGAATGGAAATGACTTAAACTCACTCACCACCGTGCCCTATAGCTTCCCTGGGTAACTTCCTCCAGGCTTAGTCCCTCTATTTCTGTCTTTCCTCCCTTCCAGTGGACTGTTCCGCCTCCATTCGCCACTTGCGCTCACTTTCTGAGACACCAGGACGTCATCTTTTTCAAGTCTGAGTACCTCATCAGTCTCTCCACTGGCTGAGACTAAGTATCAATACCATCTTCATCACCAGGAAGCAACACAAGTCAAAACGCAGTCAGAGTATTCCGTGACGCAGCAGAGGACAACTTCTCAAGCACACACCGCACATAGGAAAAGCCATCCCAAAGGTCCGCTCACAGGAGCAAGGAGGAGCCTGGCGAAGCCTTGTGTTGCCGTCCCCTAAGAAACCGGAGCATCGAGACGATTATTCTAGAAAGGGTCTCACAGTGGAAAAGGGGGGCTAAATTAAAACATGTGGTTTCTTTATGGAAAATTATACGTCTGGTTCCACGGGGCCTTTATACAAAAATTTATTGGCATCTTCTGCACTGAGACTTCCTGTATCCGCGTATCCTAAAACTTTTTTGTTTATTTTGGTTTTATTCACTTGGTGCATTTCTGAGGCAGACACGGGCAAAGTCTACCAGATTTCGTTACTTCTCTTTTATTTCCGAAAGGCTTTGCTTTTCAAGTTCCATTGCTGTTTCTTATAAGCGTAAAAGCTCCGAGTCGTAGCTGCTTCATGAATCCGGATTTCTTGTCATTAAAAGTAGAACACTTGGCTCGTTTAATACTTCCTGCCTGGCTGCCTATGTCATGTGATGCTAACACTACATTTGCCACATCTCCTATTTTCACTTTATCAGTTTGAGTCTGGCATTTTTAAGCCCCATCTGCTACCATTTGTTTTGTGTTATTAGGATATATCCATGCTATAACCGGGGGCTTTTATAATGACGCTGTCTTACCTGCGTATCATATATTGTGTTCACCCATCACTGCTCCTGCTATCCTCTCCCCTACACTCCCTCGTTCCCTTCCTTGTGTTAAATAGTCTCATTTCTATTTGAATTATGAATATATAATTATATATTTGAATTATAGCATGTATGTATTTTAAATTATAAACTTATAATAATAATGTATGTGTATATATTCTCCATGTATTAGTTTCCTTCCGATTTCTGTATCAAAATACTTTAACCAAAAGCATCTGAGGAAAAGATTGGGTTTATCTCAGCTGATGACAGGTCAGAGGCCAACAATCAGGGGAGTCAGGGCGGAAACTCAAGCAGAATCTGTAGTGGAACTCCGCTTCCTGGCTCACCTGCTCACTCATGTTTAGCTGGCTTCCTTGTACAGCTCAGGACCCCCTGTGTAGGGATGCTGCCCGCAATGTGCTGGGTCAACCTCTATCAACTGGCTATCAAGGCACCCGCCCACAGATCTGCCCACAGGCCAATCTGATTGAGGTAATCCCTCACGGGGAGTCCTTCTCAGATAACACTAGGCAGAGTCAAATTGACAGTTAAAATTAGATTGTTTGAGTGATGTGTGTGTACATGTGCACTTGTGCATGCCTACGTGTGTGTGTGGGGGGGATGCGAATGGGTGTAGATATAAAAATCTTTAAAAACCACATTCACAAACAAAATAGAACTGGGGACGATCCTCTAATACAGTGATTGTCAGCCTGTGGGTTGTGACACCTTTGCGGCCCAACAACCCTTATATAAGGGTCACCTAGGGCCATTGGAAAATACAGATAATACATTATGGTTGGTAACAGCAGCAAAATTACAGTTATGAAGTAACAATGAAAATTATTTTGTGTTGGGGGGGTCACCAAAACATGAGGAACTGTATTAAAGGGCCACAGCATCAGGAAGGTTGAGAACCACTGCTCTAAAGAGAAATAAGTCAGAGTTAGAAAGACACATTTTAAATTTTCTCTCGTTCAGGGGATCCTACTAACCATGGGCTTTGATCTGCTTCTTGCTATTTATAAGGCACTTTATTTTCTCCTTTAGCTTATAGAATTTTCTGTAATTTTTTTTCCACCAACATTAAAAAGATGCTTTTCAATGTCCTCCATTTTACCTGTGGGCTCCAGCACTTGTCCATTTACCCTTCATTCATTTCAAATAATTTATAATTGCTAAAACTGTAAGTGCTTGTCCTTACCTCCCCCCTATTTAATATCATTGGGAAGATACTGGGACTGTCTAGGAAGACCTTTCATCTCTATCGTAATAAACCAGGTAGTTTTATCCCTCTGTAGTGAAAGACTTGCTCCCCGCCCCGAGAGACACCCCAGCTTGGGTGACTGGCAGGCAGGGAGTTTTTCCTCGAAGCTGAGAAGCCCAGTCTCTTACCTTCCCACTTCCTTCCCCAGAATCAACGTCCAGGATGGAATGTCCCAGGAATCACTTGCCCGGTTTGTTTAACGCACTTTGCCTGAGTCTACTCAGCAGAGACTTAAGCATGGCGTCCCACCAGACCTTTAATGATCAGGAGGCTTTAGTTCAACTTCTGGGGTCTTGAGTCTCCAGTGTGGGCCATTGAACAGTGCCCACCTTCACATGTACAGGTTGCAGAACCCCTTTGTCTACCTGAGACCATCTTCTCCGTGTCTCCCCAAAAGTGCTCCATTCTTTGGATGGTGGCCTCTAATAGAGCCAGCAGGAAGCAGCAGGTGAGATGCGGAGAGAGGAGTCTGCTTGTTTGTCTTACCTCCCAGTGGTAAGCCATGGCCCTGCACTTCTTGAGTTTCCAATCTTACCAAGGGCTTATTCTCATTTTGATATATCTTTGTTATGTCAGCGGAATCATGGAAGGATAAGAAACAAATGGATTTTCCTAGTCACGTGACTTGAGCATCAAGAGTTAAATTATGCCTGCTTGTTCATTCGTCTGTCTGTTCCCATCAGATCATAAAGCCCTCAATGCCAAGATTTTTTTGTATTCCTTCATTTTTATATACCAGGGCCTGACACCAAGAAGATGCGAAGCAGAGGTTTACGCAATGAATAACTGATGAAATTAGGCAGCTTGGCTATAAACAAATATTTTATTACATTAACTGAGCGTTAGTTAGTGAGTAACAATAAATAATCTTCCCTTGAACTCTCCAGAAAGTGACAAGGAATTAAATCTCTACCCCTTCCCCTTCACAGGTTCTACATAAAGGAGAGGTTCACAGAGAACGTTATATTTCATGAGCTTCAAACAGCTGCAAAGAAAGAATTGAAGAAGGGTTGATTCTTTTCTGATCACATATACTTTAAAAACTTTTATAGCAGAACAAAGTTATGCCTTCAGGATGTTGTCATTCAAGTACATGGAGTATTTTGGCCTTCTTCGATTCTTACTAATTGCTTTTGTTTCTCCTCTCTCTCTCTCTCTCTCTCTCTCTCTCTGACACACACACACACACACACACACACAGAGTAATCTAGGCTCCACGTACAAAAGAAAACCAATGATATTCGTATTTGAGTCAAGCTTATTAGAGCATCCATTTTTCTTCAAATGACATGATTTCATTCTTTTATAAGTTGATAGGTATGGCAGTTTTTCCTGCACATATACCACCTGCTTGCCTGATGCCCTCAGAAGCCAGAACTGGGGATTGAATCCTTTAGAACTGGAGTTACTGATGGTTGTGAGCCACCGTGTAGGTGCTGGGATTTGAACTCAGGACCTCTGGAAGAGCAGCCAGTGCTCTTAACCACTGAGCCATCTTTCCATTCCCATTATAGCAGCTGAACATACCTCCATTTCCTAAATGAATCCCTCATTTTCTTTATTCATCCATTGACAGGCACCTAGGCTGATTCCATTCCATAGCAAACATGGATGTCCAAGTATTTCTGTAATAAGCTAACTTAGATTCTTCTGGGGTTATTCCAAAGAATGGAACCCTTGGGTCATATGGTTATTCTATTTTTAGTTATTTGAGAAACCTTTACACTAAGTTACTTTACTACCAAGAGTTTATAACTTTTTCTTTTCCTTGCATAACTAGTTAGCATTTATTCTTTCTTTGGAGAATTTCATGCATGAGTCCTGTATTTACTTAATCTTCACCTCTCTTTCTACCCTCTGCCAGTCTCCCAAGTCCCCCCTACTCCCTCTCATACTCATAACCTCTTCTTGTCATTACATACATACCCATTTATATACATAATTATGGTATATGAATATAACCTGCTGATTCCATTTGGTGATTCCTGACTACTTGACTGGATAACCATTAAAGGAGCTCATCTTTGAGAAGACCATTTTTCCCTCTCTCAGTAGCCACTAATTACCTATAGCTCTTTCTCTAGGTGTGGGGTCTTGTGATGTTTTTCCCCATCCATGTTAAGATGTCGTTTTCTCTTATCACTGTGCAGATCTTTATTGGACAACCATTGTTTTAATTTCATGGGTATAACTTCTCTGTCATGTATAGAAGACACAATCTCCCAGAAGAGATCTTGACGCTCTGGATTTTATAATCTTTCTGCCAGCTCCTGGGCAATCTTCCCAGGGTCTTTTGTTGTCCTAGAGAAGCCCAGTATCAGTTGGTTCTCTGTATTCTGACCATCTGTGCAGTTCTCTAATGGCCTTCATCTGGTAGAAAAAGAATTGTCTTTGATGAGGGGTTAGAGTTGCATTTATCTGTGGGTCTAAGGGTAAGTACTTAGAAATATGTAGTTAGAAATTATACTGGTTTGGGAACATGTCGGTAATAAGTTCTCCTCTAGGATCTGTGAGCTCACCAGCCATGAGTGACTGACTAGGTGTATAGTACCTGGAATGAATTTCTTTTTATCGGGTGGGTCTTGAGTCCATTTAGACAGAGACTGGTCTCTGCCAAGGTGTGACTGACACCATTGTGCCCTCAGGGTTCTTCCCATGCTCTGCTGTGACTCACAAGCTTTAGAACTGAGAAGGAGCTTTGATGGTTCTTCTCCCGGGCACTGTATTGCTTGTTTTCCCAATGATACCCATTCAGATTCTTCTACAATATATTCCCAGTGTATTTTTGATTTGCATTTCCCTGACAGCTAAAGATGTTGAACATTTTCTCCACTTATTTATTGGCCATGTATGCCTCATCTTTTGAAAACTGTTCATCATTTCCCAGTGGTTTACTCAATTATTTATATTTTATTTTATATTATATTTACATAGATATTTATATTATATTTCAATTCTTGATTTTTTTTATACATTCTAGATAGTAATCAACTGTTAGAGTTATTTCTCCTTTTAGATGATTTGTTCATATGTGTACCACGGGTATTGGGTATACAGCTCCATGCAGAGGCCGGAAGAAGACGCTAGATCTCTTAGAACTAGAATGACAGGCAGTTGTGAGTTGCTTAACATGGGTGTTGAGAACTGAGATCAGATCCTCAGGGGAACAGCAAGTGCTCTTAAACACTAAGCATCTCTGCAGCCCCCAGAAGTGTTTGTTCTTCATTTCCATGATCAGGTTAAAGTGGAAGCAATTCTAGGTGGTTTTATGACTTCCATGCTTGGCCATTTCTCCTCATCTCTCCACCTCATTCTCAGCTTCATCTATCTGTCCATCTGCCTTCCTTCCCCAGCAAATGTAGGGTCCCTCAATCAAATACACCCTGCCTCCACAAATTCCTCAGAGTTGAGTCACCATCACTCCCATTTCTAACACTTGTCACAACCACACTCACGCCCGTCAAGTGAAAGACAGCCACAGAATTTTTTGCATAAATCTTTGTTTCCCATTCAACCCCAGATACAAATAGCTTTCCGTAAGTCATTTCAGAGATAACAGTAAGCTTCTAGTCTCCTATCGTATTTCCAGAGTCTCCATGAAATGGAAGCAGTGCCCACTGTGTAAGAGACATGGTAACTGAGAGCAAAGAAGGCAGAACAAACACAAGTCAAGGCACTGAGGTTTCTTGAGCTACTACTCACCAGTCTCACACATCCCCCAGTTAAAGCAAGCGGTGAGCAAAGGATTAGGTGTGCTGCCACACCAAAGTAACCGAGTCTGGTTTTTAAAATTACACATAAGAATAGAGCAATGAAGATTATCATATCGCCACCATAGGCAAAGAATTCATGACTGAATTCATTTACACATCTCACTGTTTGTCACTCTAACAGCTAGTGTAGCCAACCATTTCCTTATCTGAAGGAAAGGTGGTGCTCCGGGTTATTTTGAGGCATTGAGTTTAATGAACTGGAAAGTGTATGCTGTGAATTTCTACTCTCTGCAGAAGTCTCGAGCTGAAGCACTGCATTTGATATTCAGCACGGGACCTTGATCTATTCTTTACATTTGTGAAAAGGAGCCAGTGTGTGGGGACAAGGAGAATGTGGGGAATTAACTGTAGGAAAGTCAAATAAGGGGGAGGAAATAAGAGCCTTAGAGCAACCCGCTCAAAGGCACGTTTCATCATACATGCATTTTCCCGGCTCTGTGGTTGTCAACAACTGGTGATTTTTTTTTCTTTTTTTTTAAGATATAAGAAAAAGCCATTCTGGAGAAAAAGACTCTGAAAGAATCAGCCAGGATTTCAGGAAAAACTTCTCGTTGTGTTCCAGGACCATAATGCAATGATGTTTCTAGACACCTTTTTTAATAAGTTACAGCTTCTTGACTCTGTTACATCCATATCACCTCTTTCATTTCAAGACCACCAAGTCTGCCTATGTGGGACCCTCCCCTTTCTTTCCCTGTGCTCTAGGCGTGGAAGATGGTTAAGAAAGACACCTAATGTTGACTTCTGGCCTCAACCTGCACACACACATGTACAGACACACACACAAATATATACACATATTATGATACACACATGAATATGCACATACAAACATATATACATACAGAGAGAGAGACAGAGACAGACACACACACACAGAGAGAGAGACAGACAGAGAGAGAGAGAGAGAGAGAGAGAGAGAGAGAGAGAGAGAGAGAGAGAGAGATCGGCTAACAGCAAATGTCTGTATTGAGTTGCTATGTATACAAGAAAAGCATGCATAATGTGTCAAGTCAATGATCATTAGTTGTCAGTTGATTTTGTCCATGAATATTAGCCTCACGGATGTTACACTGCCTTATACATTCTTGGCTCAAAATTCATTTCAAAAAATGAATCATCGTCTCTAGGAAGAAATAGTTTCAATCTTCATAATTACAGTGTTGAGCACAGAGGTTCATAAGTGTAGGATAAGAGCTGAGTAGAGTGCCTAGAAAGGGAAGTGTCCGTGATGTGTCTCTAGAGGATCAGCTTTGGTATTCAGAGTCTTCTGTCTCACAGGACAGAGAGCATCATCGCCCTTCCCTAATGGTACCCAGGCCTCAAGTCTGCCCAGTCCGCATCACTACTTTCTCCATAGGCTTATTACTATCGCTTTAAGTTATCTTAATCCATCGTTTATTTGTTTCCTGCCATCCCCTTCTCATGAATGTCAGCTTTATAAACATGACATTTACTGGTCCTGTCATTTTTTGACGCTCAGCCTCTGGAACTCTCATCCAGCGTTAGGTGATTCTCGTTGAGTTAATGAAGGAACTGTGGTGTACATGACTAGCAGAGATTCTCAAAATTTACCAGATTCCAGTTAACCAACATTACTGTGGCTAAAATAAACATAAGACATGAACCAGTTCCCCGAAGGAGCCTGTAGACAAGATGGAGAAATACAGGCAGTGATGAAGTATCACGTGTGGCAAATGTTGCATGCTAAATCTAGCTCTGGCAGTAGAATCCAAGTGATTAAAAGACATCAGAGCCAAAGAAGATTCAGAAGAATTTTACCGGCAAAGTCTCATGACTTCAACCTTAAAGAATGAGTCGAAATTGACAGCCTAGGGACATATCCACCAAGTGCTTTCCGTGACAGCAATGGAGGGCACATGACATCCACTGAAGTGGCAGAAGAAATGGCTAGAACTTACATTTTAAGTCTTAAATAACTATTATTAAACATTTTATTACTGAATTAATACTATTTGCATGTATAATTTATAAAATAAATATGCATATATCATACAAGCATGACCCCCCAAAATTAAAAAATCTTTGCTGATTACTTATATAGGAGAGCATCTTCAGAGGTTTGCTGGGCTTGATTCATTCATAAGCAAGCAGTATTAATGTCATTCTCCCCACAGTGCAATGAGATATACTCAGTGAAAAAAAGTATTAATGGAACCTAAAATACATATAGAGTTGTTGTATTATCAGAGTCTGTATAAATACAGATATATGTGTACTTTTACAAAGTATTTTAAGGTAAGTCCATTTGATCCTCACCCCATCTTGTCAGGTGGGAGACCTGTCAGTCAGAAATGGGATTTGAAAGATTTTAAATCATCTCAATGACATCGAACACAGATTTTAGTGCTGGGCCAAGTGTTTCAAACATCATCTGGACTCCACATCCCAGCGAGGCTAAGAAGGTTTCTAAGAAGCAAGGGAGAGAAGCATCGGTCAGAAATGCAGCAAATAATAACAGGCTGGGAAGTCATGGGTAGTTTATGATAAAATAATGAATCAACAATACAACTGCTGGATTAAAACACTCATGAAACCCCGACTGTGTGCAAAGCACCTTCCCAGGCTGTAAGTAACTTAAAGAGAACCTCTCAGTTATAAGAGAGAATTCGCAAAGCACAATGGCAGAAGTGAAATTTAAGGAAAGCGAGATATAAGTCTTCCAGTGGTAGAGAAGGACACATGTTCTACTCTAAGACTCGGGCTGTGGAGGGCAGAGACAGCTTCACAGAGGAAGCAACACCGGGTCAGGTGAAAGTTGTGTTCAAAACTTAAGTCAACAAGCGCTTAGGTAGATCTCTGCTTATATGAATACATTTACATTTTCTCCTTGAACTCTGGGTACCAACATCTGTGGTGTCATCAAATTGACTTTCCCTCAAAGTCTCTTGTGGGGACATTGTGTCAATAACAAAAGCTCTGCATCCAGGAAGGCATAGGGATAACTCAGAGAAAATGGAAGATGTTCTTTCCTTGCAGCAAGTTTGCAGAGTGACACACTGATCTAGAGTCTCCCACACCCCAACTGACGCCTGCAGTAAACCCCTCACTAATAACCTCTAGGGCTCAGGGCATTTGATAGATATTTACTGATATCTCTAACTTAAGGTTAAGGGGAGCAACTTCTGAAAGTCTACTGACTTGCTTTGAGTGGAGGCAGACTCTTGAATTTAACCAAGAATTTTACTATCGGTTTGAATTCATTTCAAAAGAGTCTTTCATTCATGTCTGAAGTTGCTGGCGTCAACCTAATTGCTGAGGTCCGCCTTTGAGGGATGTAGTAGTTACTTTTTTCTTTGCTTTTGCAAAGTCATGACAAGACACAGCTTGACAAGAGAAAAGAGTTATCTTGCGAGTTATTTTAGAGGATTCAGGTTCCAGTCACTTGCCTCCAAGCACTTAAAGACAAAACATTGTGAAGGCAGGAACAGGGAGTAGAGGTTCTTTTTGACTTCTCAAGGGCGGGAGGCAGAAGAAAAGAGGAGACGGGGGAACCAAGGACAAAACGTAGACCAAGGAGAAACCCTCAATGATATACTTTCTCCAACTAGCCCCACATCCTACCTCCCACCACCTCCCAATAATACCGCCATATCACTAAACCAATCCCAGTCAGAGTCCTCCTCATCTTTTCATCTCCAGAGATGCCCTTATATGTAAAGATGTGTTTCCACTAATCACCTAGGGATATCTTCATCTAATGAAGCTGACGATCAGGTTAGCAATCGCAAGGGCCACCCCTGAACATTTCAATATACGAGACTGACTGAAGTGTAATGCTGAGGGATGCAGTAAGTTATTTTCTGAAACATTCCCTGAAAGTATGAAAAAGACAGCAAGGAAGGTTTATCATTCAGCTTTCCATTGCTATGACAAAATGCTTGAGGCGATTAGCTTATAATGAGGGAGAAAAAAAATGATTTTCCATTCGTGGTTCCAGAAGTTTTTGGTCTAAGATCTGTTTCTTTGGGCTTCTCACAAAAACAGCAGGTCACACTGAGGGTTAGGGGTAGGGAAGCTGCTGATGTGATCAGCGAAGAAGTCGAGCAAGAGGGGCAAGCTGGCCTCCCATAATCCCCCTGCAGGTCTGCTCCTGATGGCATCGAGATCACCCACTGTGCCCCATCTATCAAAGATTCCACCACCTTCCATTAGCATCACATTATGGACCAACCCCTGAGCACATGAACCTTTGCCTATCATTCAACAGGAAAACTGGGCTCTGTGGATGATGGCAAGGTCAAAAGTCAAAAAGAGGGATGTAGTCAATGGTTAGATCGAACGTCAGAAACCAGAAGTGCAGTGTCTCCGAGAAACTACTTTCCCTGTGTTCGTTAAGAGAGCTAGCAAGCACTTTCTGTGTACTAAACACAACCGCGGTATTCCCCAGAAAGCTCAGTCTTCAACTAGCATTTCATTCAGTGAGTCTTATTCTGAGAGCCTCCGTAATAGCTGCTGTTTCTTGATTCTAGTCCAAAGA
This sequence comes from Tokudaia tokunoshimensis, assembly GCA_036184795.1. NCBI lineage: Eukaryota > Metazoa > Chordata > Mammalia > Rodentia > Muridae > Tokudaia > Tokudaia tokunoshimensis. The sequence continues at coordinate 48,766,019 of BTHU01000007.1, forward strand.
TTTCCCGCTACCCAGCTTGTTTGAAATTCCTCTGAAATAGATTTCTTTGAAATAGATCTTTCTTTGACTGGACAAGGAAGTTGGGTCTTGAATGGGCCATAATCGTTATGCTCAGGTTGCTTTAAACGGTCTTCCATCTCAGCGGAAAGTAGGTAGAAACGGCTTATGACGTGCAGATGTTCCTCCATTCATGATGTGATTCCACCGCAACAAATCCATCCTAAACTGGAAATATCTTAAGCTGAAAGAGCATCTAATACATGGAACCCACTGAACACCATAGCTTAGCAACACAGTTCGCTGGGCTGCTGGCTGTTGACTAGATCCCATGACTGAGAGAAGTGGACATTTACTACCATTGACCAGCAAGGAGAGAGAGAGTGCCAGACTACATATTACTAACCTGAGAAAGGATCACGATTCAGAACCAAAAATGTGATTTCTACTGACTGTGTGTCTCTGTATACCAGAATTTAGAAAAAAAAAAGTATAAGAAAAATTTCTGTTAGATAGGGATTCCATATTTTGATAGCTTTTTTTTTTCAGGTGTAGTTTGTCCACTGTATCTACTTTCCACAATTATCAATTGCTCCCCGATACTGTACCTTTTACGGATCCATTGACTTGTCTCATAGGTATAGGACATCCCCCACCCTCCCCCAACACACACACACACATACACACACACACACACACACACACACACACTGTTGCTTTAAGAGAATTATGCACTAACATCTGGCAGTGATAAGCCTGACAGCCAAGCACTGCCCTAGTTGACATGGGTCTGTTCAGCTCTCTTGGTTGGCATGACCATTGAAAACCAACCACATATTCAAAGATGTAATGGTCATTTTTGATGTTAACTTGAATTTTTCTTTCTCCCAACAAACTATATATACATCAGTAAGACAAACACTTTACTGCAACGTGATCTAGAAATGGATATGTCTGGATAATGCCTAGAGAAGGGGGCCTCCGTGCTTCTCATCATGAACACTATGTGCCTTGTGAAATGATGTAAATAACTAGTACCACACGCCACACAAACGTAATAATATCATAATATATCTGGAGCCAAAATCACCCTTTCTTGCCTAAAGCTACTAGGCTGGGCTCTTGTGTAGCAGGCTAAACAGCTGATGCACATTTTGAAGTATAAATCCACAGTCTGGTTTCTATTTTTTGCTCCAGGTTACCTCATCCCTTGTCCCTTAGCTTGCTCAACAAAGAAAGATCCCTTCAGCCCACTGGCTGTGCATATCTGAAAACAGTCACCAAAGCTGCCCAGCACTGAATCAAAAATGCACATAAATCACTATGAGATTTATTTGCAGTTGTTAAAATGTTTGCAACTTAATTCTGTGATTCTCAAGTGCAAACTGCACAAATGATATCATGGTTATCTTCTGAGGGTTGGAACCTCATGATCTTTAACAATAGCAAAGGATTTAAGTGAGAGTGTTGTGGGACCTCAGTTCCTAGAAATAACTCAGAACTCTCAGTGACTCCTTGACTCTATCAAGGATAATGAAGAGATTATCTTGGGGGAAAAAAAAACACATACGCACACAGGAAAGAGCTGGCAGACAGCGGGGGACTTAACCTGAGCCACAGACCTGAAAGAACCAAGCTCCTGAAATGTCAACCCTCTGTGGACTTACAAAGGAAAATAGCAAGAAAACTCTGCCTGGTTTGTTGATAAAGGATTACATTCAGGTAGTTTTGATGGGGCCATATTAATACTGCTGATTCCTTTGTTAAACTCCAAATAAGAAAAGCCCAGCCTGTTCATCACCCACGGACATACCTATAGCTAATGCGGATTTGTATATACCTTCTAAAATGCATAGTGTATATTTCTTGAATATATATATATAGATATACATATACATATATATGTATATGTATATACATACATATATATGTATATATATTATATATAATTGTTAATATATATTGTTATATAATATTGTTAATAATATATAATTGTTAATAATATATATTTGTTAATAATATATATTATCATATATAATTATATATTATATATAATAATATATTATAATAATATATAATAATATAATATATAATAATATATATAACAATTATATATAATAATATATATAATTGTTAGTAATATATATTAACAATGGCAAAAGTGTTTCCTTTAGAAAATCCACGTTTGTGGGAAAAGTAGACCATTAACATGTAAAGCATGTGTTTGTAGGTACTCAGTGGAAAAAATAGTTTAGAAAACCAAAATTAGAAGACATGGGGAAAGGGGTATGGTTTAAATATGAAGCCAGAGAGGAATGGTCTCCTGTGTCCTTTTGTGATTTAAATCCAATTAAACATATTTGAAGCTAAGTTTATTGTGGAAGATAAGGAAATACCTATATGACCTTTTGAAAATATATTTATTTTCTGTGTATGGGCACTTGGCCTTCATGTACATCTGTGTATCACTTGCATATCTGATGCCCACAGAGGCCAAAAAAAATCCCTCAGATCCTATGGCACTGCAGTTACAGATGGTTGAGAACTGCCACATCACATTTGCTGGGACTCAAACCTGGGTTCCCCGCAAGAGCGGCCTGTGTCAGTCACCACTGAGCCATCTCTCCAGCCACTGTATAAGTTCTTGATAGGATGACTGGCAAGCACAAAGCCTCAATGAGTCAGAAAGTAAGAAGCAGTTCGAATTGGCGCATTAACCTGTAGCGCACAGCAGGCGGTGCATTTTCAGATATAGAACTTGAACTTGGAACTTCAGACATCGTGGTGAAAGCTTGCTCCGTCGCATCATGCTGCTGCTCAACTATCTATGTTTGAAACCACCAAGTTCAACCAGCCTCCAGGATTGCCTCCCGAGGCGCTGCTCCCTTCCAAACGCAGCCACGGTATTGTTCTCCCTGATAATAATTCTCCATTTAGAGTGAGATATTTCAGCCTTCATGCTATTTGTACATTGTCCTTTTTCCTTCCATTAAGATTGCGAATTAATTCTTTTTAATCATGGCATTACCCATCCACCTTGGAGACCCAGCAATCCTCCAGTTCCTCGGGCTAAGATCCCGAGAGCCGGGTCACGCTGCAAAGCCGGGGCGTCTCTCTCAGGAGTCTCTTCATTTTGCAGTGAGAACCATCTGCCTCAGCCCTGCCTGACACCCTTGGCTTCAGGGCCGAGAACTGAAGCTAATTCCTGTGCCAGAGAACATTACGTGCTTACATAGCAGCGAAGGGAACATTCTCTAAATAATTAATCGGGAGCTCCGGATCTCCCTGGACTCTGCCGGTTCCTGGAATCCACCCTGAAGGATGTTTTGTGTACCCATCTGTAATTGCTGCCAGAGACTGGAGCTGTATCTCTCTCTGCCCCTTGTGTTCTTGATTTTACTTTATTCTTCTCTACGTTAAGAAAAAAAAAAATTACAGACGCGATGTCATTTCTGAAGGTTTATTTTTTGAGTGGATAAATAAATGAAAAAGCTTTGCTCTGGCGCACCAACTCCCCAGATCAGATGTCCCTACTGGAATTCGTCCTTGGCACACTGTTGCTTACGGTCCTGCTGGTGCCACCTTCAGCCCTTTGTCTGAACCTGCTTTGCCTCCTTCCTTTTGTTTGGGGGCTTAGCATATCAGACTCTAAGCGGTGCACATTTTGAACAAAGCAGTCCTGACGGGAGACGTGTCGAACCGTATCAAAGCATACCTGAGCAAACAGTGAGAAAACATATTTTCCCACAACCTTCTAAATTCAGTTTGGTCAAGTCAAACCACGAAGACCTACACCAGACAATAGCCCGGGATTAGTCCCGTGATCAATCAATGCTTTGTATCAGCTGTGAAGGGTATGAGTTTTACTCTTTCAGTTTTGGGTTGCGGCAATAAAAGATGTTGAGACTCGTAAGGAATGGCCACATGTAAACAATGACTTGCAGTTATATAAAGCCCCGAGAGGAACAGGTGATACTTAGCCACCCAGAAATAGACAATACCCACTTCTAGAGCAGGGGGCACCCTGGCCAAACTTTGAAGAAACTGAGGAACACTCCCAGCCAAGGTCTTCCTAAAGTTGGATGAAAGACTCGGGAAGGCTTTAAGTGACCAGACAGTCAAACCACATCAAATACTGTACAAAAGAGGGGTCCTGCTCCAGTCTGTTCAATGTATGAGAAAATATGGGTTTTAAGAAAAAAAACATCAAAAGAAATCCTATTAACTTTGGATGAAATATCTTTTTTAGAGGGACGCTGTGCTAAGAAAGATATAAAATCAAATTAAAATGGTTTCAAACTTGTAACCATAAATTAAAATCAATGAGAAGTAAATAAACTATTGAAGAGTCTTTCTTCCTCACCCTTAAATGTTTCTTTTATTTCCTTTTTCTTCCATCCTTTTTGCTTTCCTGTCTATTTTTTTTCTTTCTTCCATAAAGCATCTAACCAAAATCAGCCAGTCGTTTAGAATCAAATGATAGTTAGAGGAAAATCTCCGTCTTTACCTTTAATTAATCAAATGGCGAATATAAAGATTGGGTTGGCATAATCCTCTGTGACATTTGTGGGAAATGTATTCTCAGGGTTCAAAAGATTTCAGAACAAATAGAAACCTTCCTCTCTTCTTGTGACTCACCAATTGCACAAAAATAAAGACTGATTTGGGTGACGTAGTTTTTGTAGTTGCCCTCAACAACAAAATTGGTCAAGTCCACTGAACATGGACCACAGAATCAGACCTCCATCGAGACCTAGGAGCTGTGGAAAGTGCAAGTCCATCAAACCACTCTCCTCTTCCACCTCATTATCCTGTGAGCAACCCAGCATGGCCTTTATCCACCAAGCTTCATCCATCTGTATTCCCATGCACTATAGAGAGACAAAAAAAAAAATGTCCCCTGTGAAATGGGATTTGTTTATATTTTGTGTTTTATTTTTATAAAAGAAGAGCAACTTTTGAATTCTGCACCAGACTGAGATCTGTGTGAAGACATTTTCTCTAGTCATTCCCTTGACGGGGCTCAAATTCTAGTTTAGCTTTTTATTTTAGTTAATATGATATCTCCAAGACACAAATACCTAAGCCAAACAACTGGAAGTGAGAAAGGTTATGTTCGGCTCCTTGTCACAAAGCCATCAGTCTTCTGTTGCCCTGGGCCTGTGGTAAGAGAACATCAAGGCACCTGGCAGAGGAAGCTACCCCTGTTGTAGTGACCATGGGAGACACAGGCTTCCCTAACAACTGACTTTCTCTAACCAAGACCCACCACAGTTCCTATCACCTCTCAATGGCCCATTTAATCATAAATCCACTCTCTTCAATCTCTTCCTCAAAGCCCCACTTCTGAATAAGCTTTTGTGTAAGACACCTTCTATCTTGACCACGATGGTTTTCCATTTTACTCCTCTTATCTGCTCCAACTGGGCACTCTCTAGCCTTCAAGAGGTGTGCCTTAATGACTTTATAGACTCCGTGAAAGTTCAATGCCTGGTTAATAGAGTGCTCAGCATGTGCAGAAAAAACTAACAAGGACTCACGTTTCCACCATTTCCTTAAGGCGGTATCCCTTTCTTTCTGTCTTGCTGGTGGCTTGGGCCAGTAACATTTACCTCTGGTCAGTTTTGGAGATGTTTTCACAAAATTTTCCATTCATCTATGAGCTACATAGTCTGTTTTCATGCTGAATCTGGACATTTGAATTCTTCTGGTTGCATCTTCTGGTTTCTAAGGCAACTGGGGACAAGTCTGGCAAGTGTATCATTGAATTGACTTCTCAGTGGCTAACCAAACTGTCACAGACACTTTAGTACTGCCAAGTAAAGCTCTCCCACACTGCTCGGTACCCAACCCTCTTTATTTATTACATAAAATATTTAGATGCTTCGCTGTGCACTTGCGACAGTTCAAGACAAGAACCAGAAGCAGCAAGTCGATGTCGGATTAATGGACTTTCTTCACAGATGCAGAACGCAACATAGAAGTAGGTTTCTGGAGCATGAGAGACTTTCAAACTCTTTGTTACTTGTAGAGCAATGTGATTTTCTGCATGTGCAGCAGCTTGGGACCATTAGGAAGAGAACTAAAGACTAAAGAGAACGAAAGAGTTTAGGTCCTTACCTTTCTTTCTGGTGGCAGATAATGTTCCTTTCTATGCCTGGAAGCTCCCCTGCCCTTGAGGAATTGCTCTGTATATACCAACAGTTGAGCATATCTGGCTTCTTACTTTTGTTGCTATTTTCTTTCCAACCCAATTACCCGGTAAAAGAAATCTCAACTCAATCAGTAACAATACAAGCTCTCAGCCTAGATTGGGCAGATCTCCCACTACACTATTCCCATCTGCATTATCCCATATAACTTGCGGATTCTCCAGGACAAGAGCTTCTATCTCTGCCTCTCTGTAATTCCTTCCCCTTCCCAGCGATCCCCCCGTAGCTCCTCCCCCTTCCTGGCCATCCTCTTTCTCCTCCCCCAAACTCTCAGCTCTTCCCACTTCCTCCTGCCCAATCATTGGCTCAAGCCTTTATTTGAAAAGTTAAGGTGGGGAGAAGGTTCACAAGGCAACTCCCCATCTGTAGCCCCTTCCAGGAGTGGAATTAGCATCAAAATACAAGCCCAGGGCTATCCACAACAGACTTTGAGCCAAAGCAAGAAAGACTGTTTTAATTCTAAGAATGTCCAGCAATAATCAAGAGTTAGAAATGTTTGTAATAATTTTAAGCCATTTTTACCTATAGCCTATAGGATTATCCTATAGCCAAGTGATTTGCTGCTGGACTTTTATCCTGTCAAAGAGTCTGGACATTAGTAGAAGATGAGATCACGACAAGCTTCCTATGAGTCAGGGACTAAGCTATTCAGTATTCTATACATTCAATCAGGTGTAGGTAACCCTCTGGAACATAATTCCTCTTGACCTAGGTATCTGTAAAACTCAAAAACCAAGTAATCTATTTAAACAATAAGGTAGGGAATGACCATTAAGGGCCAGAGAACTCCACAGAAAATAGACAAGATGAGTGTAAAGTGTGTTATAGAGCTATGAAAACCGTTTTGGTGAGAAGGCACAGCCAAGGCAATGATAGTCACACAGCAGCAGCTCTGGACTGCACGAGACGGGGACTTCCAATAATCACAGATGATGTGTTGTTGAATGTCATCCTCCTGCCCCAAGCTCCCGGAATACTGACTCAGACTTAAAACACATATTTCCAAATACTTAGACAATATAACTAGACTTGTTCCTTGACTAGCGAATAATTTTAAATAACCCATTTACACTAATTACATTTTGCTACGAGGCTGGTTGCCTCTGCTCCGGTACCAAGCATCTGTCCTCCTCAGATCTTCCCCAGTGACTCTATTCCAGAATTCTTTCTAATTCCCGGATGTCCCACCTTCTATTCTGTCCTTTCCTTTCAGTTTTTAACTTGGTGATTAATAGGTGATGCCTCCATACAATAAACAAGGTATTCTCTCTACACAGATGGGAGACAGGCCCATGTGGTCCGCCCCTCCCTTCCCGAACCTATGAGGAATTGGTAGATTTGGATTCAGGGAGGGGCAGTTTTGTCTTCAGTTGTGTGTCGCGTTAACAAGCTCATGGTGCTCCACCAAAAAGCAGCAACAAATCCACGGATGCCAAGGCAGCCGTGGTTAAACCCAGTCACAAGATAAAACAAAAGGATATGAATGTGAGAAAGGGGCAGGGGTGGGGTGGGCGTCAGAAGTAGAAGGGAACTAAGAGAGGGTGAGGGTAACCATGATGTGCTGTGTGCATGCGCGAAACCGTCGAAGGACCGAAGCATACTACTAGTGCACACGAGCTGAGACAGACATAATGCCAGGTACAGACTCAGCTCTGAAGGGAGATGTCACTGGAGAGGCACGAGTCCCGAGCAGCTTTGAAAGCCAGGCAAACTCCATTTGGTTCGGAATATTTGAATAACACTCGCCACTCTGGGGTCACAAGGCTCTGCATTAGACTCAGCCTCTTTTACGTGGAGTATGGCTTATCAGTTTGCAGCTGACTAGTTTATAAGCCTGTCTCTTAATTTTAGGACGTTAGAAGACCAACGACCTTTCATTTTACACACTCCCTTCCTTCCCAGAAAAATTTTCAACTGTAAATATAAACAAACGTCTCCAGAACCGCGTGTGCCACAGGGAAAGCCATCCTGTCACCCAAAAGGCTGCTCCACGGATTTCCTGAATTATCCTCTCTCCCTGTTTTACCTTTCTTCTGAGTTTCCTCCTTGAGAATTATCACTCTAATTTACTTTCCGACACCTGATCTTTTGAACACATTTGCAGAAGGTGGTCCTGGCTCGTCCTGGGCTTCCACTGAAACATCATTTCCTGAGAGCGAGTCTTCTAATTTTAGCATTATTTGTGGTAAGGACAGGCCAAGAACTACCCCCTCATCAGTTTCTACTAGTTCTTTGCAGAGGGTAGGAACTGCTCCTTTGGTTCTTTCGTTCTTCCCTAAGTCCTTCCATTCCTCAGAAGCAACAATCAGAAAAAGTTCACGTTGCTACCATCAGCAACAGGTTGTGCCTTCAACAACTCAGCAAAGTGTTGAAACAAAGTATCAAGTTTATTTTTTTTTTCTGAGCTTTTACTTACACAAGACACAATTCAGGTTAATTTTCTGCCACCATGTAACAAGATCTGACTCCTCCAGTTGGTTTCCATCTGAGCCCTCTCTGGACAGCCTTCCAAACCCATGCTTCCTTAGCAACTGTAGCTGACAGTTAAGATTCTCAGTGGTAGCCGGGGCGGTGGTGGTGCACGCCTTTAATCCCAGCACTTGGGAGGCAGAGGCAGGCGGATTTCTGAGTTCGAGGCCAGCCTGGTCTAAAGAGTGAGTTCCAGGACAGCCAGGGCTACACAGAGAAACCCTGCCTCAAAAAAACAAAAACAAACAAACAAAAAAAAAGATTCTCAGTGGTGGCTTAGGTCTCTCCCCTGTGCTGGGTTCTTTCTGAGTCTTCACCTGAGTACTTAACTTCTGCATCTCTACTAGCATTCAACTGGGATCATTTTATGCTTCTAGTATGTTCCGCAAAGCTCTCGTCTTTCATTTCCCAACTTCAAAGCTAGCACCACTGTCTCAGGAGCACTACAGGTTTCGCTACTAAAGCAAGTGTGTTTCCCATCCACCACTGCAAGAGTTACAGCAAAATGTGGTAGCTTTAAGCATGGAATTATTATCCTACAGTTTTAGAGGACAGAGACTGAAATGGGGTTTCCTAGGCTCGAACAAAGGTGTGAAGAAAGTTATATTCTTTCTAGAAAGTTCTGGAGGCAAATCTATTTTCTTTATCATCTTGCATCTGTTTTGCATGCTGCTGTATTCGTACATCTTCTTCCATTTTTATAGCAGGCAATATCCAGTCTTTCTCATGTGTTAACACTTTAATTTGACTTTCCTGCCTCCATCTTCCCATGTGAAGTCTCTTGTGGTTACATGGGGTCCACACAGATCACCTAGAACAACTTTATCTCAAAGTCAGATGCCGATTAACTTCAGCTCCCTCTTGTCACATGACAAAACATGCTTACATGTCCCAGGAATGTAGAGATCTTTGGGAGCCATCATTCTGCCCAAGTCACTACCTGATCCCCATCTGTCCTCACAACTCTGTGAGGATGAATTACCTTCAACTGCTGGTTAAGAAAGCCTGGGAGAAATTGAGTTACCTACCCAATGCTAGCATGTATGAAATCCATTCATTTCTATGGCTTCAGTGTTCATAATATCTCTCTTATATAAATCCAATGGACACACCTCAAGCACTGTGTTTCAGATACTCCCAAGACACTTTTACTTAATTAGGTCAGCCATGGACTTTATCAATGTTTCTGCTTGTGTTTCATGGGGAAAATGTAAGCTGGGTGCATTCACATCCATGGGTTTATCTAGGGCCAACCAGTACTGAGCAGATGGCACGCTGCTTGGCAACAGGGAGACTCTCCTGTCAGAGGATGATAGATGCATAGACATCCTGAGCATACACATCAGTCAAAGATACGTTGGCCAAAGCAACCACTGGGTTGAAAGAGAATGCTCTCAGTCACCATTTTAATTGCTACTCTGGGTACACTGTAAAATAGTCATGGAAACCTTTTGTGTGTTATGTAAGAAATGGCTCAGGTTTTCATTTATTTCCTTTAAAGTCTTTGATATATTCGGTGTACATTCTGAACTATTTATAATAAAAAAACAAATAAATAATGTTGGAAGCAAATATATTGCCTATCATTAGAAAAATGAATTTTCAGGTTTCTTCTTACCATTTACCCAGTGAAGGCATATTATAAAATATCAAGTAAGGTTAGAAAATTCTTCTCAACTAATTTTCAGATTTTGAAAACGCTGGCAATTAAATGAAATAGGTAAATGCTTAGAAAAGCAAATTTAAAGGAAAAGATTTTTGAAGTTTATTTTCCCTTTGATTGTTTGAAAAATTTGTTTTTCTTGGCTTGTTATGTGAAAACAGTTATTACTCGTAAAAATGTACTAAAGAGTAAAGCCATAATGAAATCTTGATGCCTTGGAAAAGGAAGTTCTTTATTTTTGTGCATCTTTATTAATATAGCAACATTCACACACTTTGTGGGTTATATTATTTTATATATTCAGTCATAAATATCATGTATTAAACTATTATGGGAAAATGAGGATAGTGGTTATAATTCCTACCCAGTTTTTCTGTGAATTCAAAACTAACCTAAAAAATAAAACCTGTTTTTAAAAAATCAGAAACAAAAGCAGAAGAATATTTGCATCCATAATGCTAGAGGGCCACTGTATTATCTACTTAGAAACCATTTACCATATTGTATTATTTAGTAACACATACAACTTGTGTATTGTGTTACTATTGGTAGAATTGTATCTTATTATACAATGTAACTTGTTTGCTAATCCTGACAGCATATCATAATTTTATGTTGTTTCCTAGTCACATTTCTTAACAGACAAATAGTATCCCATTGCATTGACAAATATAATTTTCTTTAGCCATTTGCATAGGGTGTGCTAGTAGGTCACAGTTACCTTTGTGAAGAATATTACACAATGGTATGACAGCTAGAAAATAAACTAGCAGAAAGATTTTAGACTATCAATGATATTTTTTAACCTCTAAGTACAGGCTAAGGCGATGGTTTGGTGTGCAAAGCACTTGCCATTTAAACATGAAGAGCAGAACTTGAATCCCCAGAGCTCATGAAAATGCCAGTCATGGTGTCATACATCAGTTATCCAGTCTTGCCATGGCAAGATGGGAGGCAGAGACAGGAAATCTCCTAAAATTAAGGAGATTACCCTGGACTAGCAGTAATAGTTCCCTCCCAAGACTGAAACATTCCATCCTCAAAGATGCTACTTAAGCAGGAAGGTAAACTCAAAAATAACTTCAGGAAGTCCCTAAAACTGACTAGATTCAATAGATCCCTCCCTCCCAAGAGAAAAAGCTAGAGCTACAAAGAAGATCCTGGGATCAGATCAGCTGTCTAAAAGAAACAGAAACCAGCTGAGCTGCCCGGAGGAGATTTAGACTTATTGAGTCAATTACAAAGGACACTCTTAAAACTGTTGAGCTGCCTGTAAGCTGTGCAATGTGGTCAAGGTCCCCAGCTTCTGTAAGCTGTAACCCATGCTGGGATGGGCTTTGGTGATATAGCTGTCTTTGAGTCATTCCTGCTCCTGTAAGTAACCCTTCACCCATACCCCATTAGTAACCACAATAAAACTCATTTGTTAACCACCTTGTACTTTGGTGGTATTTGTACTTTGGTCTATCATAGGCTTCCTACTTGGCATGAGTAACATGTGTATCTTCCCAGGAAAGGTCCTGTCTCATAATAGGTAGAAAGTAATGAAGAGTAGGAAAAAGGACTTATCTCAAAAAAAAAAAATTCAGAAGCAAGAAGTGATACTCAGGTTGTTATCTGACTGCTACACACTCACCATAACACACAAGTACCATGGCATGGGTAACCCCCCCAACACACACACACACACACACACACACACACACACACACACACACCCCATGATACACACATGAAATATCCTTTTAAAAAAATACAAAACCACTTAGGGAATCTCAAAGCATCACAAAACCCTCAAGTATAAGTTACATTTTTTTCCTGTGGAGGAAAAACCAACACAGTTTTGTATTAGTTTGAATGAGAATGGCCATTATAGGCTGATATATTTGAATCCCTGGTTCCCATCTGGTGGAACTATTTGGGAAGGATTAGAAGATGTAGAACATCGTTGGAGGAGGTGTGCCACTAAGGGTAGGTGTTTCCTTAGAGCCAGCTGCTCACCCCTGTTGAGAAACGCCCTCTGCCCTCTTTCCCCAAACCCTGCCTGCACTGAAAAACTCCAACAAAGGCATAACTCCAAAACCTCAGCTCTACATTTCTAGCATCTGGTGTATCTCAATGTTCCGATATGACCAGCCCCACTCAAGTGCCCACGCAGGTGCCCAACTTCTGACCATATTCAGACACAGTCCCAGCTCCTGGATGACACGTCATCACACCTTGCCTGAGAACTATACAACCTCCTTGCCTTAGACCAGATGCAGGACTTCTCCAGCCCCATTCTCTGGAACTGATGAACCCACCCGGGAGTTGAGCCAATTAAACCTGCATTTATTTACTTTTAATCTGTTCTGATCTGGCCTATATTGCATCGGCAGAGAAAACCTATTAGTGGGCTTTGAGGTTTCAAAAGGTTTCCACCATTTCCAGTGTGTCTCTTTTGATAGATTTTTGCCTATGCAAAAGGCCAGATTAGACTAGATTAAAACCAGATAAATGCAGATTTATTTGGTGTTGCTCCCTATCGAGTTCACTGGTCCCAAAGAATGGGGTCAGGGAAGTTCAGGGCCCAGGCTAAGGCAGGGAGTTTTTATAGACCTCAGGTGAGAATGTGATGACGGTGTCAGCCAAGAGCTGGGACTGCGCCCAAGTAGGGGCAAAAGCTAAGCTCCTGGGTGGGCACTTGACGGGTTGCATGAACTACCAGAAATGTAGACCTGGGTTTTTGGTGCCATTCCTTTGTTCAGAGTTTTCTCGGTTGTGGGTGAGGCTGGGGAAGGAGGACAAACGGGGTTTCCCAGCTCGTGCAGGGGCGATCAGGGATTCCAGCTGAATGTCTTTTGTTGTGCTTCATGGTCTCGATATGTGGGCACTCAGCTACTGCTCCAGCACCATGCCTCGTTACCTGTTGCTGTACTTTCCACCATGATAGTCAATGAATCTGAATCTGTCAGCACAAACAAACTCACCTGTAAATTGCCTCGGTCGTTGACGTGGTCTCTCATCTCAGCAATAGAAAAGAAACTGCCTCAAAACACGAGCTTAAAGAACTTACTTTTTTTTTTTTTTTTTTTTTTTTTTTTTTTTAATTTAATTTTATTTTATTTTTTTAATTTACATTCCAAATCACTTCCCCTTTCCCGTTTCCTCCCTCCCCGAAAGTCCCATAAGCCCCCTTCCCTCCCTCTTTTCTCCGTTCAACCCCCTCTCATTACTCTGTCCTGGCGTTCCCCTACATCCAGTCTTTCCAGGACCAGGGGTCTCTCCTTCCATCTTTTTAGAAATCTATTGATATGCTGATTGTGTCTAGGGTATTCTGAGATTCTGGGTCAATATCCCCTTATCAGTGACTTCATACCATGTGTGATCTTTTGTGATTGGGTTACCTCACTAAGGATGATATTTTCAAGTTCTGACCATTTGCCTAGGAATTTCGTGAATTCATTGTTTTTAATTGCAGAGTAGTATTCCATTGTGTAAATATACCACATCTTCTGAATCCATTCCTCCGTTGAGGGACATCTGGGTTCTTTCCAGCTTCTGGCTATTATAAATAAGGCTGCTATGAATATAGTGGAGCATGTGTCCTTATTGCATGCAGGTAAAGTCTCTGGGTATATGCCCAGGAGTGGTATAGCCGGATCCTCCGGAAGTGTCATGCCCAGTTTTCTGAGGAGCCGCCAGACTGCTTTCCAGAGTGGTTGTACCAGCCTGCAATTCCACCAGCAGTGGAGGAGTGTTCCTCTTTCTCCACATCCTCGCCAACAACTGCTGTCTCCTGTGTTTTTGATCTTAGCCATCCTGACTGGTGTGAGATGGAATCTCAGGGTTGTTTTGATTTGCATTTCCCTAATGACTAAGGATGATGAACATCTCTTTAGGTGCTTCTCAGCCATTAGATATTCTTCAGGTGAGAACTCTTTGTGGAGCTCTGTACCCCATTTTTTAATAGGGTTACTTGCCTCTCTGGAGTTTAACTTCTTGAGTTCTTTGTATATCTTGGATATTAGCCCTCTGTCGGATGTAAGGTTGGTAAAGATCATTTCCCAGTTAGTTGGTTGCCGCTTTGTCTTTTTGACGGTAATTCATAGCCCTGAGTGCCGCCAAAAAGAAACGGGAGACAGCATACACTAACAGCTTAATGGCACACCTGAAAGCCCTGGAACAAAAAGAAGCAAATACACCAAAGAGGAGTAGAAGGCAGGAAATCATCAAACTCAGGGCTGAAATCAATCAAGTAGAAACAAATAAAACCATACAAAGAATCAACAAAACGAGGAGTTGGTTCTTTGAGAAAATCAACAAGATAGATAAGCCCTTAGCCAGACTAACCAGAGGGCACAGAGATAGTATCCAAATTAATAAAATCAGAAACGAAAAGGGAGAGATAACAACAGAAACTGAGGAAATTCAAAAAATCATCAGATCCTACTACAAAAACCTGTATTCAACACAACTAGAAAATCTTGAGGAAATGGACAATTTCCTTGACAGATACCAAGTACCAAAATTAAATCAGGATCAAATAGACCATCTAAACCGTCCTATAACCCCTGAAGAAATAGAAGTTGTCATTGGAAGTCTTCCAACCAAAAAAAGCACAGGTCCAGATGGTTTTAGTGCAGAATTCTATCAGACCTTCAAAGAAGACCTAACACCAATACTCTTCAAACTGTTCCACAAAATAGAAACAGAAGGAACACTACCCAACTCGTTCTATGAAGCCACAATTACACTAATACCAAAAGCACACAAAGATCCGACAAAGAAAGAGAATCTCAGGCCAATCTCTCTTATGAATATCGATGCAAAAATACTCAATAAAATTCTTGCCAACCGAATCCAAGAACACATCAAAACGATCATTCACCACGATCAAGTAGGCTTCATCCCAGGGATGCAGGGATGGTTCAATATAAGGAAATCCATCAATGTAATCCACTACATAAACAATCTCAAAGAAAAAAACCACATGGTCATCTCATTAGATGCTGAGAAAGCATTTGACAAAATTCAGCATCCTTTCATGCTAAAGGTCTTGGAAAGATCAGGAATTCAAGGCCCATATCTAAACATAGTAAAAGCAATTTACAGCAAACCAGTAGCCAGCATCAATCTAAACGGAGAGAAACTTGAAGCAATCCCACTAAAATCAGGGACTAGACAAGGCTGCCCTCTCTCTCCATATCTTTTCAATATAGTACTTGAAGTTCTAGCTAGAGCAATTAGACAAGAAAAAGAGGTCAAAGGGATACAAATTGGAAAGGAAGAAGTCAAACTATCACTATTTGCAGACGATATGATAGTATACATAAGCGACCCAAAGAACTCCACCAGAGAACTCCTACAGCTGATAAACGACTTCAGCAAAGTGGCCGGATATAAAATCAACTCAAGCAAGTCAGAAGCCTTCCTATACTCAAAGGATAAGCAGGCTGAGAAAGAAGTAAGAGAAATAATACCCTTTACGATAGCCACAAACCATATTAAGTATCTTGGCGTGACGCTAACCAAACAAGTGAAAGATCTGTATGACAAGAACTTCAAGTCTCTGAAGAAAGAAATTGAAGAAGACCTCGGAAGATGGAAAAATCTGCCATGCTCATGGATTGGCAGGATTAATATAGTAAAAATGAGCATCTTACCAAAAGTAATACACAGATTCAATGCAATCCCCATCAAAATCCCAACTCAATTCTTCATAGAGTTAGAAAGAGCAATTCAAAAATTCATCTGGAATAACAGAAAACCCAGAATAGCTAAAACTATTCTCAAGAGTAAAAGAACCTCTGGGGGAATCAGTATCCCGGACCTCAAGCTGTACTACAGAGCAATAGTGTTAAAAACTGCATGGTATTGGTACAGTAACAGACATGTAGATCAATGGAACAGAATTGAAGACCCAGAAATGAATCCACACTCCTATGGTCACTTGATCTTTGACAAAGGAGCTAAAACCATCCAGTGGAAAAAAGATAGCCTTTTCAACAAATGGTGCTGGCTCAGCTGGAGGTCAACATGCAGAAGAATGCAAATTGACCCATCCTTATCTCCTTGCACTAAGCTCAATTCTAAGTGGATCAAAGATCTCCACATAAAACCAGACACACTGAAACTAATAGAAGGGAAACTAGGGAAGAACCTTGAACATATGGGCACAGGGGAGAATTTCCTGAACAGAACTCCAATAGCTTATACTCTAAGATCAAGAATAGACAAATGGGACCTCATTAAATTACAAAGAACTTACTTTTGATGTATACTTTTTGCCTGTTGTTATCTAGATAATTTTCCACAACCTAATAGCTTTTTTTTAAAGATTTATTTATTTATTTTATGTATGCAAGTACACAATCGATCTCATCAGACACACCAGAAGATCCCAGTACAGATGGTCATAAGTCACCCTGTGGTTACTGGGACTTGAACTCAGGGCTTTTAGAAAAGCAGTCAGCATTCTTAACCACTGAGCCATCTCTCCAGCCCCAACTTAATTGTTTTAACTAAATAATTTAAATGAGTCTGGCTCAGCAATGAAGCTCATTCGTGACTCATTTGTTACATGCTTTCTCTTTTATGGGATTGTTTGCTCCTGTGTGTGTGCACACGTGCACTTGCAAATCAGGGAAGGATATCAGGCCTCCAACTCTACCATCCTCTCCCTCTTCCTAGAGACAGGAACTAGGCTAATGGGGTTGCAGGCTGACCCTTGACCATACCTGGCCTTTTACAAGAGTGCTCTAGATTTGATCTTGGATCCTCAAGCACACACACTTGATGCTTTTACCTGCATTGCTACAGCACAAAAAAAAAAAAAAAAAATTAAAACTATTATGTGGGTATGTGCCTATGGAGAACAGGAGAACTTCCTGCTACAGCAGACAGAAAAGGACAGAGGTGAGGTGTGGCATGGGAAAGCTGCAGAGAGAATGGTGTGATCGGCTAACTGTCAAATGCTGCCGTTGTTCTGAAAAAGCCAAGGACTTCTTAATTTGAAATGTGAAACTAGAGCTGGCAGTCAACTGGGGCTTGCAGTGTATATTCAAGCAGGACATTTCCATACCAAACTGTCCATTTGCTCGCTGCAAACGCTGGTGATGATAATACTGCCTGAACCCCAAATTACCAATTGATCTGCATGAACCATCTGTCCTGAAGCTTCAAGCAGACACCGTAGCATCTCGGTAAAAAGCCTCTAGACGCTGCGGTTACAGGAAAAATGCAGCCTGCATAAGCTACTAGTGTGGATTCAAATGGGGTCAAACTTGTCCACTGACTGCTTTTCTTGTCTCAACAGTTATTTTGGTTAAAATATACCCAATAAGAGAGTATTCAATTTAGCTTAGTTGGGAACACAGAAACTATGCCAAGATGGGAACTCAACACTTGGCAAGCACTTTGAAAATTAACTCAGTTCCTCTAAGATGTAAATAAATTTCTCATAGACCAACATACAATGTTTTTTTTTTTTTTTGTAGTCTAAACAGAAGTTACCTACAAAAATTTAATTTAATACGATTCGGTGTCCAGTGGAATTTGACTTGACCTGGACACATTTCATTGGTTAGCTGCAATGAAACTTTTTCCTGACAAACTCTCTCATCCTTTACATGTGTTTGGCTCATTTTTGACAGGTAGTTATCAAGTGCTAAGCACAGGGGCTGTGAAGGACAGGAGAAAGAAAACCTCGTATGCAAGACATTGTGTGGTGGATAGGGGTGAATTCGAGTACAGAAAGTCCAATCGATTGATTATACATAAGTAGACCGGAGAGAAGAAAGGGGGAGAGGGCAAAGATGGACTGAGGGATAAGGTTTCTTGCCTTAATATCTCAAATCTTTGTAAGCAGATGTAGAGGCAGGACAAGGATGTCTGTCCCATCTGCCCAGTATCTGGGAAAGTTGCTTCTCTTCGTGGACCCTTAATTATCTCAGTGACAAAATGCAGATTTTGCGTTTCAGTTTAAAATTCTAGGCTGCTAACAATAGCACCTTAACCAGAGGAGCGACCACTTATTTTTCTAGCTGCCTTCAGTGCATATGCAGCTGCCCTGTGGTAGGGGCTCAGCTCTCCAGCTCCTCCAAGCATTCACTCTTGGAAAGATAAGCCCTTCCTGTGGATGCTGTCTGCTTATCCCAGCCGTTCTTTGCGTCCTCAAATAAAACGGTGCTTTCTTAGTTGTCCCACGTCCTGACCTTTCTCTTTCTTCTTTGATGAAAGTTAGGGTGGGCAGGTCAGCTGGGCCAAGATAAAGAACATAGCAACTGCAACTCTAAGCTGGGGGCTGAGTGGAGATGCAGGATCCTCACAGGAAGATGAGCATCCCAAAACGTGCACAGCAGCTCTGGGTTCCACAGGGACTGATCCCCGATGTCCTCACCTCAAAATGGTAAGCGGGTCTTAGGAACTGGATTTGGACCTGAGGACACAGCCGAAGAAAACACAAGGCTCTGGCTTGTCTTGCCGGGTGGCAGGGACTGAGATGGTTAATGTGACTTTTCTGTCTGTGATATAATGCAGCCTTTTGGACTACCATCAAAAAAGCCTCAGAAACAATTAAGAAATGGCCTTCCCCAGGGAAAAGCCCATTAATGGGCAATCCATTACCAAATGGTCAGCCCCGAAAATATACATATAACATCATAAAGACTGATTAGGTTATATTTAGGAAAGTATGTGTGTGTGTGTGTGTGTATATAATAACAATATATACATATATATATATAATAACAATGAAAAAGAGGCCATGAACTTAAGAGAGAAAGAAGGAATATTATGAGTGGGTTTGGAGAGAAGAAAGGGAAGGGAGAGATGATAAAGAGGACCTGGCTTTGGAAGGAAGTTGTATGGGGGATCCAGAACATTGGAGGGGAAACAGGGTGAATGTGTTTTAAAAACATATGCACATGTATGAAATTTCAAAGAGTAAAAACGAACAAAACCTTCATATGTGATGATTGTTACCCTGTGCCTTTTCTAACTGCCCCAAAATCCATTTAGACAACGCATCACCTCTTACAAGGCTACAACTTCTCTTTAAAGCACTGTATTAACTGTTCAGATGTTAGGCCCATTGGTTTATAAGCTTGGCAACAAAACCGTTTTCCTCTGGCCTCCATTTAGGTCTCTGCTTATTGTTTCAGAAAAGTGAAACCTGCTCTTCCCAGTAGACACTATGTAACATCCGCAGGGTCTAAATGAGGTTTGTTTGTTTCCATTTGCTGTTTTCTGTGCTCTAACCTCATCAAGGGTGTGACCCACCTCACCACACACAGCAGCAGAGATTCTAACGTGGCTCCCTGCTGGGGGTGGACAGTATTTCATAAAGAGGCACACAAGCCAACCCCTCAACTGGCCTAGCTCACTAAGGGCTGGGAACTCCCCTGTAACGTGGGGAAATCATGAAAAGCATCTAAATTCTCTGGCATTCTCTAATCATCAGGAGACAATAGTCATCAGGACATGGGGCACCTGCTTTCTGAAACTGGACTGCTCATCGGGTAAATGTTCGCCTCTTTAAAGTAGACAGTTTGACCTTAAATAGTACCTTTAGGATAGTAGTCTTAGGTGGACCATTGGAATCATCTAACTAACTCCTAAACCCCTAGCTCTGGTTCTCAACGGCGACCCTGTTGTGCTGACCCCCCAACCCTGACATTGTTTTGTTCCTAACTGCAATTTGGCTACTGTTGTGAATCATAATGTAACTATTTGATATTCAGGATATCTGATATGTAACCCCCAAAGGGTCATGACTGACAGGTTGAGAATACTACTGATTTATACACATATAAGTGTGTATAGTCTTACGTACTGTAAATGGGAGCTACATCAGTTTTGAGAATCATTTACCCTACTCCTTAGAGGTGATCGTGATCATGGACTAGTGACACCAGAGAGAAAGCTTGCATGCCATGGGAGTGTCTGTAACACTATTTCTGACTGTTTTTCCTTCTCAGAGCTTCTAGTTGAGAAAAGCACAGGGCTTATTTACCAGTCTAACCTTCCCCCACAAAGCTGCTGAGAGTATAGAAACACATGAACAAGCCTGAACATCTTGCCAAGTCTGTTTAACAGAATTAGACCATATGACATCTAGACCACATCTGTTTCTGGCATCCTAACCATCCTAACCTTTAACCATGATATTTGTTACTTTTGTTGGTTGTCAGTTAGAGACATTTGAAACTAAACTAGTTAATTTAAAATAATTCTAGCATTTTGGCTACTTAGAAAAGGATCTGTATTTCAAAACACACCCCTTTCGTTGTAGTTGTTGTTGTTGATTCCCCCTCCTCCTCCTCCTCCTCCTCCTCCTCCTCCTCCTCCTCCTCCTTCTTCTTCTTCTTCTTCTTCTTCTTCTTCTTCTTCTTTCTTCTTCTTCTTTCCTTCTTCCTCTTCCTCCTCTTCTTCTTTTTCCTTCTTCCTCTTCTTCCTTCTTCCTCTTCTTCTTCCTTATTCTTCCTCCTTTTCTTCCCCCTCCTCCTCCTCCTCCTCCTCCCTTCTTCTTCAAGACAGGATCACACCACATAGCCTTACACATCCTGGAACTTCTTGTGCAGACCAGGGAGGTCTCAAACTGGCAGCAATCCTCCTGCCTCTATATCCCAAATGCTAGGATTGCAGGTGTGCACCATCCTTCCAGGCTATAAACTAGATCTTTTTCATGTAAAATATTCCATTAATTTTCTGCACCCATCCCTTTACGGAAAGTCACTGCAAAGCATCACAGAAACATAAACTGTTATTGGCGCTGAAAAGAAATGGTGCAGGACTGAGAGGTACTCAGCAAAGTGGTCGCCTGGGGACCTGAGTGTGAACCACATGGCCCATGCAAACAAAGCTGGGCATGGTGCTAACCCCAGCACTGGCAAAGCTGAAACAAGTGGATCCCTGAGATTCATTAAGCCAGCTTCACCTGGTTACCCCCCATACCTGTCTCTGCCACACATACACACATGCACCCCTACACCCACAGAAACATGCCCATACAGGCACACAAGAATAAAAGTTCCAGAAGGCTACTGAGGTCTTCCCAAACACTTGCCGCATCTCCTACTTCACTGTTGAAAACACTGCTGTGGCAACAGGGAAGAATCAGGATTTGGGGGAGCCCATGGTTCTGCACTCCAAAGAGCGAAGGAACCTGACTGATAGCCACGCTCTGGTACTGTGCGTGAAGCTGGGTCTGGCTGACGTCAAGGCCTGGATGAGTCCGCACGTTTCCTGCTCTGTGAGTCATCCCCTGTTCAACATAAATGATTACGACTGAGACTGAACGGTGGTGAACCATGAACAACTGCTGCAGAATCAGGGGTCAAGTCCCCTGAGCCAGTTTCCTCTTTCTTATCACCCTGGCAACCACGTGGGTGGGTGGAGCAGGAGGTGTTCCTGCGTCATGCTCTGAGGACTTCCATATCTGTGAGACGGACAGCAGTCGCATTGTGACATTAGTGTGACTATTTATAAAATAGCAGGTTGCACGATAACTGATAGTTGCTGTAATAGGGGCATTACTGAAAGGATACCACAAGCAAACATTTCTGTCACTTGGCATGGGGCTGCCACACATCAGCGGCAGTCACATCCATTTGGGGAGGAGATGAAGGAAGTCAGCATGTTTCGCTAGTATGTATTCACTAAAGGAAACTGCCTTAGGCACTTCCTGAAGATTTTATCTTTAACTGTTTGCGCGCCTGTGTGTGTGTGTGTGTGTGTGTGTGTGTGTGCACGCGCATGCGCGTGCGGGATTGTGGTTCCCCATAGAGGACAGAAAATGGTGTGGGATCCCCTAAAGTTCAGGTTATGGGTAGTTATGAGCCACCTACCTATAGGTGCTAGGAAACAAACTCTGGTCCCCTGCAAGACCAATATGCTCTCTAAACTGCAGAACCACCTCCCCAGCCCTTCTTTCAACTCTTAAATATCTAAGTTTTGAGTATTCATTAATTGATCCTTAAGAATCTCGGAAACACCCTAGACACAACTCGCATATCAATAGATTTCCAAGAAGATGGAAGGAGAGACCCCTGGTCCTGGAAAGACTGGATGTAGGGGAATGCCAGGACAGAGAAACGAGAGGGGGTTGAATGGGGAAAAGAGGGAGGGAAGGGGGTTTATGGGACTTTTGGGGAGGGAGGAAATGGGAAAGGGGAAATGATTTTGAATGTAAATTAAAAAAAACTTAGAAAATAAAATTAAAAAAAAAAGAATAGCGAACAAAATCATTTTTTGCGCTTAGTAAAAGATGTCTTTGCTGCTACCATTTTTTGGGTGAATGTTAGCTTTGGGTCTATATTATGCAACCTTTAAATTCACAGGATTCTGTGGATCCTGAAGCAAGGACCTTATGCACTTCTGCTATTATTAACTTGCATCTATCTAATAATGCATATTCAAGGCTCTGAACAGGTATTGCACATATATCATTCATTTATTGATTGATTAAGCAATAGTCCAGTGTGTGGGAGACAGAGGCAGGAGGACCATAAGTTGTATGATAGATTGGGCCACAGAGCAAGAACTTGTCTCAAACAAAACAAATAAATCATTTCTAATAGGCCAGGGCTCTGAACCCTTGTGTGATAACACATGTTTAAAAAGCTATGAATTCTGATTTCTGTCTCCTATTTCTCACGATGGTAATAAGCCCTGTTTTTCTTGCCAGAGTTGCTACAGATTTCCAAAGGTGTAATGCACATGAGGCCCTGCAGATGATCACACACTTTCTCAAATGTGTACATCAAGGCTAATGAAATGCTTTAGATTTTTGTTTCGTTTGTTATTTTAATCATCATTCTGAAGCTCCATTTATATAAGATAGGATGTCATTGGGTTTCATACCACAGAAAGTTTAATCTAAGAGGACTCAACTGGAAAAGTACTTATTTTTGTCAAATAATAAAGAAGAAAAGAATGAAGGCAGGCAGACAGCTCAGCTATGAAATTTTCCTGTTCTTTCAGAGGAACTCAGTTCAGTTCCTAGGACCTATGTCAGTGCCTTACAACTGCCTGTAATGCCAGTTCTGTATGATCTGATGGCCTCTTCCGGCCTCTTTTGGCACCTGCACATACATAGCATAAATGCAGACATATAGCATACATCCAAAGTACACACGCACATGCATAACATACATGCACACACAGCATGCATGCACACATATAGCATACATGGAGACACATACTATATATGCAGACACATAGTATACATGCAGACACATAGCCTGCATGCACACACATAGCGCACATACACATATATCCATGCATACATAAAACAATCATGCACACACACATACGTGCACACACATAATAAACATGCATACACACAACATGCATGCACATGCATAGTGCACATGCACATACACATACATCCATGCATACATAAAACAAACATGCACACACATACATGCACACATAATAAACATGCACATGCATAACATGCATGCACATACATAGCACACATGCATACATACATACAGGCACACATACATACATGCACATGCACATACATACTTGCATACCCATTTATACATGCACAACATACATACATACATATATACACACACATATATATTGTACACACATAGCATACATGCAGACACACACACACAAATAAAATGTCCTGAAGAAAAAAAGAAAAGAAGCTGGGCAGCCCAGTCTCAGCAGCACGGTTAGACTGAGTCCACTCTCCCCTGTCACACCAACATCAGAGTTCCTCTTCTTCCTCTGATCACAGTATCACATCCACTCTCCAGGAAAACCATCTGGAGGCAGAGGCAGATAATGTAGAAACCAAAACTCCCACCAGCCATTTTCACACATACTTCATTGGCTAGAATTGTACCTATTTTCTATCCTTACAGGACAGAGACTCTGAAAGGGGAAAGATGGCCCAGCAGGTGAAGTGTTCACTGCACAAGCATGAGAACCTGACTTCATATCCCAGCATACATGAAGAGGGAGGGACATTGTGGCCTGATTTCATAACCCCAGCACTGAGGAGGCACAGACAACATGTTTCGTGGGGTTCCCTGGCCAGTCTGCTTAGCCTCATCCATGAGCTTTGGGTTCAGTGAAGGGGACCCCGTCTCCAAACTGACCAGGTAGATACCATCAACCTCTGTCCTCTACATGAGCATACATGCATGCACACACGAACACACAGAATGACCGAGTTTAAAAAGTTATAAAGGTGAATACTCACATTAATACACATTAATAATTAGTTACTTCCTTGTTTTATTATGATTTTCAACTTTGCTTTCAAACTGGGAGGGATTTAAGAGTCATAAACTTTAAGTCTCAGGTAAAATCCCCTAAAACTGTTGTGTCCCATTTGGAGTGGATCACTTAATACTGATCAGCTCTCTAACCGGCCTCAGATTGACTTTGAATTTCATGGCTCTCCAAGCCTCTGACAACATATTTCTAATTCAAAACACAAACTGAGATCTCCTCTATGTGAAACGAGCAAGTCTGTAACAAGCAGACAGAGAATAGCGTCTCTCATTCTGAAGAGAGTAAGCCATCTCTTGTAGTTGCAATAAGGAAAGAAACAGCCTGTATAACATTGGAAGACCCAGAGATCAAAAAGCAAATTAAGTGAGTGTGGGTCTAGAAAGTGTCTTTAACGATGCATTCTGCCCAGAAATGAGTGGAGGACCAGGGAAACTGTGGCTGGCTCTGACCAGACAGGAGCAGTGAAAGAATAAAAACAGAAGTTAGAGAGATAACGTTGGGTGGGAGGAAGCAGCTTCCTGAAGGGGAACTTACTTATTAGTTGAGGTTTTCTAGAAAAACAGAGCTAATAGACAGGGAATATAGGGTGAGAAAAGATATATACATTTACATATAGATATGCTGCATGCATACAGGTATTTTATGCATAATAGAAAGAGCAGTGTGCACAGACAGACAGACAGACAGGCAGGCAGGCAGGCAGAGACAGAGAGACAGAGGGAGGGAGGGAGGTTAAATTTGTAGATGCTACCAAGCCTCCAATCAACTGGGCTGACCAGGAGATTAACAACCCAGGAAAAAGCTGATGCCACAATTCATTTATGTTTGGTTGTTGTTGTGGTGGTGGTGGTGGTGGTGTTGTTTTGTTTTATACTTACTACTAATTTCACAATGTCCAAAAACCCTGTTCCTTTCTTCATACATATTTGTTTCCCATCCATTGCTGTTAAGAAAAATACTACTTACCAACACACACATACATTTATTCTAATTTTACTTTTTTGAACTAAAATTTCATAATAAAAGCCTATCTAATTGCAGTAATTTCTCTGTTAAATATATTTTGGAGTAGAATTGCTACTATACTTATGTGGGTTTTCAACTTAACTATCAAAACAGTTACCCGCTGCTCCCCAGAGCACAGTGAGGCAGAGACTGGACAGAAAATTCATAAGGGAAGAGGTTGGTGTGCTACATGACTGCTGCTGCTTCCTCCTCCTCCTCCTCCTTCTCCTCCCCCTCCCCTTCCTTCTCCCCCTCCCCCTCCCCTTATCCTCCCCCTCCCCCTCCCCTTTCTCCTCCTCCTCCCTCCTCCCCTTCCTCCTCCCCCTCCCCTTCCCCCTCCTCCTCCCCTTCCTCCTCCCCTTTCCCCCTCCTCCTCTTCTTCCTCCTCCTCCTCTTCCTCCTCCTCCCTTTCTTCTTCTTCCTCTTCTTTCTCCTCCCTTTCTTCTTCCTCCTCCTCTTTCTCCTCCCTTTCTTCTTCCTCCTCCTCCCTTTCTTCTTCCTCTTCCTCCTCCTTCTTCCTCTTCCTCCTCCTCCCTTTCTTCTTCCTATTCCTCCTCCTCCCTTTCTTCTTCCTCTTTCTCCTCCTCCCTTTCTTCTTCTTCTTCCTCTTCCTCCTCCTCCTTCCTCCTCCTCCTCCCTCCTTCTTCTTTCTCTTTCTCTTCCTTCTCCTCCTCTTCGTCATCACTGTCATCGTCATCGTCATCTTTGTGCATGTGTGTGCCTATAGGTAGGTGTGTAAACATAAGTCTGACAAGGCCAGAGGTATCAGATCACCTTGGATCTGGAATTACAGGACACTGTGAGTTGCCTGATATGGATCTGAACTCAGCCTGTCTACAAGAGCAGTGTGTGCTCTTGACCATCCAGCCACCTCCCAGACCCGAAATTTACACTCCTTAATCACTGTGATCGACTCCCAGGCATAAACAACTTAAGAAAAGATAAATTCCTTTCTGCTTGGTTTCTGTCCATAATGCTCATTCCAGACCTGTGGCGGGGCAGAGTGGACCTGGAAGCCTGAAGCAGAGGCTTCTTGCATGTTAGAAGCAGAAAGAAGAAAAACAGGAAGGAATCACAGAAAGTCATGTCACTCACCCAGTTCTTCCATCTGAGCTCCACATTCTATTCTTCAGCGTGTCCCAATAAATCTGTCATATTATGAATCCATCCATGGATGAAGGCAGAGCCATCAGGATCCAATCACTTCTCCAGCAATCCATCAATCAAGCCACCAACATATGGGCATGGGAAAAGCATTTTGTATTCAACCCATAACATTTGGTAAATACACTCATTTAAAATCTTCTGGTGATGGAGAAATGGCTCAGATGCCAAGACCTCCAGAGACAGTGGCTGTTGCTAAGAATGAGTTAATGCCTAGGCTCAAAGGTCACCTTGGCGATTTATACTAAAATTTAAAATGCATGTGCTATTTCAGCCCTAGGGCTCTCATGCCGTGCTCACTCTCGTGGTTCAAGACACCAGAGCTGATTGTTTCCCTCCCTTGGAAGCTTCCACAGGACCTTCTGCTTCTTGGAAAGCTAGTCCTCAGGGAGGAAGCTTCCAGGTCCAAACAACTTTGAGATTCCATATTACCCCAGTCAGAATAGATCAATAAAACCACAGAAAACAAATGATGCTGAATCTGGGAAAGGGGGACCTTCAGTGGGACAGCAAACTGGTCCAGCCCCAACCCCCAGAAATCATTGTGGAGAATCTTCAAAAACTGAAAAAAATAAATCTACTATATGACCCAGATATACTAGTCTTTTGCATATGCCCAAAGGACTCAATCATCCTCCACAGATACTTGCTCAGTCAAGCTCATTGCTTCTCTGTTCACGATAGTTAAGAAATGGAAACAACTTGAAAATCTTTCAACTGACAAATGGATGATGAAAACCTGGAGCATACATACTATAGGATAATACTCAGCTGTGAAGAAAAGTGAAATGAGACTTTGCAGGTGTGATTTGAATGAGACTGGCCCTCACGAGCTCATGTTCAAATGTTTGGCCCATGGTCAGTGGAACTATTTGGGAAGGATTAGTGGGTGTGGCCTTGCTGGGATAGGTGTGGCCCCGCGGAAGGGGATGTGCCTCTCCAAACCTGCGAGTGGGCTTTTGAGGTTTCAGAAGTCCATGCCAGGCCCAGCCTTACTGCCTCTGCCTGCAACTTGCAGGGCGGCTGTGAGCTTCCAGCTACTGCTCCAGCTGCCTGCTACCATGATTCCTGCCATGATGGTCATGGACTAAACAAGGCCCCAGTTAAGTGCCTTAGTCAAGGTGTTTCATCATACCAATAGTGATCCTAGCTAAGAGAGCAGGGGAATGGGTGGAGATAGAAAAGATCATATTAGTCGAGGTAACTCAAACCCAGAAAAGAAAAACATTGCTCTCTTTCAGTTGAGGTTCAAGCTGCACAACTTCACATGTGGATATATAACCTGGAGTAGCTTCAGAAGTAGGGAAAGTAAAAAAGGACCATTAGAGAGGTGAGTAGCAGTAGAAATGGTGATACCGGGATATAAGTTGATAGGAAGGGCAAAGTGGAGGAAATTGGGGGGCATTAATTACCAGAGAATGGGGGAGATAAATATAGAAGGGGGAAGAGGGTAAAACCCAAAAGGACGCCTTGAAGAGGTCACTAGGAATGATCAGTATTTACTGACTTGAAGTTCCACACCAAGTCTATGAATATATTGACACAGAGAGTTTAAATGAAAACTCCCTGCTGGGCTGACAATGTTTCCTCCTAGTGCCACAGACAATCAAACAACACCCATAAACACACACACACACACACACACACACACACACACACACACACGTAACCTCTTCTGATGAGAGGAGAAGGGGGTTGAGACTCCCAAGACACAGGCTGTTGCTGTTACCCTTGGTGGCCTCAGAGGTGGAAGGCTAGCCCCCACCACAATCCCCATCCCTGTTTTGGAGACAACACTTGTTTTGGACACAGGGTGTAGAGGACCTGAGCTGGACATACGTATCTGTTTCTGTGTCATCTTAATAACTGAAAACAGGTCAAATGATGAGAAAATAAGAGATGAACAGTGTATAGAGAAAAAGTAGCTGACGTAGGTATCCTCAGACACCAAGAGATGTCCATCCATTTCTAGGTCATGTGACAGTGAACATGCATGACCTAACAGTACAGGCTCTCCCCTGGTAGACTAAGGTGAGACCCTGTTTCATTGAGAAATCTTCAGGTAGCCTGTATACCTTAATCTCCTGATCTTTCTGCCTCCACCTCCAAGAACTTGGATTACAGGCATAGACCAGTTCACCCAGCTATGAGTCTCTCTTCCTTTAAACCAAAAATATCCTCATTGGAATAACTCCAAAACAAAACAATGTCTAATATTAGAAAATGGATGTTTGAGTGCATAGATTTAAAGCACAACTCATGGTAACTTTTATTTTATTTTATCTTCTTTCTTCTTGTGTATGACATGTGGCCTTTATCCTAGGGATAATGTATTTTCAGTTAATAATATTAATAGGATGCCTCTCAGAATAAGATCAAGGTATGTGTCCCAATCTAACCCAATTTGTAATAATAATAATAATAATAATAATAATAATAATAATAATAATAGCAGGTATATTCTCACAAATTAAGGTAGTAGTATTTTGCCACATGGAAATCCATATCTAAGCATTTGCCTTACTTCCCTCATACTTATATCTGTAATTATGGAATGAACACAGAGTTATAGATAGGTCTGAAATCACATACACCAAAATAACTATGGCTATGTTTGAGCAATGATAGTATCGATTATTGTCTCCTCGATTCCTTAATACACAAGGAAGTCAAGGACCTTTAGGTGAGTATTTCTGTGAATATTGAAACTGCTGGACTTCCTTTCCAATTTGTATCCCTTTGACCTCTTTTTGTTGTTTAATTGCTCTAGCTAGACCTTCAAGTACTATATTGAAAATATATGGAGAGAGAGGGCAGCCTTGTCTAGTCCCTGATTTTAGTGGGATTGCTTCAAATTTCTCTCCATTTAGATTGATGTTTGCTACCAGTTTGCTGTAAATTGCTTTTACTATGTTTAGATATGAGCCTCGAATTCCTGATCTTTCCAAGACCTTTAGCATGAAAGGATGATGAATTTTGTCAAAAGCTTTCTCAGCATCTAATGAGATGATCATGTGGTTTTTTTTCTTTGAGATTGTTTATGTAGTGTATTACATTGATGGACTTCCTTATATTGAGCCATCCCTGCATCCCTGGGATGAAGCCTACTTGATCGTGGTGAATGATCGTTTTGATGTGTTCTTGGATTCGGGTGGCAAGAATTTTATTGAGTATTTTTGCATCGATATTCATAAGAGAGATTGGCCTGAGATTCTCTTTCTTTGTTGGATCTTTGTGTGCTTTTGGTATTAGTGTAATTGTGGCTTCATAGAACGAGTTGGGTAGTGTTCCTTCTGTTTCTATTTTGTGGAATAGTTTGAAGAGTATTGGCGTTAGGTCTTCTTTAAAGGTCTGATAGAATTCTGCACTAAAACCATCTGGACCTGTGCTTTTTTTGGTTGGAAGACTTCCAATGACCACTTCTATTTCTTCAGGGGTTATAGGATGGTTTAGATGGTCTATTTGATCCTGATTTAATTTTGGTATTTGGTAACTGTGGGGAGGGAGGAAACGGGAAAGGGGAAATGATTTTGAATGTAAATAAAAAAATTAGAAAATAAAATAAAAAAAAGAAACTGCTGGATGTCACCTGCATGTGTTCTTTCACTTCCCTGAGAATGGTTTTTGGAAACTGAGACATGGTCAAGTGTCTCACACTTAACTGTGTAAATGTATGTCCCTAGACTAAAATAGAGACTAAGGGTCAGCCATGTTGTTGGACAATAAGATGCTGATAGCTTTTTGAGCTCTGCCTAGCTGGGCAACTTTTGTGAGCAACAAAAATCCCCTTGTTTTCACAAATGTCTTGGGGTGGCGGAGAAAGCCCCACTGCATATGGCATGGTTTCTTGTTAAGTTTTTTTGATTGAGAATATAAAAAATTTGGAGGTTTCTCAGAAAATTAGGAATTAATTCTATCCCAAGACCCAGCTACACTATTCCTGGGCATATACACAAAAGATGCCCCATTATACCACAAGGACACTTGCTCAACTAATGTTCACAGCAGCTTTATTCTTAATAGCCAGAAACTAGAAACAACCTAGACGCCCTTCCACTGAAGAATGGATCAAGAAAATGTGGTGTATCTATACAATGGAATACTAGTCAGGTACTAAAAACAATGACATCATGAAATTTGCAGGCAAATGGATGGATCCAGAGTGAGGTAATGAAGACCCAGAAAGACATGTATGGTATGTACTCACTTATAAGCCGATATTAGTCATAAAGTGCAGGATGATCATCAGACTGAAAGAAACTGGGTAATAACAAAGTCCCAAAGTGTTTCAAGAGATTCCTGTAAAGATGGCCTGTGATTGGACAGGGGAGTGAGGGGTGAAGCGAGGAGGGAGGAAGGGAGGGAGGGAGGGAGGGAGGGAGAGCGAGAGAGCGAGAGCGAGAGAGAGAGAGAGAGAGAGAGAGAGAGAGAGAGAGAGAGAGGAAGGAAGGAAGGAAGGAAGGAGCTGGAGAAGTCGGAAGGAGCTATGGCAGCAGATGTTAATTTATCCAAAGGTTAGAAAACTGGGATAAAACTTTTATTATAATTGATTGGTTCTGTTATTACTGTATTGGCATCTTGAATTAGTGTTTTAAATATTGATAAATCTGATTGGCAAATTAATTAAGTGTTGAGAGTCTGTTCTACCGGGTAATTTGGGGCACCACAGTTGGGGAACCAAAGGAACTGGTGGCCTGTGGGTAGTGGGGCATGTGTGGAATGTGGGTCCACCGAAGGCGATGGCGGAGGGAGAACACAGCTGAGAAGCTAAGAAAGTTAGCTAGAAGAGATTAGCTCAATGGTGACAGTGAGAATCCTGTGAGACCCTGTCGAGACCTGGTGAGACTCAAGTGAGGCAAGAGTGGCCGAGACCGCTCTAGAGAGTCGGAGGCAGGAGATGTGGTTTGACCCCGCCAAAGAGTTAGATCGCTGCCACCATGCCACAGACCTGAGATTAGCATAGGGGCTGCAAGAACCGTGCTGAGCGGGCTGGTTGTTTGTCTTGCAGTTACGGCAGGCGTGGGAACGTATTGGGTCATTTTTTAATAATTCCCGCTACACCAAGGGAGGGGGTGTGAATCTCACTCTGAAGAGAAAACAAAATAGTCATCGGAGGTGGAAGGAGGGAGGGAGCTGGATGGGAAAGGGGGTGAGGAAGGGAACAGGGATGGGGATCAGGTGTAGGGAAATAGAGGGGGTGGTATAGGGCTAAGAGAGAGAGCAGAAATCAGCGGGAGACATCTCTGGAACTAGTTGGACACCCGGGATAGTGAAGACCCCCAGGAGTCTATGGGGATCACCCTAGCTGAGACCCCTAGCAGTGGGGGATATGGAGATCAACATGGCCACCTCCTGTAACCAGGCAGAACTTCCAGTGGAGGGAGGGAACAACCACCCACCCACCCAAAATTAGTCCTGCCTGCAAGATGTACAGGGATAGAGATGGAGCAGAGATTGAGAGACTGGCCAACCCCTGACACTATTAATGATGCTCAGCTATGCTTGCAGACAGGAGCCTAATGAAACTGTCTACTGAGAGGCTTCATCTCACAGGGGATGGAGATGGTGCAGAGCCCCACAGCCAGACATCAGGTATAGCTTGGGGAGTCTTTTGGAAGAGTCTGGGATAAGATTGAGGGAGCTGGAGGGATCAAGGACACCTCAAGAAGACCTACAGAGTCAACTAAGCTGGGGCCATGGGGGCTCACAGAGACTAATCCACCAACCAAAGAGCATACAGGCATTGGACCTAGGCCCCTACACATTTGTAGCAGATGTGCAGCTTGGTCTTCACATGGATCCCCTAACAATTGGAACAGAGCTGACTCTGACTCTGCTCTTGGTTGGGTGTAACTGCCCTCAGTTACTTCGAACGGGTTACCAATATGGCTCTCCACAGTTGAGTTTCAGTAGGAGAGGATGTGCTTATTCCTGTTGCAACCTGATGTCCTAGGACAGGCTGATACCCAAGCAAGTTTTCCTCTTCTCTGAGGAGAAGGGGAGAGAATAAGAGAGGGAAGGATTTGTGAGTGTGGGACTAGGGGGAGAGCAGGGACAGCAATGTAAATCAAATAAATTAATTCATAAGAAAAAACAGTATCTAAGTTTGTTTTTGTTTTACTATTTTGAAATAAATTTACTTTATAAGCTTCCGTGTTAGGTTTTATGAGATGGCTATCAAAGTTAGTCTGTTTTGTTATTAAGAAGTATTTAATAATGGCTTTGAAATAGACTGTGTTTGTGAGTGATAGAAAATAGAATTTTAATAATCAAGAAATTGTTACTTTTATGCTATGTTAATCATCAAATTGAGCCAGGGAGTAATAGAATCAGCGCAGATAAAAATATTAAATCTTTAACAGGAGACTGGCTAGGGCTATGTGAACATTTGATAATGATCAAGCCTATGAGTTAATTCATTGTGAAAGCTAACAGACTTATCAGCCGTCTTTTAGAATCCAATTAAATGTTTAGTCTCTGTAACCATGAACCCGCCATTACTACATTCTCGGTATTATCTTTATCGCATATTAACACCACTGGGGAATAAACTATTACCATCGAAGGAGGGTGAGACCATGAATTTTATATTGCAGACACCATGACATAGCTACTTCTAGCTATTTTTTTTTTTTTTTTTTTTTGGTTTTTTCGAGACAGGGTTTCTCTGTGTAGCCTTGGCTGTCCTGGAACTCACTTTGTAGACCAGGCTGGCCTCGAACTCAGAAATCCTCCTGCCTCTGCCTCCCAAGTGCTGGGATTAAAGGTGTGCGCCACCACCGCCCGGCTGACATAGCTACTCCTAATTTCACCTGCATCATCTCATTTCTCGACCTTGACTCAATGACACAGAGTAACAGACTCCCTGAGTTCCTGGACTGACTTCACTTCTACCCTTAGTGTTCCTCTGGTCCCCAGGTCATTACTATGTTGCCATGGGATACATACAAATTGACTTCCTCACAAAATGAGTTGTTTAAGGTCAAGGACAATATCTAATTCACTATGTAGCCATGAAACTGAAACATTATTTAAAGACAAGGCTGACTGTATCATCTTTTACCTAGTTAAGAAAAATAATTCCAGAAGGGAGATTTCAATGTCCTCCATTCTCTCCACACTGACCTCACAGGGATAGAAAGGAACAGAGTTGCAAGACCTCCTTCAATGTTTCCATGCAGCTGCCCAGTAGAAACCAGCACATACATCTGTTTAACAGATTACCTAAGTGTGTTGTATGTCTTGCCCACTCCAAGCCAACTCGCAGAAGAACCAGAGAGTACTTTGCTCTGTGCATGACCTGACAGGCAGGAGACAGATTTTATCAGCCTATATATAAGGCAGGTATCTGTAGTGACTTAAATATGCTTGGCCTAGGGAGTGGCACTATTTGGAGGTATGGCCTTGTTGGAGGAAATGTGTCACTGTGGGGGTGGGCAAAGAGACGCTCCTCCTAACCACATGGGAGTCAGTCTTCTCCTAGCGGCCTTCAGATGAAAATGTAGAATTCTTAGTTCCTTCTGCACCATGCCTGCCTGGATACTGCCATGTTTCTGCCTTGATGATAATGGACTGAACCTCTGAACCTGTAAGCTAGCCCCAATTAAGTGTTGTCCTTCTAAGAGTTGCTTTGGTCATGGTGTCTATTCACAGCAGTAAAACACTAAGACAGTGTCCAAGGAAAGCAAAAAACTAGAAATTTCCTAATGGCTCTCCAAATACATATGGGAAAGGGTTCTACTTTGCTGTTTGGGGAGATGTTGTTTGACTTCTAACCTTCAGTGTGATCAATTATAAATACCTGTTCTCCATTTCTGCTCTTGCCTCATAGTAGACTCAAAACAGGCTACATTGTGAGAAGCCCTGGTCTAGACAGCACTAGCCAGATGGCTGGGTCCTCTGATCTATCAGGTAGAAAATAAAAGTAGGCAAAGAAACATTCTTCCAGTTCTACAGGCTTCAGTCTGTTGGGCCCTTGGGTGCCTAAGCCCTGGGTGCTCGACAAGGAGACCCAGAGGCTTATACTCCCAAGGCTGCAGAGCTCAAGGACTATCACTAAGCTGAAGACAGAGACTATGGCTGTCTCTGTTTGGGAGTTTATTGTTGCTTGAACCTATGTTCTAGGCACTGGTCAGCTATTGTAATTCTCCCAGGTTTTCAGCTTTCAGCGGTGGTGACTGGTGAGAGCAGATTGTGGAGCAACAGCAGACCCGACTTCTCTGTTATAGCTCTGTTTACAGGCCTCAAGGACTAGGACCATGAGCCCCACGGTGACAAGGGTGACCATTCTCTTGCAAAGGTACCAGGATCCTTAGCTCTTCACAGTAGCTATTGTTCTTGGCCCAAAGCATCAGAGACTCAAGGCCCTCATAGCTTCACTGTCTCTGTTCCCTGCCATTTATGTACTGGCTACTTTTAATAACTACTCAGCAGCTCTCTTGTCACTACTGACATTGCTTTGTGGCTATCCTGCTCCCCTGACACATCCACCACCCTGTCCCCCTCTCTTTGTGTTACCAGTTCAGCCTGCTAGGCTAATGAGAAAGGTCAGAAATGTGTGATAAAAGACCACTTTGGAGAAAACATTTATCGGGTCTAATATTGCATCCCAGCATAAGACGGGAGATTGTCTCCCGACAGGAGAATGACTCTACCCAAAGTGAGCCAAACGTCCACCTGTTACCAGAAAAGGATGTGGCAAGAGTGTCTGCATCAGTAATAGCAGCCCACCATGTAAATGAAGAAGTCACCAGACTTCTCCTGGCCTGCAGAGGAGACATCCCTGTCTAGCCAGGGTACAGGGTAAGCCAGGTCAGTGAGAGTCACGGAGCTTTGTGATGGTTTGAGGCAGCTGTGGCAGAGTGTCAGGAGCCATCGAGGAGAGGCTAAGGTTTGCAGGCGACTTTCCCAGAGGTGGCTTACCCTTTTTCATGGCCTATGATGGGTGAGCTCTGAGAGGCAAGGTTGCAAGAAACATCATACCAGGATTGTTTCTGGCAGCTTATATGCCTTTCCCTGTCATTATTACATAGTCTAATGATTCCTGGGCATTAGGCTACCCTATTGGGCAGATTTTCTGCAGATAAACGAAGATGTACTATCATGTAGTAGTAATGCTGTAGACAAATTGATGGTTTTGTAATTCCTGATACTAATTTTATAGAATTCCTGATTTGATTCAAATAATTTTAAGAGGAACGTTTTAAGAGATGGTTTTAGTTGCTTTGCCAGAAAGATATAATAAACTTAAAGTCAAGAATAGAATGTGCCCCTGCCTCATAGAATAGTAGCAAAGGCTGCATAATAAGAACACAATGAGCTTTCCCAATTACATCACAAAGAGAAATGGGCTTGGGACAAATTTGTGATCAAGGAAAAACATTCATTCTAGGTCAGGTCCAAGGATAAGGCCACAGGTGTGCATTATGATAAAGCAAGGCCGTGTGAAACTGTTGCTTTGAACTTATAAAGAGTTTATGGAATGAAACACTGCTTTGAACTTACTATGGACATCCTTCCATTACTCCCCTTTTGTGTAACATTTTATCTATGAGGTAATTTTATAAAGAACTTTTGTCTAGGAAGGTATAAAAAGGCCAGAGAGAAGGAATAAAGTGTAACTTGGAATAAAGTGTGACCTAATCCACCAAATGTATATATGTATATGTATGTATGTCTACACATACATGTGTAGGTATGTGTGTACATATGTAATTAGGCATGAACGCTTGTGGAGTTGATGAGACAAGTGGTAGGGCTCAACCAGTGTGTGTGTGTGTGTGTCTGTGTGTCTGTGTGTGTGTCTGTGTGTGTGTCTGTGTGTGTGTCTGTGTGTATGTGTGTGTGTCTGTGTGTGTGTCTGTGTCTGTGTGTCTGTGTCTGTGTGTGTCTGTCTAGGTGTGTACAAATGCATGTGTACCTGTGTGTATTGCCTATATAAAAGATTGTTTTTCTTTTCTTTTCCTTTCCTTTCTTTTCTTCCTGGTTCATGAGTCCAAGCCTCTCACCTAACCAGCAGGTGGTCCTTGAGCAAGAGAGAAGAGAAACCAATGCTTATTAAAGTACAAATAGTAAGAGTTACAGAATAAGAAACCAGCACTTATTAAAGCACAAATAATAAGATTCTAAGGCCAGAGATCATCAGTCTTTAGCCTTTATCTGATTCTGTGCCCTGCCCAGTACTATTCTTCTAACGGCCCGGCAGCAGAGGCAGGGCCTTCTGAAGCTATGCGTCAGCAGTAGGTACCTCTGCTTACAATGAAGCCTCCTCGCAATGTCAGGGATATCTGCCAAGCAGCCCATCTGACACCTCCTGCAGTCCTTTATCAGAGCAGCCAGGGCTAGGGAAGCTACTGGCCCAGGCCCCTGCATCTTCACTTTAAAATAAAACCAAACATTAAGAGGACCACTTGCAGTAAAGGCTTAGCATTGATATCAACAATGCCTTGACAGTTTACAGTGCTCTAACCAAGTTTCATTCATGCCCTAGTTCTAAGGAAGAGGCAGGCATCTCACCTGCCTAGTACAGGTGGAGAAATTAAATGTGTGCTATTGCACAAATCCCTACACCCTTATACTAACACAAGTTTAAACTGTGGTTGGAATATAAATACTTTGTGAGAACAGACTTCGTATTGGTCACTGCTGGGGCTTGGAGAGTCAAGAAGTAAGAGATGAGAAAGGTTAGTGCCTTGATCACCGTAGAACAGGAACAAGAAAACATAAGATGGTTTGCAAAGTTCAGGGAGATCAAGAGCTTGGGGCCAGATTGCTCTGGAGAATATAATCTCTTTGATGCTGATTCCTCAGAGACATGAATGGAATGGAGTAAAGCCAGGTTGATTGCTCTCTGCAGTAAGTGATTTGACCACCTTGGAGAGAGTCTTGGAAGAATCTGAGAAGAGAGTACAAAAGAAAGACAAAGATCTGGATTAAAGCGACTCTCCTGGTGTGGAAAGCTGTTTACAACTGGGCGTAGTGTGTCTTTCGGAAGTTCAGACTAGGCTGACAGAGTGGAGAAAGCGTTTTGAAGG
Source organism: Tokudaia tokunoshimensis (assembly GCA_036184795.1). Classification (NCBI taxonomy): domain Eukaryota; kingdom Metazoa; phylum Chordata; class Mammalia; order Rodentia; family Muridae; genus Tokudaia; species Tokudaia tokunoshimensis. The sequence goes on from BTHU01000007.1 coordinate 48,803,800, forward strand.
CAGCTTTGGAAAGTGAACGGCCCTCAAAGAAACCATTCAATAGTTTATTGTTCTGGAAAAGGAGCCGTTACCTTGATGTGGTCCAGTTGAACATCCTACTGTTGGAATAAGTAAATCCCAAAAAGTTCACGGCACAAACGACCTTCACGTTAAGAATGCTCTGAAAAAAGAGTCAGGCCGACGCAGGTTTGAGCCAGAAATGCAAACTGACAGTGCTATAGGCTTTGGTTCCACACCAATGATAAAAGGCTCAAGATTCCTCAGAAGTTAAAGAAAAGGAGTTTAATCTCCTGTGGCGTCCTGGTTACATCTGTTATCCCAAACATTCAACCATGTTGGATGTACAGAAGTGTTTTCGTAAATACCTCTGAAAAGGGGATAGATAAAGTAAATGTAGCGAGAACTGACAACCAGCACTGTCTAACTGAGACCCAAGAGACCTGGTATGTCAACGTCAGTACCGGAATAACTTCTCATCTCAGCATAACACATTTTATTGAATAAGTGAGAAACAGTCAGGGAGAAAGAAGAATGGGGAAAAAGCAGGAAAGAGGAAGAAAAGCAACCCACTACACTTCAAACAGGAGGGCAGAAGCATGCCTTCCACCCCAGGCCCTGGAACCGTACATTACTAATGTGGATGCATCAGTCCTGTGAACCCGGAAGTGAGCAGACATCTGGGGGACTGCATTTCTGCCGGGTGCAGCAGGCAAAGCCTGACCCTAGACTCTTGTCTACATGGTGCGTCTTCCTCCCACTCCCTCTAGTTTCTGTTTGAAGGGCCCACTGACTTCCCAGCTGACTGGCAGGGATTTCCTTCACCAGGCATGCAAAAACACAGCTTTGATTTTACCTTGGTTTGGCAGGATTTTTTTTTCTTAATGCTTAGCCATTTTCAACAAATTAAAAATCTGGAGAACTGGAGGGATGGCTCAGTTGTGAAAAGTACTGACTGCTCTTCCAAAGGTCCTGAATTTGATTCCCAGCAACTACATGGTGGCTCACAACCATCTGTAATGGGATCTGATGCTCTCTCCTGGTATGTCTGAAGGCAGCTAAAGTGTACTTGTCATACATATATATATATATATATAATATATATATATATAATATATAATATATATAAAATAAATAAATAAATATATATATAATAAATAAAATATTTAAAAGAAATATCTGGAGAAAACCGGGCGATGGTGGCGCACACCTTTAATCCCAGCACTTGGGAGGCAGATGCAGGAGGATTTCTGAGTTCGAGGTCAGTCTGGTCTACAGAGTGAGTTCCAGGACAGCCAGGGCTACACAGAGAAACCCTGTCTCAAAAAACCAAAAAAAAAAAAAAAATATCTGGAGAAATAACAGATAAGCAAACTCCAAGTCCATTGAAAATGAGATTCAGAAACTTGAAGTTGTTTCTCCAAATTATTTACAACTGGGCAATTTTATTGTGTTTGCTTATATACTTTCTTTTTGCTTGAAACCAGAGCTCATATAGCCCAGGTTGGCCTCGAACTTGCTACTCGGCTGAGGTTGCACACTTGACTTCCCTGCCTTTACCTCTCTAGGGTTAGGATCGTAGGTGTGTACCATCATGCCTGTTTACACAGTGCTGGGCCTGAACTCACAGCTTTCTGCATGCTCTAAGCTCTCTACCAACTGAGCCACATCCTACATTCATATTAATTTTAAGCTGCATTCAAAAAGCTATGACGTATAGGGCTTTGAAAAACCCTTGTGGGCTGGAAAGATGGCTCAGTGGTTAAGAGTACTGACTGCTCTTCCAAAGGTCCTGAGTTCAATTCCCAGCAACCACATGGTAACTTACAACCATCTGTAAAGGTATCTGATGCCCTCTTCTGGTGTGTCTGGAAACAACTACAGTGTACTCATATAAATAAAATAAACCTTAAAGAAAAGAAAAAAAGAAAAACCCTTGTACATTCTTGCACGACCTATTTGAAACCATTATTGCTATCTGGGAAATCGAGTCTTTCTAGTCATACTTCTAGAAATACATGGCGCTCAAATTTTGCATTTTGTCTCCTAAGAGCTCCAGATATTTCCTTAGATGTGTTTTTGAAACCACAGCACTTTTTAGACTCCTCTAGGAGGTATGATGAGCCGTGACTCACACTAACATGAACTCAGTCAGACAGGGTCCGGGGATCTGAGCAGTTCATGGGTACCAAAGAAAGCACATGTCTGAGTCTGCCGCCTCACAGAGCTGTTTAGGAGAGGGAGAACATCCTGTGAGCCATCAACCCCAGAGAGTGACCACTGGAGTGACACAGGAGGCACTGAAGGAGCATCCCACCCAAACTGAGCCAGCAGGAGGTCTGGATCTTTCTGCCTGAGAGTAGAGAGCAGCTTTCTCATTTGTAAATGGAATTAAAATGCAATGATCTTTAGAGCAGGAGGCTGTGTTACTTTTGTTTGCAATTCCAGCTAAACTTGGCTAGCCTGATAGTCGGCACTGAAAATATTCTGCTGGTGTATTCAGTTCATTTATTTCTAATTAAATTTTTATTAAGATTATAAAACTCGTGCGAAGATTAAGAGCAGACAGTTCAAATTACATACATGATGTGGTGACATTAAATAGTCACCCACTCAGATCGTTTGGGTGACTTCTGAGTGAATAGCAAAAAAAATAGCTGTGACTTCCAACTTTCTTCGGACTTCGGTCTCCCACTAAATGCCACTAAGCGCTTCTCTCTAAGGCACATGTTTCTTTCTGGGTTGCTAGGCTGTTCATAATCGAGTCCCATAAATAAACTATGTCTCATCATGGAGTACAATAAGGATAGAAAGCAGACAATCAGTTACCTCTGGTAATTTCAAATGGAGAAAATAGTGCCCTGACCAACAGAAGCCTGAGAAGTCACGAAAGAACCATCCCTTGCACTGGTAAAAATCTCAGTGCATAGTAAGATGTCCACAGTGGTTCCAGGTCCTACAAGAAGGCAACTCTGCACACAAGGGTGGTGGCACCCCATGTCTGATGTGGCTGGGGTGTTGTGTAGCAATTTCTTCCTGCTGAAACATTCCATCCTGGAAGGCTGTTCATTAATACTCAGAGAGCAAATGGAACTTATAAGAATCAGGAAGGAAACAACTCGCAAGTCTCAGGAAGTCCCCTAAACTTCATAACGCTCCCTCCCCGAGGTTATGTGAACAGTAACAGCAACTGTGAGCATACTCTTAGCACCCACCCAAGATTCCTGCTGCCTGCAAGTCATGCCAAGAGCTCCAGAGACACAGCCTTTATGTTATAGACTGTGCTGGGGGTGTTCACATTTTGGTGACGCTGCTGCCTCAACCACACCTCTGTAAGGAACCCCTCGCCTGCACCCCTGTAAGTAACCATAATAGAGTCACTAAAGCTAGATATAGGATAATAGTTTCTTTCATCTGTCATTGAGGCACTGTCTGAGGTAAATAAATGATTGTTTGTGTCCCACCAGGAAAAGTCACATAGCAGGCGGGTAGACACAGGACATGCTACGGAGAACTACCGAAAGCCCATAGAGTAAGTAACGAAGAAAGTTAACAACCACTTGTAAGGGACTGTGACGTAGCCTAGTGATAAGAGCTTCCCTGGCATGTGTCAGACTCTGGGTTCCATACCAGGCAATCACAAAAACATCCCACATCCTAAACTCATGATACAACTCATCTTTCAATAGTCCATTGAGCTCAAAACACAAGCACAGGGTCACAAAGGGGTAATCACCCACCCAAGGCTGTTTCAGAGGAGCAAGTGGCAGAGTAATCTTCGGAGTCATGCTGAATGCTACGGTTTTTCTATAGAATTGATTCGACATTTTAGGCAAGTATTTGTGTATGCATGTACACATGCACGGTGGGGGAATGTCAGGGTACATTTACCTCCATCATGTAGAATGTGTGCCTTCTGTTCCAGGGGAGAAGCATTACAGTTGTATTACTTGATATCCCGTCTGTGTATTTTTTTTTTAAATGTAGCACCACACATATCCTGGAGTGGTAGACTTGTTATTCTGATTATTAACAACTTTGTTGGGTTAGTTCTAAAAGCTTCTTAAGATCAAAACCTTTGCCTGAAGATTTCTTTCCAGAAAATAAATAAAATCCAAAAGAAAACTCACACACTCTTTCTTCCTAAATGTCACTCGAAAACAGGCAGTCTGAAAAAAAAATGTCAGACATTTCAAAACTAGAGCTGGTTATATATGCAAGAACCAACAAATGTTTGTGGAAAACGATCAAAGCAACTGAAAAGAGTTCTCTAAAATATTTTTTCTTACCAATTAATAAGTGATTAATTTTACTCCAGATATTTTTTTTAAACTAGCAAAAGTAATCTTCAACAGTGTGAATATCTTTATTCATTAGAATCAATGTCTTTGGTCTCTTGTAAGGACAACGATATATATTACTTCTCAAGTCTTAGCACAAAATCTTAGTGTAGACCCTGGGTCCTGGGTGCCCTGAGATCCCTGCTCCATGACTGGCAAGGATCTGGGTGTTTAGCCTCTAAATCTAACTTTCTGGTCCCCCCCCCCAGAGTTTTTATGGACTCCCTTGGATTTATTACTATATTCCTTTTCTGTGTAAAAGTTTCTAGGCGGCCATATCCCTTGAATATCTGCAGAGAGAAATGACCTGACAAGCAAGCCATTCTTTGGTGACAGGGTCGTGAGCTAGAGGATCTGGAGCTGAGGAGAAGAAAGTGGAATAGAGAAAATAAAGTTTGGGATCGGGAGATCTTGCATAAGCTATGTCTTACGCGAATCAACTTTATTAAGAAGTCCATCTCACATACAGTTCTTGGCAAAGAGAAATGGGACCATGTCAGAAAGAAAAGGCTGTCACACAATGAGACAAAGACAATGGGAGGTTGAACCACATAGCGTTACACAAAGGGAACATGGGATACCTCAAGGATGCCAGAAACTGAGCACACAGCGGCCTTGGGACTGAGAGTGATAGCCTCTTAGGGCAGGGAAAGTTGGATTCTCAGAATCCAAAGGCACACGCTCACTTCAGATCCTGGACCCAACCATTACTAACTCTGACAAACACTTCCCCAGCTTTAGAGAAGGAACTATGTCCCCTTCAGGACTGCAGGGAAAACCTCCATCAATAGAGTCCTCCTCAGAGAAACACAAAGTGCACTCTGTACACAGCAGCCAGAGCGAGACTGCTAACACAAACATCTTGAGATGGCAACCCCTCCGTCAGGGTCCTCCAGAACACTTCTCACTGCATTCTACGCCTTGACAGGAGAGAGCCCTAGGTGCCCTAGAGAGCTAGCCTGTGTGTCTCCCTCCTCTCTGCATGTCAGTCACGCCTCTCCAGCCTACCGGCCTCTTTCCTCACACAAGGATATGCCCCGTCCTTCCCATCTCCAGACCTGTGTGCTTACTCTTCCTTCTGCTTCACACTGACACCTCTCTCTGCACATCGAGAGCTCAACGGGATATCGCAGTCCCAGAGAGTGTTTCCTTGACCACCCCATGTCCTCTCTTTCACATGGGCTCATTCCCCTTTCCCTTAGTTCTCACATGTCCTGGAAATTATTCTATTTATTTCTCTGCTCGTCTGCATGCTGCCTGTTCCCCAACATGTGACAGCAAACTGCTTGAGTGCAGGAAGTCTGTTTCCAGCAGTTAGAAGGATACCACACATAGGGAAGATAGTCCATGAACACTCGCTAAGTGATTCACTTCCAAACATCTTCAATGACTTTATCAAGTTGTATAGATTGAATTCTTAATTAGGCAACTTGAAAAACATAAAGCTATGAGAAGAAAAGCAACGGTTACCTCTGTTCCCATATCCTAGGATAAATACTATTAACATCTATTTTCTTCATACATTTTTTTCTATATAATGTAAAGCCTTCATGAATAATTGGGATTATTTCCCACTATATATCTTTCAACTGAAGTTACTATGAACTCAAGGACTCCAACAAATAGAAACTCTCAATCAAGGAGTAGAGGAAATATTTGCAAACCCTACATCTTTTACAAGATCAGTGTTTAAAACAGGGAAGAAATTCTTGTAACTCAAAAGTAACCAAGCCCCATTAGCCCAGTGAAATGGACAATGTTTTGACTACTTTTCTTCAACAATGACATACAAGCAGTAAACACAAAGATATTCAATGCTACTAGTCATCAGAAAAAATAAAATTAAACCCACTGTGAGGCTTCTATTATAATCTTGTGATGTTTAGCAATAGATATGTCAACCTGACACAGCCTAGACTCACCTGGTGATGAGGAATTATCTTGGTTTGGTTGGCCTCTGGGCATGCCTCTGAGAGCTTATTTTCCATTGGGCTAACTGAACTGAGAAGGCCCACCCCGAATGTAAACACATTAAATGCATATATTAAATTCTCAGACAACAAAAATTAGTCAAGACAGATCAAAGAGTCCATACAAGAAAGTCAAGATTTATTTTAATGATCGTGGGTTATTTTTTAATATCTGCACTTTGATCCTGTCATTTTTAGTATTAAAAATCATACAATCCAGATCCAAGGTTTTTATTACACACACAGAGAGACACATACACACACATACATACACACTCACATACATACACACAAACACACACTTACATTCACACACACACTCACACAAATACTCATGTACATGTACACATACATACACACACACTCACATATATATGCACACTCATACATACTCAAATATATACTTACATGCACATGCACACACACACAGACTTACACATATACTCACGTTCATGCACACATACATACATACATACACACACATTCATACACATACTCACATACATGCACACATACACTCACAGAAACACACACTTTCAAGTCATTTGACTTTAGCATTCGCAAAGGAAGGGTAGGAATGCTGAACGAGTATCTGTGTGTCCTCAGGCACAATAAATAGAACATGCTCCCTTTGTTATCAGTGTGTGCCCATGGAAATGTGATTCAACTGAAAAACCTCTAACCTTTCTTCATGTGCTGCTGTGCTGTTTGTCATCGGGACATTGCTGATTAAACGTTCATTGACTATAGATACTCTCTGTTATACATTACTGTTTTTAAAAGAGCAGGGTCAGCTCATTAGTTAGGAAGCAACAAAGCATGCAAGTGCTTTTTTCAGGTGACAGGGAGAGAGAACCAGTGGGAAGTCACTGCTACGGAGCATTATCATCCAAGGATAGACCCCGAGCTGACGATTTTTGACATTTCCCATGTTCTTTCGGAGAATGTTTATATGCGAATCAGACCTTTCAACACACCATACAGCCTTGGATTGCTTTCTGGGTGAGTTTTCAAGCTCTGGAAACTGAACTGCAAGTGAAATGAGCCAAGTGTCTGTGAATAATCACAGCCCAGATCCAAAGACCTGCCCTCTCTCCATCCCTACCCCTACCTACCTCTACTACCAAGGCTATGCTTTGTGCAATAAACCTTATGTGACCCATATTTCCAAAGCCATGAGGGGAAAAATCCCAAGGCAAAAAAAAAAAAAAATTAAGGATATGACTAACACCTATAAAACACTACCAGAAACAGGCTTTCTCTGGCTGGAGGGCCTAGCTGGATCCTCCCTCTTTTCAAGGCTGATGGGACACTCAAATTCTCCCCCCCCCTTGCTTAGTGGTTCTTTGGAGCCTGTCACTCAGACTTGCTACCACAGTCCTATGTCTGCCACTGAACTGCCCATGTGATAACATCCAAGGTGTTCCATGTTAGTTGCAGCTACTCCAGACTCTACCCCAAGACTCATCACTGCTGTGGCTGATAGCTCAGCCATCACATCACCTCCTCTCTCCCTCCCTCCCCCTCCCCCTCCCCCTCCCTCTCCCTCCCTCCCTCTCCCTCTCCCTCCCCCTCCCCCTCCCCCTCCCTCTCCCTCCCTCCCTCTCCCTCTCCCTCCCCCTCCCCCTCCCTCCCCCTCCCTCCCCCTCCCTCCCCCCTCCCCCTCCCCCCAGGTTTACTCCCTCACTAAGTGACAAAGACACTTCCTTGGCATCCTGGATCCAGTGCCTCGCTTCAAACCATAGCCTTGCTTTTTCTGTCCATGACCATGGGTCACCAAGCAGTGCTGGGAGTTATTAACTGTTGCTACAGGGTACTGCAAACATGGTTTCAATCTGAGGGACCTACTTTACAGCAGTTACAGATATGAGGGAGAGGAGGTATGACTTTCTGAAGGCACTTCTTAGACAGGACCTTGGGCATGATACTCTGTGAGAAGGGGATGCTTCCAAGATACAGCTTATACCTCCATATGATGACCATTGTAGGACACTGTGTTCTAACAGTTCTAACATATTGGTCCAGGAAGCCAAGGGGGAAAGGCTCTCTTGCTTTCACTCTCAAAGACTTGTTTCACCTGTGCTTCCATTCCCTACACATTCAGGCTCTCTTTCTGGAAGTTCTGTTTCCCAGAAAGAGAATGCTTCTATCTCCAGATGTGCCGCCATGACGCCTCCTTAAGTCACTTTGCCAAGAGACCATCGGAAAAGAAAAGGGTTTGAGATTAGCTAATCTTGAAGGTAAAGGGTGCTCTTGTATATTGAGTGGAGGAAAGAATATGGCTGACACACAGATCACCCACTGGGTATCTCTTGCTACGTTCAGCACACTTTGGAAGGAAAATGGAGAATGGTAGCATTACTTGAGAAAGGTCTGGTTGCCAGGGGCTCACAGAACTCTCAGGGGTGAAGAACTGGATGCCCTTGCCAGTTGAACCTCATGACCCTCAGAGGCATAAGCTAAGGGTACAGCAAAAATAGAGTGAGGAACAGATGGAGAAGGTAAGGATCAGAGATTGTTCCAGAAGGTTACTTTTGAAATGGGTGCTAATGGTTTGTTTGTCTGGGAGATTGCCAAGATCATTTCCTGGGTTCCCTGGGTTCCCTGATGTGATGGTTTATATATGTTTGACCCAGGGAGTGGCACTATTAGGGGGCATGGCCTTGTTGGAGTAGGTGTGTCACTGTGGACATGGGCCCAAGACATTCACCCTAGTTGCCTGGAAGTGAGTATTCTCTTAGCAGCCTTCAGATGAAGATGTAGAACTCTCAGCTCCTCCTCCACCATGCCTGCCTGGACGCTGCCATGTTCCCACTTTGATGATAATGGACTGAACCTCTGAACCTGTAAGGCAGCCCCAATTAACTCTTCTTATAAGAGTTGCCTGGGTCATGGTGTCTGTTCACAGCAGTAAAAACCTGACTAAGACACCTGGGTTCTTTGTATTCCCTAGGCCCCATTGGCTCCCTGGTATAGACAAAGAATGAATGTCTGGGGAAGTCAAAACAGAGAAAGAGATGGGATGGGAATGACCCCAAGACTGAGGGTGACTGAATGGACTCTGTCTTGGGTATTCATAGGGCATCTGGGTCCTTCCCCTTTCCCTTGATGGTCCTGTTTGGAAATGCACCCCCATGCCTTTCTGCAGGCTCTCCTCACAAGGTCTTCTCAGACTGAATGCTACCATCTCAGGGAGCTCACGTTCACTTCCCTTGCCCCCTACCCCCCTACCCCCCTATAGCTCACCTTCATTGGAAATGAGAACTTGGAAATCTGCTCTTGAGCTCGAGAAAATAAAATCCCAGTTCCTGGCATTTGGCATTCTTGAAGCCTCGAATTTGCCTTTGGGAGAAAATGAGTTCCTTCTTATTGTGCCTCAGAGATGAAGACAGAACATCCCATCCCTCTAGTGGCTACTCTCTTAGTGGCCATCTTTCCTGTCCATGGAGGACGGGATGACAGGGCAAGATGAACTGTCTGCTTAGGGACAAGGTGATCTGGCTGCTCAACAGAAATGTTCACGGCTGTCCGTTAGAATTACTCTCATCACCAGTCTAACCTTTCAAATCATCTGTCCACCAGCCTAGTCTCCAGAGGGCACTGTGCTCCCTCCAACCTTTAACCACTGCATGGCTTCCATCTCAAGGTTTTCCTTCCTTAAACACAGTGGCCCCTCTAGACTCACAAGGCAATTCGAAGCTTGTACAGCAAGTGCTGAAATATATTTATTCTACAGTTCTTTCTCATTTTCAGATTTCTCTACCCATCTTTTAGCTATCAGCCCCTTCGAGGGAGAACGTTGTGTTCTGAATGAATTTGGACACAGCATAGCACTGTCCAGTAGACCCCACTAGGTCTTAACATCCCTCGTTCCATAGAGCACAACGTCAAATGTGGCTGTTCATTCCGTGCAAACGGAAAGCCCAGAGCTTTTCCCTCTTAATCTCTCCACTGAAAAGAAGCATAGCTCTGTCCGCAAAGGGAGAGCAAAGGGTAGCAAGCATGAAACAACCAGGACATCTTTGTATTTCAGGAAACGAGGAAGCACTCAAAGTCAAAAGAATGTAAGAGGGCTCTAGATCACAAATCTCCTCATTGGGCATCAAGTCAAGTGTAAAATGAGGGAATTCTGAATCATCGGGTAGAAATAAAGATATGTTGATCAGTACCAATCAATACCAATCAGCATCAATAAGTATATGGTCCATCTTTCTTTCCTTGTTCTTAAGCTTACAAAGACATTCTCACATCTTTTCTCCTAAAAGCACTAGAGTTGAAAAATTATGTTTTGAACTACAGTCTACCTCAAATTCTTTTATAATATTTAGTAGGAATCAAGGAGACATTCCCCATATGTTTATCTAGGTTTTATAGTGCATATATTACAAAAAAAGTACATTCTCTTCTCTCTATTAAACTACTTTAGATCTTGTTGAAAACCTCAATTTCATTAGCATAAATTTGACATGTTATACTTGAATTGTATCTAAAGAAATGCACATTATATATCTACCATCTTTCAATTCTTCTGTTTCTTCTTGTACTCTCTCTATATGTAAATACTACATGTCTTACCTGATGTGGTTAAATGGAAAGTCCTAAAGTTAGATAGGTTGTTTTAAAGTCATTGCCTTCATCCTTTCAGGGATACCTTGCCAGGACTTTCAGCTATCCAGCATCCTACACTTTGCCCCTTAAATCTGTGATGCGTTAGGCTAACTTTCCCATGAGCCTCAGGAGGATATGATATGTGTTCTGGAAGACAGCCTCATGTTTGGATGTCAGCATTGCTTTCTTCTTATAAGGTTGGCCCACCTCCAACCCACCCCCTGAGCCCTTGCTAGCTCCTGGTCTCACTCCATCCTCTATAACGGTTGCCAGCAGGAAAGTTTATTAGGCCATACTGGGAGCCTTTCCATTTCCACGTGGTTTTTCCACCATAAATTTTGGGTCTCTAGTCATGGCTGTCACGACTCCAATCTGCTGCCTCCGGTTGGAGTGATGGAGATGCATTCTCTGTGTTCCCACAGCTTTTCAAATTCTCCCCACCAAGCACGAGGACACAACACTGGCCATGAGAAAACACCACTGCATTCCCAGCTGACGATCTAGTTCCTGCCTGTGACTAAGCTACACACATTACTTAGCACTAACAGGAGCGAAGGCTAAAGAACAGGAGAAATCTACAAACTCCCTGAAGAATGAAGGAAGACCTGGGCTAGGAAAGGAGATGAGGACCCCTAATCAGACACAGTCAACGTTACAGAGACTATAAAAAGGCCCATTAAAGGAAAATTACTTCCTTCTGGTCAAGAAAAGGAAATCTCAGGCCTGGGTCAAGTGTACCTTCTCAGTTGGGCGGGTCAATAACTACCTAAGAGACCCAGAACACCCTAGAGAGGCAGACTTATATACCATAAGATATGTGAAAGAGATGGGAGGGATATTTTCTCCTTTAATGAAATGATATATCTATCCTTCCCAGAATCCCCACCCTGCTGCTATCTCTTACAGAGCAGAGATTTGTTGTTCCGTATATTGGCTGCTTTTCCAAATTATTCCAGCAAGTTTCAGTTTCCCTCTCCCTCTCCCTCTACCTCTCCCTCGCCCCCCCCCCCCACGGTTTTAGCGTGTTTTCCCTAATATACTGGTCTTCACTATTTTCTCTTAAGGACCGCCCCTCCACTCCCCGCCTCCCCACCTTGCGGTTCCTATCCACAGTACAACTGATTTCCACACCAGCTTAAGCCAAACCAGCTTTTGCCTTCTCTTCTCCAGTCTCTCCCTGTAGGAAGTTTTTGAGATTTATAACTTGTCTACTATGGGATTGTCCCTTTTTAAACACTAATACAATTGTCCTGAAGCGTCCACCTTCATTTTGTTTTCATTAATAAGACTGAGACTCCAACAGGGGACCTGATTTTCCTGGTGAAGTGTAGTATTTCTGTCAGGACTCCTCAATGTTTCTGGTGTCAAAAGTTTTTGGAGAAATGAGGCAGAGGTCCTGGGCAGAGGAATGCAAGCACAATCTTGTGTTTCAGACAAGAGCTACTGGATGACACCTGTTGGTATTGACACTCCCCCGTCCTCCTTGAGACCACTCATCTCTCAGTTGTTCTCAGGGGAATCCAAACTGTAATTACCCTGCTATCTGCCCGTGACTCGCCAGGCAGCCTGGACATCCCAGCCCTGTCAAATCTCGCTTCCCTGTCTCAGACTCTATTCTCCCTCCTCCCATCAAAACAGTAACTTGTATTTCTGAATGACCCCACAATTCATCTTTTCCAATTTCCGCAGAAAGCAACCCACACACATTTTCTAATGGAGACGACGTGGATCCTCCAGAAAGCAGGCTTTGTCCGTGACATTCTGCAGCTAATTCAATGGGAAGGGCACAGACGGAAGCAAATCATTATAATCATCTCCGACACCCGTGGCTGCAATTTAGTAAGCTGTGAAGCACCTCGGTTATGAGACTTGGGTCAATGGCCCCATTTATCACGGAGAGATAAGATAAACCCTAAACAAACCCAGCCACGTGCCTCTCCCCAACCTTTCATTGAAGTGGGGCAGTTGTCACATTGGCTTAGCAGAGAGACATTCAAAGGGATGAAAATATTGCTTTCTTAGCACTCATTCCTACTGACGCAGCTTTTGTTCAGGCTATGACACCCTGAAGCATTAGCCTGGGAAAACAGCACGGGAAAAGGGCTGCCTTTATTTCCGTTGGCCTTAACCTTTACCTTCAGCAAGGGCAGCCATTGCTGGCTTCTCAGTAAGGGGCAGGGCCTTTGAAGATTAAGATAGTAAACAACTGCCTGGCTGTGGTGGTGCTCGCCTTTAATCCCAGCACTTGGGAGTCAGAGGCAGGCGGATTTCTGAGTTCAAGGAACAGCCTGGTCTACAGAGTGAGTTCCAGGACAGCCAGGGCTACACAGAGAAACCCTGTCTTGAAAATAAATAAATAAATAAATAAAATAAAAAGATAGTGCGCACTTGGCACACATCTGGGCACACAGGCAGACTTGGCAATCCTCTGATTACACAGCATGCACTGTTTCAATATTAATATTCCGTACTAAACCTCTATTTCTCTGAGCATCAAGGATCTGCCCTGATTTTGCCCTGGTTCGGTCTCAATAGCAATATATTTTTCCCCGAGTTTTGTAAATACAATGGGAAAACCTTAATAACTCTGGTTAATGGGTTATTATCTTGAGCTTTTCCTGTATACGGTAATCAAACTGAAGGTGAGAAGGCCTTTTAGCACACTCAAATCCTCATGGTATTTCCCACTATAATGGTTCTGTTTCAGCACATTTAGTGGTAAGGCCTAGCACTTGTGGAGTATGATGTGACTCAGAGAGATGATTAACGTCTTAAATATGCTCGACCAGCCAGAATTCACTGAATAATTTCAATGTCTCCTTTGTTTTCCATACTCCGTAAGCTAGAATCATGTACATTACTTGGAGAGGGAAAACCCTCTTAGCCTTATTGCTTGTAAAAAGGGAATCATAAGACATCCCCAGCCTTCCTGATTTGTTGTGAGGGTCCAATGAGACAAGGCATAAGAAATGGTTGGTAAACTGCAACACTTTGCACAAATTCGAGCTATTAACGTGATTTGCATTGTGCATAGGTCAAAGCCTCAGCAGGCAGAGATTCGTCCAGCGCCTCTAGCGTGAACACTTTAACTATTTTTATATCTGCAGCAGGAAACGTGAACTGTTTCTTTTTATGTCGCAGATCAATGATAATACTGCCTTGTCACCTATTCCATGTGACGGGGGCCTAAATAACAATAATTAAAAGCTGCTCTGTATAGCACATATCCCCTGTCGCCACAGAGTGCCTTATGAGCTAGTCACAGATCAATTAATCAATGTTTTCCTTAGTTATGGCCTATAGCAGCTAAGTCTGCCAGGCTACCAGGAGCAGCGCAGGCCCTCGGTGGAGCAGACTGCAGTTTCACAGCCCCTGGGCTATTTGCCTTGGAAAGGAAGAGTGAGAGACGACCGCATCTTTTCTGCAAGTAGAGGGGGCTTCTAACTTATGAAAGGGTCATGTTGACAGAGTGCCAGCAAGTCACTTGAAGTCTGTGCACAGGCTTTTTGATGGACAGGGCCCTGGCTTGGGGGACCCAAGATGGAGAAAGAGGTCTGTGTGGTTTTTCGCCCAATGTGAGAGAGACGTGAACCCCAGCAGAAGATTGTTCTGTTGGTAAGAATGAGAACAAGGCCTGGTTTCTGAGCCACCCCGGGGAACTCACGAGACTGCTGCTCCCCTAAGGGAAGACTCGAGGATCTCACGTGAATATTCGACAGGGTTGTGTGTTGTTTGTCTCAGTACATGGGGCACTACAGACATTTTCTTTAAGACCAGAAACTTTATTAACCATAAAGGGAAACTTTTAGGGCAGGTAAGGTGGTGATCTTTCAATCTGACAACGTTTTCCAACACATTCCATTGGCTACTGAACTCCACCCCATTTGGGTTTTGATTTTCTTTTTTCCTTCTATGATAAATTGAGAAGCATGGAGGTCTGGCTGCCCTTCATGGACCTGGGATTTCTTAGTGACTGGGGCTCTTGGGGGCTCCTGAGGTCTCCTGTGAGCTTCTAGAATATGAGAAGCTTAAGGCTTCTCTTCTTTGTTTAAGACTTATTCCAAGTAAGATCTAGTTCATAATTTAATGAGTAGAGGATAATGGAGGATAGACATATATTCATATTCATATATATGTATATACATATATTCATATATATTCATGGGACCCCAGAAGAGCTACTGTCATGAGTCCCCTGCCTACTTCTCTCTTTTCCTTTCTCAGTCCAGACCCTCCAATAGGTTATTTAATCCATATCACAATTTAAAACTGCAACAGATTATGTTTCTATCAGTGATTTTTCTACATTCTTCAAAATGTATCAGTATTTCAGTCATATCCCTAGATATGAAGTTGTTCAAGGTTGAGACGTAAGAAGCAAGTTTTTGCAGTATGTCACTAGTGATGGCAGTAAGTGGTCAAGGGTGAGAAATAGTTATAGATGTGCCCAGCCTGCAACCCACGTCAGGACAGACATGAATGAGGAAAGCCCAGCATGTTTATATATAAGTGTCATGAGGTCAAAAAGTTAGGCATCCCTCCTAGTGTGTAATGGATCCTGGAAACATTAGTTCTTCATAGGACGATATTACCATCTACGGAATTGACAATTTTAAACTGTTGCATGGTCACGCATGTTTTAACTGATGTTCTCCAGTTCCCCAACTTCTGTAGGTGTGGACCTTGCAAAGACGTAATCTCATGACTATTATGTTCATAAAACTTTGGGAAATGAAATGAATTGCAGTAACTCTGCTCCCTCTATGCAGATTCAGATGGAAGTTCATATGTTCTAAGGGATGCTACAGGCAGAAGCTGGCAGTGCTGAGTTGTATATTAGTATCAGGTTACCGAAGGAAGCCTTGCTGACTGGAAGAAGAGGAAGAGGAGGAGGAGGAGGAGGAAGAGGAGGAAGAGGAGGAGAAGGAAGAGGAGTTGGAAGAGGAGGAGGAAAAGGAGGAGGAGGAAGAGAAGGAGGAAGAGGAAGAGGAGGAAGAGGAGGAGGAAGAGGAGGAGGAGGAAGAGGAAGAGGAGGAGGAGGAAGAGGAAGAGGAGGAGGAGTTGGAAGAGGAGGAAGAGGAAGAGGAGGAAGAGGAGTTGGAAGAGGAGGAGGGGGAAGAGGAGGAGGAAGAGGAGTTGGAAGAGGAGGAGGAGGGGGAGGAAGAAGAGGGGGAGGAAGAGGAGAAGGAAGGGGAAGAGGAGGAGGAAGAGGAGGAGGGGGAAGAGGAGGAGGAGGAAGAGGAGGAGGAAGAGGAGGAGGAAGAGGCAGAGGAGGGGGAGGAAGAGAAGGGGGAGGAAGAGGAGGAGGAGGGGGAGGAAGAGGAGGAGGAGGAGAAGGAGAAGATGAGGATGAGAATGAGGAGGAAGAGACCAAGGTGGAAGAAGAGGAGGAAGAGAATGAGAAGGAAGAGAGGAGGAGGAGGAGGAGGAAATTATTTCCCGTAAACATCAAGTCACTAATTTAAGAGAACTCGAGGAAAGAGATGTGTGGTGAAGTGAAGGTTGATCTCTCCATGAAAAAACAATAGAACTGACAGCGCCTTCTTTGTTCCATAAGGAGCCAGGAACATTCCATATAAAGTCACACTATGGTTACATAATGCAGATGGACTGGTGTCCAAGTATAGATCAAATTGAGGTGTTATTCTGACCTACTTTGGAAGTTTCTGAAGTAAATAGGCAAGTGGTATTTATGAAAACCCTTGGGAATATGAGCTGCTCCATTCATTGGCCTAAATGGATACACAGAAGCAATGAAGAACATTGGAGGGGTTCCTAAAAGCATATACAAGACAGGTCAACTATGACAATCTCATCGTTTAATGACTTGTATTTTCCTTTAAATAGGACAGAACACTCTCCGGTGTATAATTGGACTAAGTAATGTCTTATGGAAGGAAATGAAGATTTGGCTACTACACACAAAATCCAGAGTATCTAGTGGGAAGTCAAGGACATCCACTTGGGTCATCGTACTTGAAAATAGAGTGGGTGGTGAACTGAGCAGGCTTGCATCTGCTTCCCCCACCCATCTGGCTTCACCATTCTACTCTCTCTAGTTCTAGTTTTTTCCCTTTTTGTTTGTTTCTGTTGGTTTTCTCTCCCTCATCTCTTGGAGCTGAAGGGCTGAGCCAGCTGTACATCTTCTCCAGAAGGAATTAGATTCTCTTCCAATTCTTGAGTCCTTAGAACTCAAGGGATCTTAGAGTAAGAGGCTTGAGGTTGCTTCACTGCAGGATGTAAGGAGAATTCACTTCCTAGACTCACAGAGAAGACATGGAAACTTGAGTAAATGTGAAGGATTAGGTGTGGGTGTGGGGTTCTATAGACCCCCTGCTGTGGTCTGCTTCTGGTTGAGGGTCTTTGATTAGATGCATTAAGACAGTCTTTGAGATGCCTGTTTCATCTTCACTGCATTTGAGAACAAGGTCACCATTTTAGGAAATCAGTAGCTGGGCAGTCTCTAGATCAGTTGGAGGGTTCCTTCAGAAAACATTATCTTCTGCCCTGATTGGAAATGCACATTGGAATCTTGTCCTCTCCCTACTGTGGAGTTTTAGTTGCAACAAAAAGCAAATGATGTTGGTACCTCTGCTTTCACCCACACTTCTACATCTTTCTTCATTGGTCTAGACTCTCTCTCTCTCTCTCTCTCTCTCTCTCTCTCTCTCTCTCTCTCTCTCTCTCACACACACACACACACACACACACACACACACACACACACAGTTTTCACAAGACAGGGTCTCATGACGCTGTATGTAGCATGACTGGTATGGAATTAATTAAGTAGCCCAGGTTTGCTCTTTCCTCAGCCTCCTGAATGCTAGGCTTACAGATCTGATGTTGGAGTTGTCCACTCTCCTAACTTTCATGCATTGTTCAGTTACTAAACCCATCCTGATCAGTTGGCCATTCTGACTATTTGCCTGAGTGTCAGATTTTTGCCCAAAGTATCTATAGACTGCAATTTTTGTCAACCTGCCAAAGCCTCTATATCCTTTCCTGCATTGTACACCAAGATAACCCAAACTGTTGCACAAAATGTCAACTCACAAAGAAAAACAAAGAAAGACCAATAGTCTTGGTGAGCTTCAGATGGAAGAACAAAAGCCCAGAGTCACAGACCACTGGTTTCTAGAATCTGATTGATCCTGATTCTTGATCTCAAAAGCTTACTTGATTTCCCTCGGTTGTACATTAGGAGTAAGGAAAAGGTGATATGTTGATATTTTGTTCATGCCTTTGCTTTCACAAACTCATATTTAACTTAGTCAATTTTGTCAGCATCCACCTCCAAGTAGAATAAAGGCAAATCTTTCTCGTGGTACCACAGATGAAGTTACAAATGAATGGGACATTAACAAACAAGAACATTGCAGTGATTGCCTTGTAATGAGATTCTATTTCTCTCTCCAAATGTTTGCTTTATAACCCAGCTCATTGGGAAAAGGGCACAGAGGCCATTTCGATGTGTTTGGCTATATAGACCTTCATTTTATACGGGCAAAAATGAAAATACTCAAGACCCCAAATGACAGACAAATGGACAATGTAATTCTCAAGCCAGTCCTGGTTGTGCTGGTGGAGTGTTCGCAGGCACTGAGAATGCAGGGACTGAAGTGTCAGGAACTGAGAGATCAATGAAAACATTGCCCAAATGCTAAGGTAGCAAGTTAGTTCACCACAGTTCTGATGCCTGTATGCTAAGGTAGCAAGTTGGCTTTCCACAGTTCCATTGTCTCTATGCTAAGGTAGCAAGCTAGCTTGCCACCATTTCATCGTTATATATGCTAAGGTAGCAAGTTAGCTTGCCACAGTTCTGTAGACTCTGGAAGAAAGAAGATGTGAGATTTCTTGAGTCAGGGAAAAAGAACTTTCTAACTCACAGTGCAACAGGCAACATAAGCTTCAGATTTATGTTCACAGAGACCATTCTTCCCTTCTTGGTGAACGGGAAGCAAGAGGGTGGGGGACTGGGGGACTCCTGGCAGCCACCAGAGATAATAAATCTCTTCTGAAGACATGGGTCCTCCAGCTAGACCCTTCCCACAATAACGCCACCAGCTGGAGACCATGCATTCAAACCATGAACCTGTGGGTCCCACGTCAGATTCAAGTCAGAGCAGGTGCTGAATGTGCGTAGGCCCATATCATACATGGCTAAGGAATCCTTCATTCGCAAATCGTGATTCTTTTATAATACCCTGCTAGAAAACGTATTCTGATTCTGTCCTCAGAAAGACATACTATCATTATCACAAACCGGTTCCTTGCCCCATAATGGAATATTATCCCTATCTTCCAAAGTTATTCTCTAAAAACAATTCTGGGTAAGTTAATTCAGACAAAAGGCTGCCAGTGTCTGTTCCAACAAGACATACAGAGATCTCTGTAGATAGTCACCCCCCCAATATGGAGAGTATTATGAATCATTTCATTAAAGTCTGTTCCAGTTTACATATCAGTGAGTGGCAGTACATACCCATTGTCTCTAATCACCAAGCCCTGCCCTTGAAGCTAAGAATGTCTAGAAGGAAGAGACGGAATGGGTGGGCCCTTACGACCAGGTACAACCTGGAACCCTGCACCTAGCAAGCAGATAGTAGTTTTCAAATAAATGAGAAATTTGTTGGAGCCACACAGCAAAATTAACTTTATGATCTGTGTACAGATGCAAAACACGTCTCATGAGGGAGAGATTAGCTTTAATGTTCACGTATCATTATATTCACAAGTAAGCGGGTGCTTAATAGATAGGAGAGCCCATGGTGCTAAAAGCTCTAGATGAAAATTTTCACTAAAATTTGCTTAAAAGGTATTTTATGGTTACAACTTAGAATAGGGAGTTTTGCCAGGCGAAGTGGCTAATTAGTATGCTGGGAAAGTCGCTGAAATAGTTCATTGGCCTAAGTCTCCTCTCAGTATTTATAGGATCTTCTTAACAGTAGATAGTTAAATTGAGTAACTTTTATATGACTTGGGGAAACTATTCAAAGTGATTACTTTGAAAAAGAAGTCCAAACCCTTCACCATCCAGCCCTCAGATTTGACGCTTGTCTCCCAGTCAGTCCTGAACACCTAAGATTTAATTTCTTCTTGTAGTAACTGTCTTAAGGACAAATGAATGGTTATCATCATATATTTGTTTATATATCTTGACTACATAAATTCAAGAACCAAAGTAGCTTGACCGTTCCTCACAGAGTGTTTGAGGATAATAATGTGAGCTAAGTTATAGGAGACTCTGAAGCAGAAACTGAAAATGACTTCACATCACTGGTCCAAGGAAAAAGCCTAGGTTATTGAAGACTATCAATGAATGTCTGAGACTATTGATTATTGTAGTTCTCAAGATGGCTCTGATTATAAGACAGGAGTAAAGAGGGATCAACATCAGCACAGTTTCATAATGTGTTTAACAGGCTGGCATGAAATACCAGTGAATCATTCAAGCTGGCAGTGGGCAAGACCCGTTTGAGAATACCGCACTGTAGATCCCTGGTCAAGGTCCCCACCTAGGTCTGCCTGTGCGAGCTTTGGATTGTTACACAGCTGTCTGTAGTAATCCTCATATCATGGCTCCGCAAGATTGCTTTTAGATATTAAATGATTAACCTCCCTGAGAGACCTTTCCGTAGGACTATGTGAATGGCGGCCACATTCATTTCTAGTGGACACACATGATCTGAGGACAGTTCCGTCTGGCTGGTGGGATAAGAAGGAATCTGATAACTCACTTCAAATGCAGCGGTGGCCATGAGATTATCTGAGAATTAGCTTTCATGCTTGAACTCTGTTCTCTTCAGACTGCATGAGGAACCGGCTTCCAAAGCTGCAACAGGATTAACTTATTTTCACTAACTTAAGCAAATCTGTGCTTCTAACAGGTAAGCCACCAAGACAAGCACAGCTGCCCCTTGGGGGGAGGCGGGGAGCTTCTTTTTACTAGTGACTTTCTATTGTTTCTCACTGACATAAAATCCATGAGGACAAAGGGATGGGGAAAGTCCAAGATTTTATGACACTAAATGCAAGCATTTGTTCTATTTTTATCATATAAGTTGGAAATTTTATATGGGTCTGTAAAATGATGACTGCCATCTCTTAAATGCGTTGGGGGAGAAATCAGTATTTGGTGGGTTGGAAATGAGCTATTTGAACCATTTTTAGAGAATTCCCCACTTTTTGGTATTTCAGAGTCTGTATATTTTCCTTAGGTGCTTAAAAAAGTACTTAGCACAGAGTGGAACTAACAAAGTGCTTAACACAGAGTGAGATTAACAAACTGCTTAACACAAGGTATGTGGCTAAATAACATTGAATAGAAGGAAGAACAGAGATACACAGGAAATAACTACATGAAGAAGGAAAGGACAGGGAAAAGGATGGGAAATGAAAAAGAAGGTAGGAAGGAAGAGAGGGGGGAGGGAGGAAGGAAGGTAGAAAAGAAGAAAGGGAGGGAAACAAAAAACGGAAGGTAGGAAGGAGGGACAGAGGGAGAAGGGAGGAAGGAAGGGAGGAAGGAGAAAGGAAAGGAGGAAGGAGGAAGAAAGGGGGAAAGGGAGAGAGGAAGGGAGGAAGAAAGGAAGAAAGGAAGGGAGAGAGGAAGAAAGGGAGAAAGGAAAAAGGGAAGATAGGGAGGAAGGAAGGGAAGGAAGGAAGGAAGGGGAGGGGAAGAAGGAAAAAGAGACTAAGATGGTAAAAGAAAATTTGTATTATATAAAACAATAAAAAAATTCCAACTGGAATGTATTGATCTTGACCCTTAGAAGTCTACTATGAAATACCCTGATACACACAAATGTGCCCACTGGAGCCAGTCTCGTGTCAATCCAGACATTCAGATGTGGTCCTTCCAAGTCAGTTTCCATATCTCCATCTACGGATGCAGTGAGCATTTCTTGTACCTTCCTCATCCCTGAGCTTCAGTCGATTCCTTCCCCTCGCCCTTTTCTTCACGCTCTCATTTTCTGTCTCTCTCCCCACCCCCACTGGGTCTCCCTCACCCAGTGCTTAAAACTCCATCCATTCTTATGACTCTCCTCATACTGTGGGGGTTTAGTTAGAGGTAGAATGTCCACCGGGTCCATAGTTTAGAAATTCAAATATTTTAGAGGGGTCTAAAGAAATCTATATGAAGTTTGCACCAGAATGATCTTTCTACAAGACGGCAGCTTGGGATTGGCTAAGTCCCAGGATCATGTATGTGCGCATGTGCTGTGGAGCGGCTTTTGCTGTCTGGTGGTTTGTGCTTCCATCACTAACATCAAACGAAGAGAACCAACTCCGTCTCTCACTGCGGTTTGAATGAAGCCCCGACATTTTTGGCTAGCTTCTTCTTGGTTAGTAGGGAGTTGTAGACTCCTGTTGATTTTATCAGGTCTTTGACTCATAGGGTTCACAGAGCTATCATCCACTTTGGTGGATGTGAGCAACTGAGAGAGTAGTCTCTGTTTGTTGGGGTTTTTATTATAGTAGAGATTTCTTAACGTAGCATTTCCTCTTACGAGCTCTTTCTTACTCCACATAAATACGCCTTGATCTAAAGTCTTGGAGGAAAACAAAAGCATTGGGTTTACTGTGAACGGTCTCTTAAGACATCCTCTGCCCCTCCCCCTCCCCCATCTCTCAACCCCTCTCTCTTCTCAGCCCATTTGTCAACTCTGTAATTGTACCCGGTCGGCCATCATTTCCAGATTCCCCAATCTTTCTTTTACCACTCACCATGGCACCAGCCCTCCACTCTGCTAATCTCCCCTGATGCTTAACGTCAGACCCTGTCCATCATCTTCCCAGATTCTTTGATTTGCCGCTCTTCTCATTCAGAGAGACGCAAGATCAGTACCATCAGTCGTCCCCTTTTCTACCTACTTCAGCCCCCAGACATCAGGATTTATTTTTCTTAAATCCTTCCGATGCCTTCATGGACAGTTAGACTGTTGTCTTTTCTTTCCCCTGTTTCTTCGTCTTTAAACTTCTATTTTATTTCCAGTGTGCCTCTTACTTAGTCCATAAATCTCTTTGACTGTCTATTTTCTGCTGGATCTTGTTTATAAGATTTTTGTACAAACTTCATCGACAGTGAAGTCCCAGGAATTATTTTAGATATATCTGTCCACAGGGTAGAGGTTACCAGAGGAAAACTCTTCTCGCAACTACAGTAGGTATTGCGACCTAAGGCAACATAGTCATAGAGACATGTGGGAGACACTTCTCACCACTGAAAGAATGGGAAACTAGAGGCTCGAAGCAGGAGAGAGGAATTTTGCCTGAAAAGACTGAGAAACCCACACAGTTTCAGAATCCTCATCACACTACACTATCATGTAACCCCGATCTAATGTCAAAGAGGAAAACAAGTTAAAATACTACTACTAGTATTATTATTATTATTACTACTACTACTAATAATAATAATAATAATAATAGGGGTGGAGAGATGGCTCAGTGGTTAAGAGCACCAACTGTTCTTCCAGAGGTCCTGAGTTCAATTCCCAGCAACCACATGGTGGCTCACAACCATCTGTAATGGGGTCTGGTGCCCTCTTCTGGTGTGTCTGAAGAGAGCAATGGTGGTGTACTCATATGCATAAAATAAATAAAATCTTTAAAAAAAAATCATAATAGTCTCAGACTATTGCCAAATTGAAAGTTGTAAGTTACCTAGACTATTCATGGTTTGGTTGTTGTGTAAATTCTAATCATCCTGGCATTTTGAGCAGAGTAGGGGATTTTTTATTTTTTTATTTTTTTAATAGAAGGAAAACAGCAGAACAAAGGAAAACCCAAGAAGGAAGGTCAGAAACCTAGTTATGGGCTTTCGGGGACACCTTTCCTGGGTAGGGTAGGTTTGTGATTGGCTCAGTTTATAGATTTACTTTGTTTCCCTAAGCAGGCTGGTCAGCTAATGGTTTTTGCCATTCAAGAGGAGGGTTTAACACAGATTCCTCACCCACCTCCCTCCACATAACGCCAACGCTGAAATACAAATAAAAAAAAAGAAGAAACAAACAAATAAAAAACCCCAAAAACAAAAAACAAAAAAAAAACAACCCAGAAACCAGCTCCACCAGAAGGACAATTTGGGGTGTATAAAGGGGCAGTTTGTACTTCTGCTGAGTTCAGAAAAGATTCCTTTAGAGGGCCGCTATGAAATCAGGTAGCGAGTCAGTAACTTAGTCAAATTGCTGGGCAGAGGGCAGAGTAGCTGTGGGCAGACGGCGCTTGCCCTTTGAGCTGCGCGTGCGCAGTCTGGGCCGCGGCCGGCGGCTTGTGCAGTGTTGCACTGCCACCTACAGGAGCTGTGACCGCCGAGCCCGCGTCCTAGGTCAGGCCCGCCACCCTCTAACAACTTGCTGTGTGTGCTTTCTTACTGGAAGACCATAGTTAATTTTTCATCAAGAGTAATTACTGTGTGAAAAGTCCAGGTCACTGTTTAATTAACTCCAACGATAAATGAACTGGATAACCTTAAGGGCTTCGCTTCCTTGCCGCCGGAAATTTGCTCTTAACTCCACCCCCCCCAGGTTCCTTTTAAAAATGAATTAATAAATGCCTAAATCATTAAATCATGCACTATACTGTTCTTTGCTTTCCATGCAGTTATACAAGAGGGAACGCTTGTCTGGGGGCAGAAAGTGTTCCTTAATGCTAGTTTCTAAAACAGTTTCCAAATAGTTAATTTTCTTCGAAGGACACACAGAGCTGCGTAAATAGAATTCCCTTAACCCGAAGCATGCGTGTGTAACTCGCGGTTGAACTATGATTAGCGGTCCCTATCTCCACAGAAAAGGATATTACAAGACATTTTGCATAGAGCTGATTCCCAAGTGATGTCTTTATTCACCAGGTGATGTCCCGAAAGCAGGGAGCATTTAGAGAAGACGATCTTACAAAGGTATTCTCTGTGTATTTTCACTGTTCCTCCCTGAGATGTAGCAGGATACAATCTTTGGATGGAGCCAAAGATATCCAGTGAGCTCCAAGAAGCTCAGTATCGAGCCATTTGGTAACTCCCGTGCTGTTTTGGTAGCTGTCTCAACCCTGATGGCAAGCCTGCTCACACGGGATTTAATAGATCAGACACAACAGTATATGAAACCATTTCCCATCCCCCCCCCCCCCGCACAAACAAATCCTTCAAAGACAGTGATTCTAAAACATTTCAAAGGATTCAGAGGGCACAGGAAAGGCGAGCTTGCTTTTCTAGACTTTCCAGTTCATCAACCACAGTAGTAATGCTGACTTACTGAAAATTATATGAAAATCGGAGAGATAATTAGAGCTCGTTCCTACTGGGAGCAACAGCCTGAAATTCCCATTGAATTTACACAAATTAGAGAAAAATTCCGATCTCTCATTCCGGGAAGCCTTGCTCACACGCTGGTGATGAAAGGCCAGGGCAGTGTTCTGTGGGTTTGTTGTTGGTGTTTTCTACCAGGATTTTTCCCCACCCCGCCCCTTTGTTTCATCTTTCTCATTTCTTAATTTATTTCTCCTTCTTCTACTGTGTGCTTCCATGAAAGGAACTCTAAATCCTCTTTAGGATGAAGTGCGAATAAAAATAAATAGGTATATAAATTTTGCTCTTGTGTTTTACGGTCCTTCTTTATACTTTTTATTCTTAATCTCTCTCTGGAATCCTACAGGTTTATCTAGAGAGGGTAAACCAAGCCCATCAATATGAGTGACTGGCACTCTGGGCTCTGAGATAAAGCTAGCTGCCTTGCTTGGGAGGATATTTACACCCACCAATCCCTGGCTTAGCATGGCCTCTACACAGGAAACTTCAGCAAGGCCTCCATTGCAGTTTCTTCGAGTGCACTGCCTTCTCCAGATACTCTAACCAGTTAATGCAGAAATCCATCAATCAAAACTTAATTTTTCTCTGTCAAGGGTCTAGAGGCCAGAAGTCAAAATGGAAACTAATACATTCCCAGGGCCATCGTGACAAAAGTGTATGGTAAACAGGTCCTTCCTTGACTCTTCAGGCTTCTGCCAGCAACCCTGGACTGTCCTAATTCCTAAACTGGCATCCATATCAGCCCAATCTGTCTCCACATCTTTCTCTTTCTCTCCCTCTCCTGCCCCCCTCTCATATGTCTCCCAAGTCCAAATTTCCGTTTTCATCATTGGATTAGGGTCCAACACAGCATGCTGGGGCCTCATCTTAAAAGTGGTCACATCTACACAGATTGTAAAGGTCACATTTGAGGTACCACATAGGCATGGATTTCAGGAGGACAGCACCCACCTCAGTGACCTGTTGTGATGGGCACACAGGACTCACAGTGCCAGCTAGAGGGCATGGATTGAATGGCAGTTTTTACTAAAATGGGCTGAAGAGATGGATAGCTTGGTGATTGAGAGCTTCTGTTCTTCCAGGGTCCTCAATTCTGTACCTAGTATTCACGTTGGGTATCTCGAAACTGCTAGAAACTACAGCTTCAGGGGATCGTAGGACCTTCTTCTGACCTGTGCACGTGCACACACAAAATATGCACATACTCAAACACACACGCGCATGCACATAAGCACAATATTTTTTTTTGCAAACAAAGTATGCCTTCATTTCCTAATTCAAATTGTCCCTTTTTTTGGTTTGTTTGTATTTGTTTTAATGTATTTCATTTTAGTGAATACTTTCCAGTATATTTTGGATATTCCCCTCTTTTTTTATTTTCTAAAAGGTTTTGCTGTTGTTGTTGTTGTTATTGTTATTTTAAAATCAGGATAACATGCATACAAACAACTGAGCAGACTACTGCACAAAGATGTGGATCTTCACCAGCTGGCTAACATTTGTGAAGGGACACTGATAGGTTTCCCTCATTCTGCACACCTCAGTGTCCCTGCATTCTCCATGAGCCATTTCAGAGCACGCAGATGACATGTGTGTGCTGGTACATTAAAGTATCTAGGGTGCACCTGCCATTCAGAGGACATCTGTAAATGCAATCTCTCTCCCACACACACTTGTTTTCTGAACAGGGAGCAAGAAGGAAGTGTGTCAGGAAGGAATCCAAACAATGTTTTGTAAGAGCTAAACTTGGAAGCAAGAGTTTGACTTTTCCATCTGTACAGCAGTGTGGGAGTTGCTTGAAGTGAATCACAGTCCTCGTAATCCGTGACAATATCAGGAAGCAACAGAATAATACTGACATTTAGAACTGGTAGATATGAGGTCCATTAAGAATAGTCTCTCTTGGGCTGGAGACATGGCTCAGTGGTTAAGAACACTGACTGTTCTTCCAGAGGTCCTGAGTTCAATTCCCAGCAACCACATGGTGGCTCACAACCATCTATAATGGGATCTGATGCCCTCTTCTGGTGTGTCTGAAGACAGCTACAGTGTATACATCTCCATAAAATAAATATTAATAATTCGAGGGAAAAAAAAAAGAATGGTCTTTCTTTGTTGGAGAGATGTCCGAATAGTCTCTAGCCAGGAGTAACACTCTTTCAGTTAGGAAGAACAGACTTGTAAATAAAACACATTGAGCCCATCCCTTGGCACCAGCTAATGAGAGCAGAGCTACATTGGATTTCTTGCCCTGAAGTAATGGAAACATCTGCCTCCAGTCCAAGCATCTGGCTGGGTTCCATGAGCACTGATAGTTCCGGGCATACAGAGTATGTTAGGTGGTGAAGAGAGGCCCGGAAGCTGGTGAATAAACCTTTCTAATAAGTTTCCTATAAAGACGCAGCTAGATGCTAGATCCCCAAGACTAGCCATTGTGAATACATTCTCATTCCATAATTCATCTAATTTTTAATTTAAAGCTTTACTTTATTTGTCCAAAAAGAGAAAAAGCAAGCTTAGAGTCACACATGCGGCATACAGCACCAAAACTGTGCAAGGCCTCTGGCTTTCACTCGCCAGCTGAAAGTCCCAGCCTCCTTTACGGCAGCAGAGCTGAGTTAAGAGGACAAGTACAGCTGGAGGCTGGAGGGTGGAATGGGGCCGTGCACTTTCCCCTGCTGTCAGGTGATAGTCATGGAGGATGTGGAGTGACCCTATCACAAGTGACACAAAGAATGTTCCAACTGCGGAGAGAGAACTGTCTCCCAGTACACTCTTCTTTCAAAGTCTCCTTGAATGGAACAAGACTAAAGTAAGAATCGTTTCCAGGTTTTACTGTTCTTCATAAATCTGTGAACTTTCCACCACTTACTAGAGGCCCTAGAAGGGGAAGGAAATGCTCCTGAGCTAGTGGAGGACTTCAGTGACTTGGGCCCAGGGAGGCATGAACACATGAATGATAAGATTCCTAAAGAGAATTTCCCCAGATATTTTGTTCATTTGTTTGTTTGTTTATCATAGTAAAAAAACAGTTCATGGACCCTGTAGCCAAGAAAACTCCCAGGAAAGAAATACTAAAGACTGTTTCCTGTTCCCCATCCTGTTAAACACTAGCGATAAGCATGCCTTCGAGTTAAGACTGAGGGGTGGGGTGGGGGTGGGGGGGCAGTCACACCTTCACAGCTTCCTTCAGTGACAGAAGGACTTGTTCTGCTGCTTTCATAACCAGAAAAACATCACAGAACGCCTGAGTGTAAATAACCATCCAGGTGGCCATAGTGAGCATGGAGTCTTCTGGAAAATAGAATGTGCGGGCTTTGCTTCTGGGCATGTCTACAGACACTAGAACCCATTATTGCAAAATTAAATGCATCTCTGCAATGGGCCTTTATAAATGTATATATGCAAATCTATGATAGAAAGGAACTGAAGACAGAGGCATAGGTTCCATTAAAAGCTCAAATGTTTTCATAAGAAAAACAAGTGCTCTGTTTAAAGTCTTTTGTGCAGGGTGGCCTGGGATGATACTAAAGGTTCATGAAAGAGAGAGGAAGGAAAGACACGAGTGACAACCTTAGAGAGCCCATGAATAGATGGTGGACAGATGGATTGACAGCTCCAGTCTATTATTAGACTCTTGATGGCAATAGCCTTGGCTCTACAAACCTTATACAACAGTCCACACAGAGTAGGACTTTAATGGGTGTTTGTTAAATGAATAAATGAGGTATAACAAGTTAGGCTTAATTGTACAATAGAGGGCACCAAGGAATTAGGTTCATGGTTCTTAGAGTCATTTGAAGAACGTTCTAAAAATGTGATGACCTAACACAAACCAATTATATCTTCCACTTCTATGGTTAGGATGCAGGTATAACTATTTTCAAAAGTTTTCAAGTGATTCTGAATGTAGACGGCAGTGAGAAATACTAAATTGAGTGGTATGTCTAGCCCTTCTTAGCCAAGCACTTCCTGTCCCTCCTAGAGCCACTGGTAAGTGGTGGAGAGCTCAGATTCTTTGTGAAGAAGTTAGAACCAGAAATGATTCTTACTTTACTCTTGTTCTATGCAAGAAAAGGAGTACAGTGTTTAGGCTTTGAAAGGAGAGCGTTGGATGATGGTCCCACCTACTTTCTACTTAGCATCCATGTGGTCTCTAAAATAGACTCTAATGAGACATTGGCATCAAATAACTAAAAATTCTTTGATGTAGTCGGATCCACTGCATAAAAATTCGTGGGGTTCAGAGAAGTAGAAATCGCAGGGTTTGTCCAAAAGAACTAATTAAAAGTTTCAGGATAGTAACAGCAGAGAGTTGGACTGTGTGTAGTGTCCTTTGAAGCCTTGCATGGTACTGATGACACACCTACAGCAGTGGCCCTGTCCGTGTCACCCACTGCCAGGCAATAGCTCCCCTCAAATTCTGTTGACCACTGAACCATAGCTGCTTGTCCTTGAGCTATCAGATGGATTGGCTTGTAAACGTTCTCTTACACTGTGAAAAGATGCTGGTGGTCCCTTCAGCCTTGTTTCATATCTAAAGAAGGAATTTCTACTAATTGCCTCAAAGACAACAGAAAACAAACTAATCACCCAGGATTAAGACAGAGTGACTCAGATTTCCCCATGCCTCGTTCTCTCTCCTCAGTGCAGAGACGGTCCTGCGGCTGTGTCTACTGACTGAGCTTGCAACATTGTCTTTGTTCGTTTCTCATGGTTCTTTTCTCTGAGCTAATTTTAAGGCCACATTCAACACATTTTCTGTCTCCAAAACATCATAGCCAAAGCCACAGTTCATTAATAACGATATTAAAAATCTGTATTTTGGGGAAAACTATAGGCAGAAATGAAGAAGTGAGTGGGTTCACACTGTCAACTCAGTCAGCCTATAGGCAACAGAAATGCCAATACAATCATCATTAAGCATCTCCGTCCTTCCCTCAAAATGTATCTTCCCCCAACAGCTATGGAATCTCACATGGCTTTCCTTCCTAAATCATCTTCCCAAAAACTTGTAGCCAAATTTTCTCCATTGTCCTAAAATACCGATCTCTCTCCTCGGTTTGAAAAATAGAGTCTAGCAAAATAAATGTGCTCTGACCAGTTCAACCCCAGCCATCTGCTGGGCTCCTAGTTTGTCTCCTGAGCTCCTCAGCACTACCCCAACTATTTCTCAAAATAGCTTCTCACCACCTAGGGCGACAGTGATGTTTTGGAAAACTGTTGCCATGAGAACACTACTTAGGTGAAGTGACTAGTTGAGGATGGGTGTTAACTCCTTCTTTCTTCTCACCCCGCTCAGCTTCTGTCTGAACACAGGGAGTGAGAAGGGCTCACTCCATGACAATGTGAAACCATTCTGTTCTCAGCAGCTCTATTGATTACAAAGTTCTGCTTCCTATTGGCTCGGAATCAAATTGCCTACTTCTATCTGAGGTTTAGTGCCCCCTGCAGGACACATCAGGACACGTGCCATTCTTTTTTCAAGATGGCAACTTCATCATTCATGGTTTCTTCCTAGGTCATTCTGGGGTACTTTCCATGACAGAATTTGCAAATTCTGGTCTATGCTGGTTGCCTTCTGCCGAACAGTCTCCAACCCCCACCCCCCCACCCTTCTCCACCCCACCTTACACCAAACTTAGTGCAACCTCCACAGATGTTTTCTGATGTTGTGTAGGCTGTCAACAATCCTGTTATTCTGGAAATATTCTCATTATGGTAGTGCCCATTTGTCTATGAAGAAGCATCTCAAGGCCTTCAGTGAACATCTTACATCAGAAAAGTACTGAATACTATGTACACTGTTTTTCCTATAATTCTCATACACTATGGCCATAACTTTTGCCGTTAGAGATACTGTAGCAAAACCAGCACCAATTTCTTTTCTTTCCTTTTGTATTGCACAAATAGGCGATTTGTTCTTAACACTGATC
Organism: Tokudaia tokunoshimensis; assembly: GCA_036184795.1. NCBI lineage: Eukaryota > Metazoa > Chordata > Mammalia > Rodentia > Muridae > Tokudaia > Tokudaia tokunoshimensis. The sequence continues at coordinate 48,834,956 of BTHU01000007.1, forward strand.
TTAATCGCCTCAATATACATTTTTTTCATTATTAAATTTAGAACTTTCACCTGTCAGTTGAAGGAAACCCTCTGGCTTTCATTCAGCACATCAGCAACACTACTTTAATGCCTTGGGGCCATTATTAAGCTGCAAAGGACCATTGGAATTCGAGTTTTGTAGTACTGATTTAGTCATAACAGAGTCTTCTAATAACCAACCAAAGGGTGGGTGAGATATATATATGTCTGTGTGTATATATATATAGTATCGTGCTGGGATCTACGCTACATATATATATGCTACATATATATGCTACATATATATGCTACATACATGTGTGTATATACAAATATATATATATATATATATGTGTGTGTGTGTAGCGTAGATCCCAGCAGAATACTATGTGACTTGGTACCACATGACATTTTACCCTAACATTTAGACAGTACAGTGTGACATCGTTTCTCCCCATCACTTAGAATGATATGCTAGTTAAAACCTATTACTCGCTCCTTGAATCTTTCATTTCTGCATAACATTTAATTGTTAGTTACTAAGATGGCAGATACAGGAAGACTACTGTACTTTTAACCCAAGTATCTTTATATTTCTTTATACTTATAGTTCTTTGGGCAGCCCTTTCAGGCATCCTTCTGGAATAGCATAAAAGTAGAAGACAGAAGATGAAGGATGTTTATGTAGGCTGGTGGAATAGAAGCTCCCACTGTGTTACCTAAGAAGGAATGAATCACAATAACAACAACACACAACAACCACACACAACAATACACAATACAAAACAACAATGACACACATCAAAATAGATCTTGTTCCAAAGAAAGAAAGAGAAGAGCAGCTTTGGAAATCCATTAATATAATGAAGAGACACACCCGAATAGTACAGAGAAAAAAAAAACAAACGATGACACACTGATTAGAAGGAAACCAAACACAGCTTCAGTCATGGATCTCCCTGATTCAGGAAGAGGAAGCAATAAAAATTGGGGAGGAATTAATGCAAAAGTCTTTGAAAAATGTATAAATTTGATAAACTCCAAACCAATGAAAAGAGAGAAGGCCTTAATATCAGAGATGAAACAGGGGAGCTTAGTAGAGATCCCAATGAAATCCAGAGAATTATCAGGCAATACTTTGAAAAATCTACATTCCGAAAAATTGGAAGATCTATAACACTGGGTAAATTTCTGTGCACCTATGACCCATCAATGCTAAATCAAGAGAGATAAACAACTTAGCAGATTCATGACATCACCAAGCCTGATGCAATAATAACAAATCTCTCAACAAAGAAAAGCCAAGGGCTGGGTGGATTTATTGCTGAATTCGACTAAACATACAAAGAAAGGGTAATGTCAGAGGTCTCCAAACTCCTCCATAAAATAGAACAGAAAGACCACTAGCAAGTTCATTCCATGAAGTATGGGTTACTCCGATACCCAAACCAGAGGGGGGACACAACGGTAAATGAAAACTATCAAAATATTTTCCCCAGTGAATATGGGCACAAAGATTCTCAGTAATGTTCTTGCTGGTTGGATTCAACAATACATGAAGCTCATGGACCCTGAGTGCATTGGTTCCATTCCAGAGAATACGCTCCTTCAGCTCAAATAATTATCAATGGCACACAAATAGATTACAGGGTGGAAATCATTCCATCAATCCATTCAATGTAAAAAGGCCTTTGATATTCAATAGCCCTTTAGGATAAAGAATTAAAAATCCCCAAAGAAACTAGGAATAGAAGAACTGTATAATAAAGGTTAAACTTGAGCATAATAAAGGTGATACATTTCAAACCGACAGCCCATAGTGTCCCAAACTGGAGAAAATGAAAACATAATTCTAAAACTTAGGGGCTGAGACAAGGACACCCATTCTCTTTGCTCTGAGTCTTAGATACACCAATGACATAAAGGAGGATACCAATAAAAATTGAAGAACCCCCAACATCTCCATTTGAAGATGAAGTGATTCTATAAAAGACCCTAAAAAAAAAATCCACCACAAAACTCTTAAATCTGATAAACATATTCTGCAAGTTGACAAGAGTCAACATACAAAAGTCCTTAGATTTTCTACATTCCAATAACAACTTATTAAGAAAGAAATCACACCAACAACTCCAATTCACAATAATCTCATGAAATGAATGAATGAATGAATGAAATACCCAGGAATAAACCAAGATGACAGGCCTCTAACAGGAAAATGTTAAGACACTGAAGAAAGAAATTAAAGAAGACATTAAAAACTGGAAAGATTTTCTGTGCCCTTGGATTTGCAGAATTGATATTCTGAAACATGGCTATATTACTATCTTAGTCAGTGTTTTGTTGCTGTGAAGAGATACTATGACCATGGCAACTCTTAGGAAGGAAAGCATTTAATTGGTGTTGGCTAATAGTTTCAGAGGTTTAGTCCATTATCAGCATGGCAAGAAGCATGACCCCACACAATGGAATTGTTGCTGGAGAAGGAGGTGAGAGTTCTACATCCAGATTCACAGGCAGTAAGAGGGAGACACTGGACTTGGATTGGGCTTTTGAAACTCCAAAGCCCTTCTGCAGTGACACTTGCTCCAACAAGGCCACACCTACTAATCATTCGAAAGTAGTGCCTCTCCCTAATGATCAAGCTTTCAAATCTATGAGTCTATGGGGTCCATTCTTATTTAAACCATCACAATTACCAAACACAATCTACATATTTAATGCAAGTCCTGTCAAGATACCAAAAACATTCTTCACAGAAGCAGTAACAAAAACAATCCAAAATACATAGGAAAGCACAAAAGACCCTGAATTGCCAAATTACCCTGTCTTAGTTGGTGTGTCTAGTGCTGCTATGAAACACCATGACTGAAAGCAAGTTGGGGAGCAAAGGATTCCTTTGGCTTACACATCCAGATCCTAGTCCTTCATTGGAGGAAGTCTGGACTGGAACTCAAACAGGACAGGAACCTGGAGGGAGGAGCTGATGTAGAGACCATGGAGGGGTGCTGCTTACTGACTTGCTCCTCGTGAGTTGCTCAGTTTGCTTTCTCATAGAACTCAGGACCCCCAGCCCAGGGGTGACACCATCCACAATGTTTCGAATTCTTCCCCATCAATCAGTAATTAAGAAAATGTTTTTACTTCTACTTTCAATCAATTTAGGAATATTTTTATGCCTACCATCTTATCTGTATAATTTTTCATGAAATAGTCAGTTTTAACGTGTTTTTTCTATATATTTCTTGAGTTTTATCAGAAATATTTTCCTGGTAGTTTTTCAATTTTCTCAGAAAATGTTTATAATTCCACTTTCCATCAACTTAGGAATATTTTTATGCCTACCATTTTATCTGTATAATTTTTCCATGAAATAGTCAATCTTAACATGGTTTTCTATATATTTCTTCAATTTTATCAGAGATAGTTTCCATGTATATTTTTCACAATGGAACACAACTCAACAATTAAAAACAATGAATTCATGAAATTCTTAGGCAAATAGGGAACAGGGGGAGGGAAGAGGGCTTATGGGACTTTCCGGGAGGGGGGGAACCGGGAAAGGGGAAATCATTTGGAATGTAAATAAAGAATATAGAAAAGAAAAAAAAAAGAATTACACTCAAAAAAAAAAAAAAGAAAGAAAGAAAAGAAAATGCCTTACAGCTGGATCTCATGGAGGCCTTTCTTCAACTGAGGCTCCTTCCTCTCTGATGACTCTAGCTTGTGTCAAGTTGACAGAAAACCAACCAGTACAACTGACCCCTTGTATAGTTGATGCAAATACGTCACTATTAAGCCACAACCCTTCCTTTCTTATTCGTCCCCAAGATCTCACATCGAAAACATAAATAACTTTAAAAGTCCCACAGTCCTTACAAATTCAAGCACATTGAAATTTCAGTTTCTTTAAAATATCCAATCACTAAAAATCCTAAACCTCTTAGGAAAGTTCAAAGTCTTTCAGCTGTGGAGGCATGTAAAAAAAAAAATTAAGCTGAATTCAACACTTTCTCAACTTCAAGATGGAAAAACCAGGGCACAGTCACATTCTGAACAAAGCAAAATCAAACTTCAGCAGTATGAATAACTTAACATCCAACGCCAGGGATTCACTTACGATTCTCTGGACGCCTCCAAGGGGCTTGAGTCACGTCTCCAGCTCTGCCCTCTGCAACACACACAGCTTGTCTTGTAGGTTCCAGGAGGCTCCTTTCCACTGCTGCTGCTGTTCTTGAGGGTCATCCAATGATACTGCCATCCCCAAAATTTCTGGGGTCCCTTGCTGCAACTGGGTACACTTTTGCCAATAGCCTCTCATAGGCCTTTCCTGGTGTGGTGCCTCAACTTCTCTGCATGACCCCCTCAGTCCTGGGCTTCCAACTGAGGCTGCCTCATCACCAATGGCCTCTCCTGGGCTTTCACAGGGCCAAGCCTCAGCTGTTCTCCATGACCTCTTCATGCCTAAAAACAGGTACCACCTGGGTAACTCTTACACATTACCAAGTTCTTCGGCCAGGATGAGCTACAATCTCAGCCAGTTCTGGAACTCAGCTCCTCTGTGCTCTCAGGAAACAGTTCCCAGAAGATTTCAACTAAGTGATGCTGGTTTCTCATTAATCACTAGTAATTTCTTAGCTCTAGATAAGCAACATCAATTGTCCCAGTAACACAAAGGTTTCTTTTCAGTGGTTCTGGGAGTGTGTTAATCACAGGTGACCAGAATCTTAAATCAAAATAGCAACAGCGCTGGGTCTTTTATAATCTTCCTCTGAAATTTCACAAGCCAGGCCTTCATTTTTGGCACTGTTCAGTGTCTTACAGAACATCCCGATGTGGTCACAACACTCAATGACTCTTCTATTCCAACGTTCCAAAGTCCTTCCACAATCCTCTCAAAAAACACGGTCAGGTCTGTCGCAGCAATACCCCACTACACTGGTACCAACTTGTCTCACCACCAAAAACTAGATGAGGAGAAAGAGGTTTATTTGGTCTACACTTCCCGATTACAGTCCTTCAACGGGAGGAAATGACAGGAACTCAAACAGGGAAGAACCCGGAAGCAGGAGCTCATAGACCATGGCTATCAGCTGCTTACTGAATTACTCTCCATGGCTTGCTCATACTGGTTTGTTTTATAGAATCCAGAACCACCAGCCCAGGGATGACACCACCCACAATAGGTTGGGCCTTCCCCCATCAATCACTAATCAAGAAACGCCTTACATCTGGAGGCATTTCCTCTACTGAGTTTCTTTCCTCTCTGATGACCCTAGCTTGTGTCAAGTTGACGGACCTAACCAGCCAGCACACAATCCTAAGCAGACAGGGCAGAATGGAAGCACCACACGTTATATTACACCTCAAATTATACTACACATCCATAGCAGCAGAAAACAACTCAGTGGTGGTACAGTAAAGACATGTAAACCAATGGAATAAAATCAGATATAAGGCTCAGAAACGAGCTCACATAGTCACAGTCACTTAATTTCTAACAAAGCTGTCAAAGCATACATTGAAGGAAAAACAGCCCCTTAGACAAAGGTACCTAAGAAAACTGGGTCTCTATGATTGGAAGGATGGAACTACACCTATATATTCCATCTTTCACACACACACACACACACACACACACACACACACACACACACATAACCCTCATTTCAAAGAGACCTAAGAGCTTAGTGGACAGTGGAACTGTTCAAGGAAAAGAGCTGAAACATATCAAGATCTAGGCACAGGATAGGGACTTCTGGAAAGGGCTTAGGCAGTGCAGTGAAGATCCCAAACTTGACAAATGGAATTTGTGAAATTTATACAGTTCCGTATCACAAAAGGAATAATAGTGAAAAGACAGAAGGCCAAATGGAAAGTTACGAAGTACACACAAGAATGTGAAATAACCATTACGAAGTATACACTGGATGAGGGAGTAATAGCCACAACACATAAATGACTGCAACAAATAAACACCTAAAAATCAAATCATCCGATCAACAGATGAACTGATAGTTTGAAAAGACAGTTCTCTAAAGAAAAAAAAAATGCAAACGGCCAATACATATCTCTTGAAGCGTTCAAGGTCCTTCGCCACCAGAGGAAATTCTAATTAAAACTGCTCTGAGGGTCTGTCTCAGCCTAGTCAGAATCTCTGTCCTGAAGAAAACAAATGACCGTAGTAAATACTGCCAAGGACGAGAGAAAGAGAAACCCAATACACCACTGTCAGGAATGTGAACTGGGGCATCCGCTGCTGGAGTCAGTACAGCTGTCACTCAGACAACTACAATTAGAACTGGGACTCAGAAACAGCATTCTCAAGACAATGTATGACAGTGATACTCGGGCACAATACCCAGTGCTGCACTGTTCACAGAGACAGACAGACAGACAGACAGACAGACAGACAGACAGACAGACAGACAGACAGAGAAAGAGAAAGAGAAAGAGAAAGAGAAAGACAGAGAGAAAAAGACAGACACAGATAAAAACTTGGAAGAGGATTACAAGAGAGGAAAAGAGACCTTGAGTCCCAGTAGTGGAACATGTGTCACCTGAAGGCAGAAAGTGGGACAAGAAGAGAACTTGATGAGGGAGGGACAATAAGGGAGGGCACTGGGCAAAGGGAATGAATTAGAGAAGTCTGGCATACATGTATATGAGAATGGCATAATAAGAACTTTTCCTTACTATGTGTGGTGGTTTGAGTATGCTTGGTCCAGGGAGTAGCACTATTAGGAGATGTGGCCTTGTTGGAGGTGTGTCACTGTGGGGTAGGCTCCTAACCCCATGGGAGCCAGTCTTCTCCTATCTGTCTTCAGTTCAGATGTAGAATTCTCATCTCTTCCTGCACCATGCCTGCCTCAGCGCTGTCACCCTCCCACCTTGATGATAATGGACTGAACCTGTGATCCTGTAAGCCAGCCCCAATTAAATGTTGTCCTTCTAAGAGTTGCCTTGGTCATGGTGTCTGTTCACAGCAATAAAACCCAAACTAAGACAGTAATGCCAGCTTAATAAATTTTAAAAAGGAAAAAATACTAGAAGAAAAATAATTATGCCCAAACTGACAGTCACTAACCATGCTGAAGCAGGTCCCCAAATTTTCAGCAGTCAAGGATGGAATGGAGGAACTTTGGGCAAGGTACTAGTAGTGCTAGCTGAAACAGCAGGGCCCCGGGTGACAGGTTCCTTATTTTAAGTGACTCAAGAGAGTGAACATTATACTCCAAAGCAGCCTGCCTATTCCTGTGCCTCCAGCAATTCAAAATTGGAACAGCTGCTGAGCTCAGGGTGCTTCCTGACATGGCCCCCTACTCAAGCGACTTGGAGTCTAGCAATGTCACTGAACAGATATATGTTAGAATTAGGATCAAAGCTAGAAAGGAAAATTATAAAGTATATTTTTAAATCAGTATAAATGGAAGGAGCTCCTGTACGTGTGAATGGTCACAAGATCACAAGAGAAGGGACTACGCAGACAAAGAATATCTGGGGAGTCATTGTAACAAAGGCTTTGAGCATGCTCAGGGGCAGGGGACATAATTATCAAGGAAGGAAACTTCTGTGCTTGACAGAGATGAAAGGTAAGGAAGTCTAGAGTACAATAGGGATGGGAAGATGGCCAGGGACCAGATCACAAGTGCCCCAGATTCTAAAACTGGGTATTATGGACTAGCTGCTACAAAGATAGATAGATAGATAGATAGATAGATAGATAGATAGATAGATAGATAGATAGACAGATAATAGATAGATAGGTAGATAGATAGACAGATAATAGATAGGTAGATAGATAGATAGATTGATAGATTATAGATAGATAGATAGATAGATAGATAGATAGATAGATAGATAGATAGATAGATTGATAAATAGGTAGATAGATGATAGGTAGGTAGATGATAGATAAATAGATAGATGGATAGATAGATAGATAGATAGACAGACAGACAGACAGATAGATGGAGATTATAAATAGAGACAGATTAGAGATAGATAGATAGATAGATAGATAGACAGACAGACAGACAGACAGACAGACAGACAGACAGATTTAAAGATCTTTAACCAAGAGAATAGGACAATCTGAGTTAGACTTTGAAAGATAACCTTGCCTACTTTGTGTATCATAAATTGGAAGGCTTCTGTGTCTCAGCTGAGCCTGAGGGTGATTTGAATATGTGTCTTAACACCAATGACAGCAAAGTAGACACAGGTGAGAACAGTCTCCCTACAACCGAAATGCAATTCTTCGGGTCCAGGCATCCAGAGAGACCTAGACATATGCCCAGCAGTTCCTAAAATATGGCTTCCAGACAAACAATTTGCCAACGTGTGGAAGCTTCTCAGATCAGGTCTCAGGCTCCACCCCAGAGTCAGAACTCTGAAGCCCCACAATGTGGACTTTAACAAGTCCCCACCACCCCACACATGTGATTTCTGATGTATGATAAAGCTGGACAGCCATTGACCTTGAGGAATTAAGTAGCTTTCGACTTTCCAAATATCATAAATATGGAGAGAGGATTACTGAGTCAGCCCTACAGCATTAAAATACTTTTACTATCTAGTTATTAAAGCCTGGGTGAGTTTGCAACAGACTGGAAATGTTAGCGCTTTAAAATTAAATTCTCATTAACATATTCTGGGAAGTCGCATGAAGGCTTAGTCATTATGGTCAAAGGATCCTCTTCAGGCCCTGCAGGCCATCAATCTGTCCATATATGTCTCCTGTTTGGTTTGTTTTTGTTTGTTTGTTTGTTTGTTTGATTTGTTGTTGGTGGCCTAGAACATTTTGTATAAGGTAGTTATATCTTTGTTAGTAATATGTATTTTTTAATTTATCTTGGCATTATTATTATTATTATTATTACCATGTTGGCTTCAAACTTCTTCTACCTGAGAAGGTAGGTATGTCCCATCAAGTGTGGCACTGTCTGTTTCTGATATCTGCTTGTGAATTTGTTCATACACGCAGGCTCTATGTCTTGATTCCATAAAGACTTTCTCGTTTAACGTACTCGAAGAACCATTGCTTCTTGGGTTAATTGTGGAGACAGACCTTTTTTGTTTCCTTTGGTGACCTCCTATTTTAGAAGGAGAAAGACGTTTGGCTCACACCATTTGGCAGCAGAGTTTCTACCTGATGAGTGTAAACCAGACGTGGATGTTCCCTGAAGGATATGGCGGCACTTCCTTTGGTAAGACCTTGGATATACTGACTTTGGATGTCTAATTACATGAACCTGTCAAATGCTGGACACTGTAGTGATTAGCATAGATTATCAGTAATTACCTATTGATAGCATTAATGAATAAATGACAGTTTGGATTACAAGGTCCAAGTTCAGGTGTGAAGTGAGGGAAGCTGTTTTCTGCCCAGAAGCCAGGAGTCACAGTTCTAGGACGCAGCTCCCAGTGTGTGGAGACCCCCATGAGGATGCAAACACAAACACTTCCCAGTGAGAACGTCTGTTGTGGATGCTGGATGGAGTACTAGGGCCTAGACTATTAGTTGTGCAGTCAGCCTTAAAAGTGAATAGCATTTGGCCATAGGTTATACAACATGGATGAACCTTAGAAACATCATTCTAGGTAAAACAAGCCAGTCAGAAGTTATATCTATTTTATAGTTCCATTCACAGGAGAAACCTAGAGCTGGCAATGTCCAGGGAGACGGAAGTAGAGCAGAGGCTACTTGGTGAAAGCATTACAAGGACGATGAGTTTGGCTTAATACATTCTGAATTTCTATGGGTCAAGACAGAGTGTTCTAGAACTGACAGTACCAGTGGTACACATCACTGTGTGATTAATTAATACCACCGCACATTTCAGACACTGATAGATGTATGCTGTGTATGTTTTAACCCAGTAAACATTATTTTAAAGACAATATATCAAACAAAGCATTGGGTGAAAACTAGCTTGCTCATATTTGCACAGGGTGTGTCTAACAGGACATAGGGACTGACTGCCAGTGCTAACACCATACCCACTACATACTCTGACATGGTGCTTGTCGTCCACACCAGCAGACAAGGCTGCAGTTAGAACACAAGATATCCTCACCTAAAGAAAAGGCTTGTGAACCGTGGGTTTACACAATTACCCCTCATCCTTGAGACTCCTGGGCTCCACGCCTTCGTCTCCAGCCACTCACACATACTGCATGTCAGCAACTAAGCATGCATACATCATTGATCTGCCTTCATCTTCATCCATCAAGGACAGGAAAAAAATGTCTTGTGTTTCTCTTCACTCTGTTCCTATTCAACAAGACATCAATAAAATGTAAAAGCTAAGCAGATTCTAATTTTGGTTTACATGTTTCTGTAAACTGCATGAGCTCACCAGGAGACCTTTATTCACAGTAAAAACCCCACCTAGTCTTCTCAGAAGGGAGTTTCCTGTTGACAGATACTCACCCATCTAGAAAGAAAATGCAATCGTTGCGCTGTGGCTGCCGCACACCTGCCTGTCCCTTCTCTAACGAATCAAAATTATAAACGGGAAAGCAATTTGCAAATCGCCTCCTCTTGGCTGATTTACACTTCTATAATGTGCGAGGCATTCTTTCTGAATTCTTCGGCCTGCATACGCGAGAAGACGTTCAGAAAAAAAAAGATTGTGGCATGCCTCTAATCTCCTAAATCAACAATAAAGAGGGGAGAAATGAGGGAAAGGTCAATGTTTTGAAGCTTTGCTTCTAAAACAGATCCCACACTGAGTAAAATACCATGAAATCGCCTGTCACGTGCCTTCCTCCTGGAGGCCACAGTCCACAAGCATAAAGAGAGTCCGAGCAGCTATTGATGGCTTCCTCAGATACCAGTGCGCCTGAATCATATTCACAAGTCTGTGCTTTTCATCACAGCAGGAACTGACAGAGTTCTGTGACAATCCTAGGAAATGCCTTCAGATGGCCCCTCTATGAATTATGAATGTTCCACTGGCTTCTCCTTAAGTAGAATAGCCTTGCTTTTGCACAAATGCAGGGCTGATTAGCAGGTAGAATTCCTTTGTCTCCGTGCACCGGGATGTATTGCTGTATGCAAACAGAGAGAATAAACTTGAATGCAGGTGAGTAGACTCCAGCTACTTGCAAATGATTGTTTTCTCTCACCAGAAAAACATGTGCCATGTAATCACAGTTTGATCAACCACCACGTGACAGTGGTTCAGTAAAGTTATATTGTCTAATGACATCATAGATGTCATTAAAAAGATGTGTGACTATATTTTTTCTTTATTGTCCCTCTAGGGAAGATTGTATGAATTCCATAATTTTCATCCCAGAATGGGTTTCTTGCCATTGGGAATGGCCTGACAAATGACCCTTTTGAGTGCTGATACAAAACAGTCAATTCTTATTACTCATTCTTGTTTCTATCAAGTCACCAAAACTGCTGAACGAGCAAATACTAAACTGTCACTCTTAGGGGGACGCGGGGTTAGGAGCCTGTAAATGTTTGCTCGTGTTTGTTTGTTTAGTTGTTGTTGGTTGGTTGGTTTTTATCAACCTTATTTTACATATGTCTCTGTTTAAAGACAACTTATTCAATGCATATTGCTAACTCATTAGTATTGGACTCAACAGCCTACAGCACTATACATTCATGTCCAAATAAAATTTCCCCAGCACACATATTTTCTCTGTGAGATTCATGTAGACTGCTCTCTTGCAGTTAAGAGCAACAGATGGCATCTCCTCACTGCATGAGGGATTAAACACATTAAACAGAACGATCACTAATAAAGCACAGGTGTGAAAACCCAAGAATTGAGTGAACGAGGAAAGTGGCTCCTGTTTGTGGCATGAGACCTCAAGTGAGACAACAGACTGATAGCCTGTTTGCTGAGGAAAGACGGCCTAACACCACCTTCTCTGACCTTACTTGGAGGTGACTCAAACTATTCACTGTTCCGCACCTGTCCTCAACAACCGCAAAATCATGGAAGACGTTGAGGCCACACATAAACTTTAGCAAGGAGCAAGTCATGATACAGACTTTACAAGGAGGAGGACAGCTTGTATACATGTTTGTATGCGTACTTCCAATGGAACAGCATCTTTATTATGTGCGATGGACATCTGAGGCACTGTCACAGATGATTCTGTTCTTATTAAGTCATACGAGAACTACCCATAGGGGAATTTTCCGCTCAAACGAGCATTTATTCAGCAGGAAATGGAAATGAGAGATTTTCTCAAAAGGAAGGAGAGATTAGAAGGCAAGTCTCTCCTTGGATTTTCTCCTACACTGCTCTGTGGATGTCTTCCATGCTGTGGGTTTGCTATCCCTGTGTGTTTCCGTGTTCAGTTTCACTCTACTCTCCAACTTCCGTTGATGGAAGCACTAAGTCTGTCCCTCCCTAGCACTAGTCAGAGGATTTGACAGTAGACACTCAATAAATATCTTATGAAAGAAAGGACTCAACCTTACACCAAGTCTACCTGCCTCCCCATGTGTTATTTTATCACTTACATTTCTGGATTTATTAACAAAGGTGTGTGGAGAGGTCTACATCCAACCATTTCTGAGAATTTACCTGGCCCCCAAGGTCACTGAGCATCAGGGTGGGGGTCAAGGAAATCAACATGGTTTTCAGTGCCCCTCCTTTCCAGGCCAGGCTCATAGAAAGTGCTGGTGTGAGTGCTGTATGCCAGCACCATCTATCTGGTCAATGGGAAGCAACTTCCCTTCATATTGCGCCCTAGAGATTCTTGGAGAGGGAAAAGAAACTCTTGCAAGAAACCAAAGACCTCTACCCTGCACCCAGACCTAGGATTCTCTGACAATTCCTTATGGCTTTCTTCTGAGCTCCTGATCTCTCAGTGCTGTCTTTTTCTTTTTATTGCTTTCTTTTTTTATAGATTTCTTCTTCTTCTTCTTTCTTCTTTTTTCTTCTTCCTCTTCCTCCTCCTCCTCCTCCTTCTTTGTATTCTAAGGCTAGTCTAGACCTAACCAGGCATTTTATCATGCTCTGAAGAAAGGGAAGGACACTTGACCAGGAGTCTAAGCTAAGTCTACTGTCTCACTGTCTCTCTGTCTCTGTCTCAGTGTGTGTGTCTCTCCTTGACTCTGTCTTTGTGTGTGTCTCTGTCTCTGTCTCTCTCTTTGCCTCCTCTGTCTCTCTCCTTCTCTCTGTTTCTCTGTATCTTTGTCTCTCTGTGTCTCTCTTTCTCTGTGTCTCTCTTTCTCTTTGTCTCTCTGTCTCTCTTTCTGTTTCTGTGTGTCTCTCTCTGACTGTCTTTGTGTGTATGTATCTCTGTCTCTCTCATTGTCTCTCTGTCTCTCTCCCTTTCTCTGTCTCTCTGTGTCCTTGTCTCTCTGTACCTTTGACTCTCTGTGTGTCTCTATTTCTCTGTGTCTCTCTGCCTCCCTGTTTCTCTGTCTGTCTCTACCCCTCTCTGTCTTTCTCTCACTGAAGTGTAAAATTTCACAGAGCTAGAACTTTGCCCTGATCTGTATGCTCCAAAGCTATAACATCCCACAATCTGTAGGTACCTGTTAACCACCCATAGAGCAAGTGAACAGAAGTGCAAATATAAGCATAGTAACCAAAAAAAAAAAAATTAAAGATGAGATACAATTTAAACTAGAAAAAAAATGAAGATAAACAATAAAAACTTTGATAAGAGTCTGAGATGAAATTGACCCTAATTGCAATGTTAGAATTTTATAAATGAAGATTTTATTATTTTTTTCATAAGCACAATTAAGAACATCTTTAAATTACTTAGAGATGATAAGCTATGAAAGCAAAGAGCTTGAGTTCATCTCTTTTTCTGCTCCCTTTCCATTGCCAAGGTGGCAGAGCTGAGTCATGTGTGAGTTCATTTGTGTGAAGAGAAATCACTTCAGTGTAGTGTCCCTGACAGCTTACTAGCTATTGATTCAGTCTTAATTTACAGAAAAGATAATAGCCCTGAGACAAATTATAGCCATTGCTTGTACCACAATTATATTTCTTGGTGATGTCTTCATGAAATAAACCAATACTTTAAAAAAGAGATCTGTTAAAAAAAAAAAATCACAGCCTGGAGTAGGTAAGAGGGCTCAAGAATTAGAATTTATGGAAAGAAAGTGTCTGTTCTCCCATAGATTTCCTGTTCTCTTTCTCTCTGCATGCAGTCACAGTTTGGAAACTCAATAAAGGTAGAAATAAATTAAAGAGGGGGACGGCAGAAGAAAACTGCTGAGGACAAGAGACGGGAGATGAATTCAAGTGAGGACACGTAAACATGGGAGGGACTCTGAGTCAGGAAGATCGGCCTCATGTGTGCAGCCTGCCGGGTGACCTGCACTCATGACCTGCCCATGACCTACACTCATGAAGACCAACCTGCCCGTGACCTACACTCATGAAGACCAACCTGCCCGTGACCTACACTCATGAAGACCAACCTGCCCGTGACCTACACTCATGAAGACCAACAACCTGCCCGTGACCTACACTCATGAAGACCAACCTGCCCGTGACCTACACTCATGAAGACCAACCTGCCCGTGACCTACACTCATGAAGACCAACCTGCCAATGACCAACAATCATGAAGACCAACCTTCCCATGACCTACAGTCATGAAGACCAATGTCACAGAGAGCTTGTATGTGGATCTAATAAATCAAACACACAACCACAGGAAAGTTAATTATCCTGTGTACATGAATTCTTTATATAAGTCACAAGTTACTTTTAATCCATTCATAACTATATTAATTATCAATCATGAAAATTTCTAAACAAGAATTTTCACTTATATTAATAAGGACTATATTATGTTTCAGTCAAGGCCTAGGACTATTATTCACAACTCTAGATATGGAACTTCCTTGTTTTCAAAGAACATGTGTTAAAACAGAAATAAATGCATAAATGTGCATAACAATTTGTATGCGTGCATGTGTAAATATGTGTGCATGTGTGGGCGTGTGTGTGTGTGTGTGTGTGTGTGTGCGTGTGTGTAGGAATGTGCTTGTATAATTGCAGGTGCCTAAGGAGTCCAGAAGGGGTGCTGGATACCCTGGAGCTTAGTTATGCATTTGTAAGCTCCACAGTGTAAGTGCTGACAACTGAGCTAAGCCCCTCTGTGAAAGCAGTCATGTTCTTAACCAATGAGCTACCTCTCCAGGCCCCAGTTAGAGCTTCATACTTTCCTGTGCACCCATGGGTGCACTGGAACACTTTCAAAGCAGTATCAAATCACATACAACAAACTCCTGAGCTGGTGAGATGGCTCAGTGGGTAAAGGTTCTTGACAACCCATGTTTGATCATCAGAACCTACTTGGCAGAAGAAGAGAACCAATTCACTCACACACACACACACACACACATTTATACATGCTCAAACAGATATTCACACATTCATGTACATACACACACATGTGGCTGGCTTGTTATTGGCTGGTGGCATATTGGAAAAAACATGGTGTTGCAATCAAAGCTTGATTTCAAAAATCATATTGTCTAACAGTGTTTCCTGTTGGTCACCAAAGCCTAAGGCTTCTTGTAGTAACAAAGATGGCAGCATCTCCATCCATGCATGCCCCTGAATGGTGGATCGTTTGACATAAAGCCTCTCATCCTCTTTAAGTCAGTTTGTGGATGAACATTTGGATATTATAGGCTTAGTCCCTGGGTAGTAGATGCAATCATTAAGAGATGACACAGGGATACTGAATTGATCCATGGATTATCTATTGATTACCTTGTAGATCATTAAGACATGGGACCTAGGTGGTTACCAAGTAGGGGCTGCTCTTGAAGGATGACTTTCTTTCTTTTCCTCTTCTTCCTCTTCTTGTTCTTGCCTTCTCCTCTCTGACTACCATGAGCAATACTTTGTTCTCCCACACCATGAGCTAGCCAACCCTGAAACACTGTGAGCCAAAATAAATCTTTCATCCTTTCAAATTATTTCTCTAGGATATCTGTCATGGCTGCAAAAAAAAAAAATACCTTCCAACACATAACATACATATACATACCACATATACATACAAACACATACATAGTAATTAACATACACAAACACATACACACATATACATACTCACACATATACATACATACATACACACTCATACATACACAACTCCAATAGACTAATATATAATACAAAATGTATACCCTGAGCAAGTCACTGTGGTTTCTTTTAAGTTAACCTTACCTGATTAACTTAGAAAATAGCAATTTAAGTTGTCACAGAGTCTTGATGATCCCAGATTCACAAAAATTAATCAAATAGCTATGGTACTGTCTTAGTTAGGGTTTTACTGCTGTGAACAGACACCATGACAAAGACAACTCTTATAAAGACAGAATTTAATTGGGACTGGCTTACAGATTCAGAAGTTCAGCCCATTATCATCGAGGTAGGAGCATGGCAGCATCCAGGCAGGCATGATGCAGGAGGAGCTGAGAGTTCTACATCTTCATCTGAAGGCTGCTAGTAGAATACTGGTTTCCAGGCAGCTAGGATGAGGGTCTAAAAGCCCACGTCCACAGTTGACATACCTTCTCCAGCAAGGCCACACCTACTCCAACAAGGCAATACCTTCAAATAGTGCCACTCCCTGGGCTGAACATATGCAAACCATCACAGGTACCAAGAAGAGAATCACCACAGACCTTCAAGAAGGTCGGATCTGATGGAGTCACAGTACCCCTGTTGTTCTCTCCTGCATCTTTGAAGCAGTTGGCTTGCAGGAATTGTCTGGGAGCGGCTATGAATATATAAATACCTGTGTGCTGACAGAGGCTACTATATGCAGCTGTCTCCACAGACAAGTAGCTTCCTCCTTCCACCTTCCAAATCTTGGGCAGTGTTTCTCCTGGGCAGAGCTCTGCTGAAGAGGAATTCTGAGATTTTACTAAGTGGCATAGGACAGGCTTTGGAAGGGGAACCAAATGGTAATGACTGAATAACAATCTGGTACCCAGTGGGAGCAGGAGGGAGAAGAGAAGGAAGAAAGGAAGAGAGGATACCGGAGGGGTAAGCAGACCCTCCTGAGGGGAAGAGTTCCTGAGGAAGGACAATGTCAATAGTGCAGCAAGACTGTAGAGCAGCAGCACAAACAACAGGGCATTGAACTCACCAAAATGCTCACAAGCAACCAACGAGGTAAGGTCTTGGTAACACTAGGAAAGAAAGCATCCAATGTAGTTGGAAACAACAGCAAAACATTTGGGTCAAAAATACAGAAGAAAAAGACAATGAATTTAAAGATGTCAACGAAGGTCAACGTACAACTGGATGTAAACTGAGGAAGACAGAGACCGTTCTGTTTCTCCAGAGATGCTTCTCAAACACACCGGCCAATTGCGTGGATCGTGGAAAGAGTGATTTCCCAGTAAGGCTCTGGGTAGCTGATGAATAGCTAAAGTTAGGATTCCCCCAAAGTGAAGGTAGGGAGATCTTTAATAGACTTTGCCCTGTTTTTCTCACAGACATGTAAAAGATTAAAGGTTTTTAAAAAGAAAGAAACATACAAAAGTTCTTTTTCTCTTTATCCTGTGGTGTGTGTGTGTGTATGTGTGTGTGTGTGTGTCTGTGTGTTTTCATAAATGTACATGGGTACACATATGTGCGAGTGCCTTGTGCATGTGAAGGGTGGCATCTCTCCCTCCCCATCCCCTGGGATGACATAAGAGAAATCCTCTGTGGTACTAGAAGCAAAACTAACCAGCATGTGGCCATTGGGCACTGTGCTGAGATATCCTTGTCCTGGGACTGTCATTCCCCACTCCATGGCTATTACCACCTACAAGGCATTCCTGTTGCTTTCTCTTCCTCCAAGGAAGTGGTTACTTCAGTGGTTAACTGCTGGCGACTGTAAGTTCTCATCGACTGCCTCCCTCGCCCCTCCTCCTTACACTCTCTCCAGAGGACACAGCCCTTCAAGCGCATGCTTTGTAAACAACGCTCTCCCACAGACTCTCTACCTATTCACTGAATGGTGGCCAGCTCTGTGTCTGCCAGTGAAGATCTCAGAAGGAAAAGCGAATGTCCACACAAACACCACGACCCGCTGGGCCGAATGCTCACCATGCGCACAACCAAAGGCCTGCGTTGGTTTGGATGGTGAAGGTATCATGACTGAGGGCTGGTCAAGTAAACTATGCCGTGGGTGATATCCAGCTGACTCTCCTCACTGTGGTTGAGACAGTACCACTACTGGAATGAGCGTGTTATGACTTCTGTTTTCCTGTTTTTTTTTCTTTCTTTTTTTTTTTTTAGAATTATTTATTTATTTATAAAGATTTATTTATTATTATATGTAAGTACACCGTAGCTGTCTTCAGACACACCAGAAGAGGGCATCAGATCTCATTATGGATGGTTGTGAGCCACCATGTGGTTGCTGGGAATTGAACTCGGGACCTCTCGAAGAGCAGTCAGTGCTTTTAACCACTGAGCCATCTCTCCAGCCCTTGTTTTCCTTTTTGTCCAAAACTTCACAATTGTGTTTATGACCTACTTTTATCATCCGTTCCACAAAATTCACCTTTTCGGAATTTGTAATACATGATCATCCAGAGAAAAACAAATTTTCAGAAAACAAATTTTAGATGGCGGTTGGGAGAAGAAGAAGGAGAGGACACTTAACAGGAAGAGGTCTGCATGGTGTGCAGCTCCACCAGAAGCATAGTAACAGTGGGTAATGATTGACAGCAGGCACTGAGTGCTCACCGCGTTCTAGGGCCTAAGTCGGGTACTATACCTTTAGCTCTAGTTGCGTCTGCCTGGAGTAGTAGAGAGATAGCACTGACCAAACCACATAGAGTTTCTGGGCTCCAGATTCTTCATCTGCAGTCAAAGTTTCAAAGCAAAGAATTGAAATTGTCATGGGCATTTTAGAGTCGTCTCCTCTGGTGCCATTTGAGTCCGTATTCCTATTACCATGTTCACTAGACACTGTCCTGCAGGCTTCCTCCTCCTAGTGGGGCATCTGAAAGTTCACGTCAGGTTCCAAAAGTACTGTAGGGCTCTTTTCCTTGAAGTTTCTTAATCCTGGATAGCTCATTATTTTCCTCTCAAGCCCTTGGCTTCTTAAGGCACCTCTTGTAACAGCGACCTGTCTTCACGAAGTAAAAGAAAGAAAAATATTAAGCAAAACAGAATCAAAGTTGGTCTATCTACTGTGATTCAGGCATGCTCAAGGGGAACCTTGATTCATCCAGGGGCGGCTTATATTCAGTAGAGTGGTCGAGGTGCCGGAGGCAGATAGCTTAGGATGCACAGTGTTGAATCCAGTGTTACTTAAAAACAAAAACAAAATCATAAAATGACCTCTAAGATTATGTACAAATGTGAAACAATAGTATGGGAGAAAAAAAAATGCATGAAGTTCTTTAGTGTGTGAGAGTTCCCATATTGGATGCGGCATGTAGCTTCAATTTGGAGTTACTGCATGGGCAGCCCTATATCTGAAAACCCTTTTGCACATTTGCATCCTTGAATCTAGGCAAATTCTGGGAAAGGAGATGCAGGAACCAGCATTTTGAAGGTCCAGAACGGACCAGGAATGATGCTTAGCACCTTGACTATCCTTTGCTACTTCATAGGAGGATTGCTCTCATGCCATTTATAACAGAGTCTAAACACATTATTCCAAGTCCTTAAATCTTATATGAGTAAGAAAGTTAGATTTGGGTTATTTGGGATACTTCACACACACACACACACACACACACACACACACACACACACATACAAACACACACACAATCTCTGGGCATCTTTACATTTTAGATATGTTTAAAATAAAATCTAACAAATTTTACCACATTGGTGGATATACACATTCTTTGAACCCTGTTCCCTTTCATCACTCTGACCTGACACTGACACGGGAGTTGGTAGTGACATAGAGAAGTCCAGAAGCAGAGATCTTCGTTCGTTCATTTCCTGTTTAGTTTCCTAATCTCCTACCTGCCAGCCTGCTGGGACAAGACTACCAAGAGTTGCCACAGCTGAAAGCCATGGTGAGCTTATATAACACTGAGAGGCATAGCCAGAATGTATGGCTGCTTTATCGGGGTCTAATATCTAGCAGCTTTCTCTACTCTTATTCTACCCCAATTCCTTCCAACTCCCACTAGGTAGGAGAGAAAGAAGGGTAGAAGAGGAAAGGGGGGAGGGGATAGATCTCCTTAGACTACTTCTTGCTGATTAGGGGTGTTGAGTTCCAAGGGCAAGTCCAAACTTCATTATCCGGATATCTCCAACTAGTAACAGCAATCCAGCAATAGCTAAAGCAACAAATGGGGCAACAGCAAGAACCGGCAGCAGCAGGGGGAGCAGCAGCAACCACAGGCCTTATCCGGCCTCTCACAGCCTCTCAAGACGCCCCAGAATTCCAAACATAAACTAACTGCAGCTGGCAAAAATCACGCCCCTCCTAAAGCACGAGACCATCATAGTTAGTGACCACGGACGATTTGAAGTGGTCCCATGTCCTCCTACACCTGGGATTAAAGCAAAAACATAGTCATATATCATAACTGGGTTTTTAAGAAACTACCATTCTCACTACAGGAAGGTGTTAAAGCGGCAAAGGAGAAGAAGCTCTGAGAACAGGCTTTCGAGGCTAAAGTCAGGGGTAGCACTGATAGAGATTTGGGAGCAGGATCAAGGAATCTAAGACAACCTAGTAAGAGAAGTCAATGAGAAGAGAGTCTCTCTGAGAAGGGGGTGGGGGGGCTCAGCAGGAGTGAAGGGGTGAGCACTGACAGGGGTTGGACAGAGCCAGCATGTGAGGGCTGCAGTGGAAAGGAGATCTGGGTCTCTGGGGACAAAAGGAAGCCAGGGCAGCTGATCAGGGAATGCAGGGGAGAAAGGAAGAAGAGAGTTTGCAGAGGCGGGTGGAAGCAGATGGTATGGAGTCTTCTAGGACTTGCTAAAGAAGCTGGAGTTTACTCTGAGTATTACAGAAGAGTGTGAAGAAAGAAAGGAAGAATCTGATCTGGTTTACGTCTTAGAAGGTTCAGACCCTGAGTCACCAGTATTCCCTATACATGATCTGTCTGTCTGTCTGTTTGTATGTCTGTGTCTGTGTCTGTGTCTATGTCTGTGGTGGTTTTTCAATGCTCCCCTCAGGGAATAGCAGGATTAGAAGGTGTGGCCTTGTTGGAGTAGGTGTATCACCATGGGCATGGATCCTCACCCCACTCCTGGTACCAACTTCTGTCTTAGGGTTTTATTGCTGTGAACAGACACCGTGACCAAGGCAAGTCTTATCAAGGACAACATTTAATTGGGGCGGCTTACAGGTTCAGAGGTTCATTCCATTATCATCAAGGTGGGAACAGGGAAGCATCTAGACAGGCATGGTGCAGGTAGAGCTGAGAGTTCTACATCTTCATATGAAGGCTGCTAGTGGAAGACTGACTTCCAGGGAGCTAGGGCGAGGGTCCATGCCCACAGTAACCCACTTACTCCAACAAGGCCACAGCTTCTAATCCTGCCACTCCCTGGGGCGAGCATATACAAACCACCACAATATCTATATATTTATATCTATCACATATAGCCAAACAAGAGGTTGTAACTCCTGTTAGGATTCCCACATCCCCGTAGGTGACCTCATACCTGCATACATAATGACACGCACAGGTTAGACTTAGAGAGTTACCAAAATACCAAAACAAAACAAAAGCCAACAAACTAACAACAACAAAACTGACAAGAATTTGGGAATAATATTGAAGAAATTATAAGGAATGAGGGCACGTCGGGAGTTGGATGAGAATGGTTCCCACAGGCTCGTGGATTTGAACACTTGGTCACCAGGGAGTGACACTCTTTGAAAAGAATTAGGAGGCATGGCCTTGTTGGAGGAAGTCTGTCACTGAGGGTAAGGGTAGGGCGGTGGGGTCTGAAGTTTCCAAAGCCCAAGCTAAGCCCAGAGTCTCTCTCCTCCTGCTGCCTGTGGATTCAGATGTAGAACTCTCAGCTGCCATGAGGCGGTGCTCTCGAGCACAGGTGCAATAGGAAAAGCCACCTCTGTGTGTTCTTTCAGCCACACAGTTTTGTCTTTCCCTCCCTGTACACACACTCTCTGCTGCCTCTGATCAGCTCAGAGTGAGTTGAGCATCTCGCACTGCACCTGAATTCACTGAACACTGCAGATATGTCGGGCTCACTTTATAAGCATGCCGTCTCTCCTCCACGCTGTCCCGTGTACTCCTGGTGACGTGGCAAACCTCCCCTCCGGACCGGGAAGATCTAACCTTTAGGTGCTGAGGGGTACAATTAACCTAAAATTAGGATCCTCCAACAAGCATGTGCTCCTTCCCATTCTTCTTAGCCCTTTTCTAAGCCTCTCTCCCTTCTGGTTCCCAGGAAGTCCTGTCATGCATTTCATCTTTTGTTATTAGTTATGACCCCGTTTTTCTATCGAAGGTATTGATCTACTACATAACCCTTTTCTGTGTTTTCATATTTCTGTACATAGTCTCCTTTACCCTGAACTGACCATTCTGTCTTTAATAACAATGGTGGTGGTGATGGTGGTGGTGGTGGTGGTGGTAAATAAGAACTACTTGCAGGAAATCTTTTGTCTTCCTAAAGTTATTCTAGAGTTCTCTTTGTGCCTGTTTCAAAACACAGCAGAAACCCCCTTCCTTAATCTCCTCAGCCCAACTTGATTTTTTTTTCCAAAGCAATAGCTGCAGAGATGTTTCTTCAAAGACCACCTGTGCCCTCCTGTCTTTGGAATTCACCTCTTATTTCTCCATCCTCATCCTTGATCTCAGGACAATTTGATTCTTCATACCACCTCTTCCCTCTCAGAATGGCTTCTTTGAGTGGTCACTAAGCCAATCCGTCATGAAGGAAGTGACAAATGTTATAAAAAGCAAAATATTGGCTCTTCCAAAGCATCTGGTTCTTAGATCTCTGAATCCCACAAAAAACACATTGCGTGATGCCAGCAGAAGGTGAAACAGAGGTTTCTGAACATCTGACCTTGAGGGGTGGAGACTTTTATTGATTAATGTCTTAGTTGGGGTTTTACTGCTATGAACAGATACCATGACCAAGGCAACTCTTCTAAGGACAACATTTAATTGGGGATGGCTTACAGGTTCAGAGGTTCAGTACATTAGCATCAAGGCAGGAACATGGCAGCATCCAGGCAGGCATGGTGCAGGAGGAGCTGAGAGTCCCATCTCTTGTTCCTAAGGCAAACAAGAGAAGACTGGCTACCAGGCAGGTAGGATGAGGGTTTAAAAGCCCACGAGCACAGTGACACACCTACTCCAACAAGGTCACACCTACTCCAAATAGTGCCACTCCCTGGGTCAAACATATACAAACCACCACAATTACGAAGGTAAGGAACTTATAAAGCCACCATAAGCATCCTTAGACAAGAAGAGGTACAAGAGTCAGGGTCAGGGTGATGAGGTGTGCGCAAGACTGAACTGGTCACAGCTGCCTTTGGATATGAAAGGGAACAATAAGTCGAATGATAACAGGTGGGCATTACAAAAGAAAAAAAAAGCTCATCTTGAAATGTATGGGGGTCAACGTAGACCTCCCAATACCTTTATTTAGACTAGTGGAATATTTCAATTTTCATTAAAGGAGAAATTTTAAATGTGTTGTAAGCTGATCTTAGGAAAATTCCTCCAGTTTTTTTTTTCAATTATAAGTGAAGAACTTGTCTCTCATGGATGGCTAATCAAAATGTAAGTTCTCTCCTCTTGTTAAGGATAATTTAGTGCATGTATGTAGTGGGTAATAATTAAGAATGAGTACTGCCCCACCAGGCCTCTGCACCCACTTCTTCCAAGTATCCGGTAAGGCATGACTCCTAAAGTTGAATAGTTAACCAAATATATTTATGTATATAAAACTCCCAATTACATAACGCCAATTTACAATGATAAAGTCTTATCCCAATATTTCTAACCTCTCCAAAACACCAGACATACGTCTAAAGCCATCTGGATATCTGCGTCTCCCTCTCTGCTCCACTCGTGTGGTCCACCAAGGCTCTTTTCTCTCTCTCTCCTCCCCTCACTTCTCTTAGCTCCTCCTCCTCTCTCTCCTCCAATCACTGGCCTCCCACTGCCTCAATGTGAATGGATAGGAACTATCTTGCAACACCTGTAACTATAAACACCGTATTTGTTCTTTTCCAGTGAGAGCTAAACTGCGATCTCTAAGAATTCGTATAACACATATTTTTGCTTATTCTGCTGGTAATGAAACATCTGTGTGCGAAGCCACCAACCTCGTCACTTCCGCGTATTAACCTAAAACTTTTTGACGAAACATGTTGTGATTAATTTTAAGTGTTACCCCGATAAGCCAAGAGTCACCCGAGAAGAGAATCTCAGTGGGGAACTGCCTACATTGGGTTGACCTAACATGCCTTTGAGAGATTGTCTTAATTACCTCATGTGGGAAGACCCAGTCCCTGAGGCATCATTCCATGAACTGTGTAAGAGTGGAGATACCAAGCCGATCACAAGACAGCACACACCTAAGCAAGCATGCATTTATTTCTCTCTGCCGTTGACTATCACTATGATATGAGCAACAGTATGAAGTTCCTTACTTGACTTCCCCACAATGGCAGACTGTAATTGTAAGGTGAAATAAGTCCCCCTCCCTTGAGGTAATTTTGTCACAGTATTTTATCTCAGCAACAGAAATGAAATGAGCACACTTATCCAAGAGAAGATCAAATTGCCTTTCTATCTCTCTCTTGATAAACTCACAAAAAACACTGTGTATAGAAAGATGAGGTCAAAGAGTGTACACCCCCTGAAACGTGTGAAGAAAAAAACTATTTTAGTATACCAGTCACCTAATAAAATGTGAATTTTTAAGATTTTTTTTGTGGTATTTATTAACCTTTTCAAACTTATATAACTTGATGTGATGTTGTGTTAACTTTTACCTACATGTCTGAATTTTATTAGGAGGCACCTCCAACATTCCTAAGCCTTAAGCTTCCATGAGATCTGGATTTACACCCAACCTTCACTCATTCAAACTGTTATTGATTTAGGCCCTACCTATTGAAACAAATGTATCCTAGTTACTTGACTAGAATTTTCAAGATCCTAGAGTCAGTCAAAAGAGAATGCGGTAGCATGCAGCTGTCCGTCAGGGCTGTGTTCAAGGATAGCATACTTTGAAGCATTGGCGAGGCCTCTAGACTATGATATAGACACACATGTATTGCTGTTATATGCATAAATGCCCCACCAGGAAGAAATACGTCAACTGAAATGAAATCAAGAGAAAAGAAATCCTCCGAACTTACCTCATAGATTTGGATGCTTGATCATTAGAGAGTCACACTATTTGACAAGGATTAGGAGATGTGGTCTTGTGGGAGTGGGTGTGGCCTTGTGGGAGTGGGTGTGGCCTTGTGGGAGTGGGTGTGGCCTTGTTGGAGTGGGTGTGGCCTTGTAGTGGGTGTGGCCATGTTGGAGGAAGTGTGTCACTGGGGACGGGCTCTAGGATTTCAAATGCTCAAGCCAGGCCCAGTGTCACTGTTTTTTCAGCTACATGCAGATCCAGATGTAGAACTCTCAGCTCTTGCTCCAGCAGTGTGTCTGAGTGTCGCCATGTTCCCAGCCATGACGACAATGGACTAAGCCTCTGAAACTGTAAGCAATCCCCAGTTTAATGCTTTCATTTGTAGGGGTTGATGTGGTGTGATGAGTCTCTCTTCACAGCAATAGAACACTGACTAAAATACTGTGTAAAAAAGTTGGGCCCTGCTGCACTTGCCTGTAACCAGAGTTGGGGTTAGAAACAGGCAGATCTCAGGAGCTTCCTGTTTGGCCAGCCTAGCAAGCTTCACGTTCAGTGAGAGACTTCATCTCAAGAGAAAAAGGTAGAGAGGGGAAAAAAACGAGGCAATCAATGTCCTCATAGAACTTTCACACGGCCACACCCACTCCAAGGCCACACCCACTCCAACAAGGCCACACCCACCACAAGGCCACACCCACTACAATAAGACCACACCTCCTAATACACTCACACACACAATACACACACACACACAATACACTCACATGGACAATACACAAGCACACACAATACACACAGACAATATACAAACACACATAATACACAAACACACGCAATATACAAACACGCACAATACTCAGACAATACACACAATACACACACACATAATACGCACATACTGTACATCATTTTGCAAAAGTAATGCCCTGGTAATGAGAAGTATGGGTATTTCTTAAGCTTAAGTTGCCTGTTTTAAAGACAGAGTCTCATGTAGCCAGTCTGACCTTGAACCTGTATGTAGCGGAGATCTTGAACTTCTTATGCTTCATCCTGCACCTCCCGCATGCAACGATTGGCTGGGATCAAACCCAGAGTTTCTTGCAAACTTTATAAACATTCTACCAACAGAGCTCCATCCACCCTTAAATCGCATTATTTAGCTACAAGTTACATTACTTAAAACTAAGTAATACCTCATTCGTTATCTCTTCTTGTTTTTAATTTATAATGCCGCAGCTTTCCAAAAGAACTCAAAACAAAATATAAACAGTGGAACTTCATCTGACAGAAGAATCTCGAAATTGTGAAATCTACAGGAAAATCTATGGTCCCGGAGGTCATCATCCAGAGGGAGGTATCCCAGACCCATAAAGACAAACGTCACATGTTCTCCCTCAGATGTGAATCCTGGCTTCTAAATTTTAAATGAGCACTTTTGCGTGAGAGTAGGTGTGGGTCTAGGCCACGGAACTGGGGCATGGCGTGTGAGAGGGGGAAAAGTTTCTAAGGAAAGAGCATGTGGACAGTAACGGAAAACGTGAGGTGTGAATGTGGTCAGCGGAGGGAACACAGGAGGCGAGGCGCAACCAGACCAAGTATGCAGGAAAATGTCACCCCGAAATCTGCTCAGTCGTACGCCAATTAAAATATTTTAAAGTAGATAATGAATAATTTAAGTGGAAGCACCGGAGACTAATATGCAGACTGTCGGCCTCGTACTATAGAGACTCAGTGAAGGATAAACCCGACACACACTTTAATGAGATGCCTCCTTTCCCAAGGCATCCAGGGACAAGTGAGCAGTTTGCAAAATAATTTGTCCAGTGGCTGTCTTCCTGACGCCTCTGAGAACGCAGCTGTGGAATGATGCAGCCTGTCCTGACCCCACAGTGACAACGCGGGCTGTAGAAGGAAACTGAGCGTGGGCGGTAGGAACACGGTTCACGTGTCAAGAGCCGGTAACTGGGGAGGACAGCAGAGTATCCGATACCATCTCTATTCAGTGCGTGTCTGACTCAGAATTACATTAAAACCATGAGATTCTTACTTAGAATTTCATATTTTTGAACTACTTTCCTTCTCATTCAGCACTGTGACACAATTCGGCTGACCTCTGTTCCCTGAGGTAAATTAGAGAAGACATTATTTATTCCCGATTAGCGTCAAGGAAACTGCATTTATTTAACTTTGCGGCATCCACTAACCATAAGTTTAGAAGGGAGCAGAATGCACTTCTAGTGCATCAGCTAACACCAGTTTCTGCCCCGTGGCTACGTGAGTGAGTATGGGCATCATGGGCCATGAGTTCGGGATTAGGTTTTCAAACAGAAGTGTGCTGTTTAATCTCTCCCTCGGCGTCTCTGGGGATTGGTGAAGGGGGCACAATCATTAATAAAATCTCACACCCATACACTTGGCTCAAAGGCTGCTGAACAAACCGCACGCCAGCAAGCACATGTGGGAAGGGATGTTTTGCTATGCCAAAAGCGGGTTTTCATGCTGTTAAATTTATGCATTCCCTGCTGATACTCAAAAGGCTCGTCTGGATGTTCAGTCAGGGAAGAGTATCTCTGTGAAAATGCTCTTCTGCTTGTGTCAAAAGGTCTGACCTGCACTCCGGTCCCTGGGCAGGGCTCATTTGCTGGTGTTGTTAGATAACACCAACCAAAAAAAAAAAAAAATCAGGAAAGACTAATAGGTGAATTGGAGGGAGGGGCGGGGCTTAAAAGAAAAGACCCACAAAAAGCACATTAGGAAAAAGAAGAAAGATCTTAAAACGGGAAGAATATCAGGCATGGGGGGGGGAGCGCAACACCCACTTTGCCCTCGGGGAACGAGATGTTTGAGATGTTTCTGACAGGGTCGGAGACTCTCTGCTTGGCAAACCTTCTTAAATTAATTACCTTCTTGACATTTTAAAGGAATGTTTCAGATTGTAAATTTAACCCAGACAAAGCATTCTTTTTAATCTTGTCAGTATGCAAACTACTTTGCACTGCAGCCCGTGAATTATTTATCAGAGGTCCGACCCCAAGGGCGAAAGAAAAAGGCAGGCGTATTTGATCTGAGATTCTGAGGCTAGATGTACTTCTTTGCCTTAGATCTGTACCTGTTGGAGCTACTTAACTTTTTCCACTTTTGATGTTTGTAATTCCCTGAGCATCCCTGGGCTGGGGGAAGAAGAGACCTGGTACCATTTTATAATGTGCTTATTAAGATGGGTGAGGTATGTGGTTCGGGAGGTTCCTGGCGGCAGCCACCGTCTGGTGGATGAGTAGGAAAACGGGGCTTCATTTCAAAATACTTCCACATTACATATGCCAGACAAGCGGTGTCTTCAACTCCTCTTGTCCCCATGTGAAATGATCCCTGCTGAGACTGATTGCTAGGGAAATTAACTCTTCCAAGTATCGATAAACTGGTGTGCACCATATCTCAACAAACATTAACAGATTAGTCTGGAGCTTAAAGAAAACAGAAATTCAGAATGCCTACAAGACATAAGGCAGAGCCGTAGCCGTACTAGTATTAAGGGCGCTTCGATTACATGACTTGGGATAAAAAGCAGCCCCTTCAATAGAATGAACTTACTGCTTGTATATAGGCTTGCAAGTACACAAGAAGAGTGGGCTTGACCTGAGCCTCTAACGCAAAACAATGGAGAACGGCAAGTAAGTCTCCAAGGACTTGGTCCCACGGGAGGAAAGTCATGCACAGATGGCAATGTCTTCTAAGATCTTCTCATGGTCCAAGCTACTGTTTCTTCTTCTTCTTCTTCTTCTTCTTCTTCTTCTTCTTCTTCTTCTTCTTCTTCTTCTTCTTCTTCTTCTTCTTCCTCTTCCTCCTCCTCCTCCTCCTTCTCTTCCTCTTCCTCCTCCTCCTACTCTTCTTCTTCTTCTTCTTCTTCTCCTCCTCCTCCTCCTCCTCCTCTTCCTCCTCCTTCTCCTCCTCCTCCTCCTCCTCCTCTTCCTCCTCCTTCTCTTCCTCCTCCTCCTCCTCATTCTCCTTCTCCTCTTCTCTTTCTTCTCCTCCTCCTTCTTCTCTACTTCTTCTCCTTTCTCCTTCTCCTCCTCCTTCTTCTCTCCACCTCCTTCTTCCTCTCCTTCTCCTCCTCCTCCTCCTCCTCCTCTTCTTCTTTTTCTTCTTCTTCTTCTTCTTCTTCTTCTTCTTCTTCTTCTTCTTCTTCTTCTTCTTCTTCTTCAGAATCTCCTGAGTTTCCCTTGAGAGAAGAAGAAGGGACACGTCTCCATTTCCCCTTGTGGTATGCAGTGGTGTTCCAGTGTTTTCAGACATCCCCCGGTGAAGTCTTATACAGAACAGATGCAGCTATATCTCTGCCCAGGCACCTCCTACTGAAATCAGTGAAATGCACCCCTAAAATAAAGCCATGGAGTAAACTAAAATAGAACCATAAAGTAGACATAACTTTCCTTTTAAATCCTAAGGTGACCTGGGGCCAATGAGTTCTTTTCCAAAATGTTGACCTGCCATCACAGTGGTGCTGCTCCTGCTCCCTACCACTGACTGCACTTCTGTTACTCCCTCTGATCCTATTGTCCCAAATAGCTGAGGACACCGAGGCTGGAGGGACCTTAACTTGCAGCTCAGTAGCATGCAGCTAATAAAACCGATAGTCACAGCCAGGACTCTGTGACCCCCCCCCCCCAGCTCCATGTGCGGTGTGTCACAAGGCGGAAGTCTTGATTCATTTGGTTGCTTGTAATTCTTCTCCTCACATGCGTGTGAGTCTGGAAGCATTGCGAGAGATCTGACATGGTTCAGTGAATAATGAAGTGCTGTTTATAAGCTGGTTTTCTTGTTTTTCTTTTTTTTCCTCTTCATTTTTTTCTTTTCGGTTATGCTGCAGATGTTTTTCAACCTCCCGTTCACATTTTAACCGTTTTTGCTCTGATGATGCCACCGAGGGTCGTTTATCTAAGCCAAACAAATTAAAGACAGCATGTAAATTTGAGCTTTAGCGCATACATTTCCTGGAAGATTTAGCAAGCATCCAAAAAGGAGAGAACTTTCATAAATTTACTTTCTTAACAGGAAGTTAAAAACAAACCCCCTAAGCATGATGGGAGAAACCCAGCGCTCTGGAGTCCAGCGCTTTCAGTACACTCACTGATTCAGGTCCATAAGTGCCCAGCATAGGCTTTTGAGAGTTCATGCATTCTTTACTGAACCCCAAATGCCCGCCATATATTCCTGTACTAAAGTCATGAATTCCTGAGTGACAATGAGCAGGGAGAGAGAAATTGACCCAAAGATGGTGCCTGTCTAAAATCATGGCAAACATCACATCAGAACTGAAAGGCAATGGGGACCATCTAACCCAAATCCTTTACTTCCGGGAAGTGAGGTGTCTTGGTCACTGTAGGCTGTAGCACAGATAGGGAGCTTTAAACAGCAGAAATGTGCTTCTTAATTCCAGAGTCTGGGATTCAAGGCCCCAGAGATCAAGCAAATGGAAGATACATTTCCTGGTTCACAGGTGATCATCTCCTGAACTCTTGGATGGCACAGAGCAGAGAGAGGGGTTAGGGGAAGCAAGCCACCTCTTCTTAGAGGAGAATCAGCCCCATCCTCCAGATCTAGACACCTCCCAAAGGCCTCATCTCCCAGTAGCAGCCCTGTGGGGGCTTCACCATAGAATATTAGAGAGAAAGAAACTGATGTTCGGTTCACTTTGCACCAGGAAGTGGCAGGTGGGAATGTTTGTGGAAATGTGCAAATTACAACGACTTCAGCCCAATGTCCCGAAACTCAGCCCAATGTTAACTAAGACACAACTCTTCCCTATAATATTATCTGTATTAGTCAAGGTTCTCCAGGAACAAATGGAAATATGGAGTGTTTACATATACCCGTACATACACATGTGCATGAACACACATGCACACACAAGTACACATACACTATGGAAAAAGACGTGGCATTTTATTACAAGGACTGATCAGTGCAGAGGCTGAGTATTTGCAGGATCTGGGGAGTGGATGGAGGGACACAGGAGTGGAGTTGCCGCAAGTCAGTGAGGGCTTCCATCCCAATAGACAGAAGGCCCAAACCCAGGAAAGGCATATTTTAAGCTTGAATGAAACTGCAGAGAAAAGTCCATACCCTAATCTAGGGGGTGCTGCCTGGGGGTGGGGGTGGGGGTCTCCATTACTTAAGGAAGTTATTCTCACTATGCTGTTCAGGACTTGAGCTGATTGGGTGAAGTTCACCTACACAGTGAACATTCTTAGTTCACAGTTTCAATGTTGATGATATTTAGAAACACTCTTGAAGACACTTGAGATGATGTTTAAGCAAACACGTGACCTTCCTGTGGTCCAATCAAGTGTGTGTTAATTATTACGTCACCCAAATGGGGAGTGTAATCTAACGCTTTACATAGTTGTCCGTACCTTATTTAAAAGCTAAAATAAAGGCCACATGTATTTTTCAGAATACTATAATGCTTACTAAAGCACAAAAAAGCTGGTATGATTTGGTTCTTCTATTAAAAGTTAGCAGTTCAGTGACGCCGATTTATATTTGATAAATGTAATACAGTGGTATTTACTGGCTCGGTACATTGTTTTGAATTGGATTTTCAGATTATTCTTTCTTAGTCTCTAAAATATAAGCGCAAAACTTGCTGACTATAAATAATACAGCTAATGTTAAAAATCTAAGTTCAATGTTTATTTATGCATTTTAAATTACCTAACTCAAAACGCAATCACATCTAAGTTTTATCATTTATCACCTAGTAGATGAGAGGAGGCTCTAGAAATCCTCTTTGAGTCATACAAATGAATAAACATATTTTCTATTACTCCTAAGTGTTTAACTAAGAAGGGACACTTG
The DNA here is from genome assembly GCA_036184795.1 of Tokudaia tokunoshimensis. Lineage (NCBI taxonomy): Eukaryota > Metazoa > Chordata > Mammalia > Rodentia > Muridae > Tokudaia > Tokudaia tokunoshimensis. Next base: position 48,867,114 of record BTHU01000007.1, read on the forward strand.
TCATTCAGAGCTTAAGTAAATTCATTCAGATTGATATAGTATGTAAAAGTGTCTTTAGTACTTCCTCTTTCAAGACATAGAATATTGTTCCTCCTGGCCTGGAGTACAAGCCAGAATGACTCCCTTGTTGCAGATTATGTGGCAGAATTGATGGTGTAGAATTTCTGAGAGTCAATTATAAAGGCTTGTGTGGCCTTCTTGCCTTTCTCTTTCCAGGAGAAACCAACTACTAGAGCCTGAGAATACACAAGCAGCTCTACAGAAACAGCCCATGGTGAAGAGCATCCTGCATCCCGCCAGGTGCTGATGCCTCTTTCCAGCACCCTGTGTGTGAGGATGAACCAAGGTGGATGCAGGTCTGCGACCCTCAGCTGGGATCTCAGACGACTGCAGCTATGGCTAAGGCTGCTCATAACCGGTGGCTTCCTGAAAGACCAGAGTCAGAATCCTCCTGCCAAGGCTCTCCCACATTCCCAATTCAGAGAAGCCCTCACATTATAAATGGCTGCCGATTTCTCCTGCTGAGGTTGGAGATAATGCACTCAGACATATAAAATCCACATTGCCATCATCATAAAATGTTTGTTCATAATTTTTTGCTCATTTACAGTGTGTAATAGTCATATTTGTGGCTCATGTATTTTTAAATCGAGATAGATTTGTGTGTGTTTCTAGGTATAATCTTTAGTATATTAAAATATTATTTTTTTTTCTCACATGAATATCACCCTAGGCACAAGTGACATGTTGTTGCCAGTGTTCTGGTAACAGGGAGAAGGCAGGGAGCTACAGGAGAGAGGACAGCAATGTAATTCTTCTAATTAGCAGAGACTCGAATCCACTTTAATCCTTTCTTTCCTTTCTCGGTTACAATGTTTAATGAGAGAATGGAAATGATGGCTCATACTTTTATTTTTGTTTACAGTGCTCAGGCGCAAGCTAAGTGTGCAATTAATTCTTCTAAATACATTCAAGAAAGAAAAAAAAAAACAGCCAAGTACTAATCATAATTGCTTCCCCCGAGATGAAAACTGTTTCTTCCTCTTGTATCAGCTTGTACTGTAGCTTTTTCTTTCACTTGCTCACTCCTCTCGGTGGTGAAATTTATCGAATGACATTTTTACTGTTACTGCTATTCCACACTTTCATTAGTTTTAAACTGCTCTCTGGCTCCCTCTCTTCCCTGGTTTTTTTTTTTAAATCTCTCCTTCCAGCTAACCCTAGCCATCCCTTCTCTACACCCTAAGGCCCTTTGTAATGTAGCTCCTGCAAATGGATAGTAACATTGTTTATCTGACTCCCGGTTCTTCCCCGGTGTGGCACTGTCTACCGTCAGATGCTTACCTTTTGCAGGTGTTTGGACTCTAGCGCCATGATTGGCACATGGGAACTTCCAAGGTGAAGTCCCAGTGCATTCTACTTACACCCCACCCCCAACCCCCCACCCCGCCCGCTCCCCCACCTCCACCCCACTTTCAGTAAAGGTTGCCTCAGGGAATCTTCCCTTCTGGCTTTTGGAATTGCTAATCTGTCAGTAAGCAAAACTGTAAGTAAGGAAAAGTTAGGGAACAAGAGCCAAAATGTAGCAAGATAAGGAACGTGAAATTAGCAAGCGTCAGCCTAACCACGCCACTCCCATGTCTTCTGAATAAATTCCGAAGTATAAATTCACTCCAGAGACAAAAACCAAACCAAACAAACACCGGTCCCTTCCTTTTCCTTTGACTAAGATACATTGGTGTATCGCTGCTTCTTATGGAGTTAGCTCAGGTGGTAACAATGTCCCCATAAAGTTAGCTCTGGTGTAACTGTGGTCCCCTTATGGAGTTAGCTCAGGTGGTATTGCAGCCTCTCAAGGAGTTAGCTCTCATGGCTTGTTCACCTCTCCCAGCCTGCCGAGTCTTTCATCCTCTCCTTTATACTTCATTGCCTTTCTGCCTCTTTTAGGGTCTCTGTGTCCCCAACACCCACTGCAATCTCTTTCTTTAGAGCCTTTTCTGTTGTCTGTGAGAGAGGCGATGTGCTTTTAGATCTGTATGTGAATCTGTTCTTTGCTCTTCCTAATTTGACATTCAGTATTTTGTTTCTCATCCTTGACAGATGACTACACAGAGGAAAGAAATAGGGAAAACTGCTGATCATACAGGGTTAGGAATAGCAACAATAATCATTTCCTATGAAAAATGGGAGACAAAGACGGCAAAAATATGCAAGGTAGGCCTGTGTGCTTCACACTTACGTCTTCTGCTTGAAAGCCTGTCCCCAATCTCATTAGCACAGTGGAGTGATCAGGGGTGATTTCTCAGAATTAGAAAAAAACACACAGGCGATGACTGGCTCTGGTGAATTATATTCTCCAGACTCTGTTGTCAAGCTATATGTCTAGTCTACAACTCATAGGCAAACAACTTTCTTCTTTTTTTTTTAATGTTTCAAAAACATTTTTTTCGAAATACCATCCCTCATAGGTTTATCAACATTTCCATTTGAGCAAAGTTCTATGAAAAAAAAAAAACTTTCAACAGGTTAAAGCAGCATCGGTTTGTAATCCCAACTACTCTACCAGTAAAGCTTCATGCTTGAGAAGTCAAGAGACAAGTAATACAGGAGAGCCCTTCTGTTGCAGTGGCTACTTTCATTCTCAAGATTTTCTCATGACAACACTCAAATCTTCCCCCTCAAAATTCATCTTGTATGGAATATAAGAAGGATGGGAAATAAGAAATATGGAGCAAACCTATAACTATTTGATTAAGGTAGATATGACATGTAGCATGACAGAGAACCACCCAGGAGTGCAAGGCCACTCGTTTATTGTTTTGCTCTCTTTCGGTGGCCTTTCTGGTCAATCTTAAAGAACAAGTCTTGCTTTTCCAGATAAGGAAGAAATGAGAGGGAATTCAGTCAATGAGAAGACATGACATGGCGGCACAGGTGGGACTTGGCCCATGCAGAGAACGGTGGAAGTGTGGTAGAGCTTCAGAGAATGAGGTGAAAGGTAGGTGTTGGGAATGGTATATTGACACTAGCTGGTGAAAGACTTCAAACTCAGCAGCTCATTCTACAAATATAAGGACATCTAGACAGCCTACCATGTGTTCTGTACTAGATGAATAAGGGTCTAGGACCCAGGGCAAGGAAGCTTAGGACCCCTGCATGTCATGGGTGCGAATGTGATCCTTTGTGGGGAGGGTTTCTAGTATTCACTGCGTCATAACTCTGTGATGTTACTGTATTCATTACTGGGACACAACTTTATTAGAGCTCTGAGTAGGTATTTAGGATTTTCTGAGAACAGGTAAACCAGTTAGAGGACTATGGCAATACTAAACAAGATATTTTCAAAGGAATTTAAAAGGACAGTGGAAGGTAAAGAAAGGGCACATCTGGGTTTGGCCCGGGGGCATGGTTTTGAAAGAGAATTAGCAAAATTTCTAGTTGAATGTAGTTTGCCTGTGGAATAAATGGGGCAAGTACAGACAACCCCCAAAGCTGCCAGAATGGAGAACAGTGAGTGGCAGTGACAGGTGAAAGAGGAGGGTAGGCTGCTTAGAAAGCTACAAAGTTGGCATCTGACTTCAGGAGGTTGGTACTGGCCTTTCAGGGCTTCTGAGTTTGAATTGTCCTAATTCTCGTAGCTTTCTCTCCCCTGCCCAATTCTTCCCCTTCACTTTTCTTGACTCGGGAGCTTTGGTAAAGTGGGGAACAGGGAAAAACTGAGGACACTATCAGTGTTGATGGAAATACCTCGTAAGTGTTAGTCCTCAAACCCTGACCATCACAAGGAGAAAATGGCCATGACCTCTGGTGCCTTGTTTACACACTGTAGGACACCAGGGCTCTTTTGATTGTCTGATATACCTATTGGGATTTATTGGTTGGCAGAGCAAAGTGATGCGGTTACCACCAAATGTTCAAAAGCATTTCACTCAGTAACTACAGATGCAAAGCCACGTCATGGGCAAGGCTGGGCAACTGTATAGATGGACATTTTCTCAGATCAGGAAAGGGGTCTGCCACAAACACTTTCTCTACCTTTTGAAGTTCCAACATGTATGGACCATTATTTTTTCAAACAGCCTCATACTGTAAATGTACCACCGTGTCAATGTGATTATAACAAAGATATGGGTATCCCTGTTTAATGTCTATTTTTTTGCCCTTTCTTGCCTTCAATATTATTCCCACATGATTTGTATTATATTTCAAGGACAGGTTAAATGTTATTTCCTCTATACACAGTTCCTTAATTCCCCATTGGTTCCCCCAACAATGCGTGCACACACACATACACACACATAAACACACAAACACACACACACATACATACACATACATACACACATACACACATATGTACACATAAACACACATACATGAACATACACATACATACACACATACATACACATACATACACATACACACACATACACACATACATACACATACATACACATACACACACATACACACATACATACACATACACACACATACATACATACATATACATACACATACACACATACATACATACACATACATGAACATACACACACACACACACACACAAAATGTTCCCTGAATCAATCTATTTTCCCCTCCTCAAGTTTGCTTAGCTCATACATGTTCTTCTGTTGTAGCAAATACAGTGATGCTTCATGTCTTGAAATGGAGGAATCTCTTCCCCCGCTGCAAAATGAACTAGAGGAGGATGGTGATGAAAGTCAGACTCACTTTGGTGCTGATGCTGCAGGAACTGAACAATGGAGTAGATAAATGGTTATCGATGGATGATTGGCAGTCAACACCTTTGAAGAAGTGATTCCCTAGCCTTAGCCAAGATCATAAGGTCAGGATAGAAAACAGACTTCAGGTTGTAAACTCTAAGAGACTACTCATCTTCCCTGAGCTTTGGTGGAGAAGGAGGCCATGCTCCCATCTGACCTCAGTGGGTAAGATCTCCAAGATCTATTAAGACATCACATAAGAAAGGACCACGGCAGCTCATTCGTTTCCTATTCCTGAACTGGTCTGTATTGTCAAGAAAGAAATCTTGTGCTCATTCAACAAATATTCATCATGCAGCTGGTTCTGTTGCTAAGCACCAACATGTCCATGCAGGAAATAAACACACATCCCCTGCCCTTCAAAGGATCCCAGAGATCTAGCATGGAAATAATGCAATGCAGCCTGGGATCTACACAATCAATCATGTGACAGTAGGGGCATAACAATGATTTGTAGGATATGAGGTAATGATGACTGTAGTTTTAAAAAAGAGCAAAAGAACATTTCTATCAACTGTCTCCCTGATTGCTCGGGGTGAAGGATATGCTTGAAACTAATTCTAGTCCACAAGAAAGGAACTGCATTATGACATTATTGTCTGATAAATAAAACTACCCATTCATTCGGTTGACAAGGCTTTGCGGTCCTGATGCAGCCCGGGCTATATGTTAGACACTATTCAGATAATACAGATAGTATAGCCTCTAAAAAGGATTATAAAAATTAACCAAATAACCACACCTCAAGTATGGAGTTAAATTATGATGAGTGAGATTATCCCAATCATTTTGCTAAAATTCCATACCCAGCAAACTTCTAAATGTGTTTTTCTTCCATTGCTGACTTCCTTAATGAGGTAGGAATACATTAACATTGACATGAATATTACACTCTGATTTTCTCACTCCATTAATGAGTGAGCTTACCAGTGCCAGTCAGTCTTGGTGTGGGACGTTATGCACCAGTTCAGAGCCCAGCCACCTGACTCTGAAGTCAAACCGGCCATTGCAATTTCTTTTTTTTTTTTTTTGAGTAGAAAAGCTGAGTTCCATCAGGACTATTTTGATCTCAGCCATCAGTCATATTCAGAAACTAAAACCCATTAATATTAGATAATATTCTTTCCAGCATCAAATCCTCACAGCCGTAAAAAGTCATTAAATTATATACTTTGTACTATACTTTGGCTTTGATTCCATTTGGTTGAAATGCCGTGTTCTTTTCATACTTTTCACATATATTTAGTTACTTCAGTTCTGTTTTTACTTACACAGATTTGCATTGCATTAACTCTAATGGGAAGGGGCGGGGGGGGGGGGTTCCTGTGTGGTGCCCTCACGTCACCACTTTATCTAAAATACAACCTACAGTCAATGTTCTCATCGGTCTCCCATTCAAAAATAGTGCTGCTTTATCGGAATGTGTGTGTTATCTAAAAAGAAGTTCCACAAACATACTGAAGATCACAGAATTGAGGTTTCCGTGGGTCCGAGAGCTTCCCTCCTGGTATAGGGGGCAGCCTCTGCCACAGTCTCTTTCCTCCGGACAGTGCTTCTCCGGAACTGAGGAAGTTCTGCTCATCTGCCATCTGGTGGTGTGAACCTGAACAGCTAAGTTGTTTCCAACTGGTCACAGTTCCCTTTTGTTCCCTTTTGTGACTGACTAGGTGGCTTGCAATAGGCACAAACGTGTCTCATAAGCTATCTGACCAATGAGATTAAGGACAGTAAACACATCCAGAATAACAAGGACAAAGACTCGATTCTGCCCTGGACAGTCCAAATCCTAGGCCTCCGGTGACTCCAAGTATCCCTGGATGAGTCATTGAATTAATCACCTTCCCCCCACCTCATTGGCACAATCAGGTTTATTGTGATGTACTTGGGCGATAGACAGATGATAGATAGATAGATAGATAGATAGATAGATAGATAGATACATACATACATACATACATACATACATACATACATACATGCATACATCGATACCAAAGATACATAGATAGATACATAGATAAATACATAGATGATAGATATGGTAAGAAATATATAATTACATAGATAATATATAGAGGTTCCCCAAGTATTAGGTTTATGTTGCTTATTTTTCTTTATTTTATAACTAATGGTAGAGGTCTGAATAATAATCCAAAATGACTCTAAATCTTTTTCACACAGGAGTCCCATCATGGGAAGGGGTAAGTACTGTGACCCTTCTACATCTTTCCCATCAAACAATTCCTCTTCCTGCCAACCATTCTCCCATGAGGATACCTGGGTACCTCACTGTCCACCTAACTCTGGGCTCTCTCCAGCCATTTTGCAACCCTCACCAGAGTCACAAAAGCTGCTTTCCGATCTGCAACGTAAGTGCTTTGGCTTTGACTTTGGCTTTCGCTAGTAATTACAGCTACCACATCTGTGTTTACTTTAAAACCCATGGCTAAGGTAATTAGCTGGCAGCTGGCAAAGCTTAAACTAATAATGTACCTGGCATTTTAGGTATCTCTTTCCTAGAAATCATTTTTTTTTCCACGTCATTTTATTTACACAGTCAACAGAGAGCATTGGCATACCGTCGCTATGTGGAACATAATTAGGATTCATTTGTATCTCAGATATTTACTTTTTTAAATGTGGTTGGGTTCAGAAACTGCTTTTACACCTAGAGTGATTTTTTTTTTATTGTGATGTTTGTTTAATCGCCAATTGTGAAAGGTGTGCTATGTACAGGACCCTAGGTGTAGGTGCTAGGGTCACAAATAAAGGTATGAAATTCGGCTTCTCCTGGGGGACACTGCAGTTTGAAGGGAGATAGGCATCAGACAAGCAAGTGTCTGATGTAAGAGGCATTGTAGACACCCATGAACAGAGTCTTGGAAAGGAAGGCTGTGCATGTAGTTACTGGGCATGCTCAGGATCTAGACAAGCCCCTCTCTAGAGCAAGCGATGTAAGCAAAAGTCTGAAGGTTTCATGACTTTAATGCAATGCTATTTGTTGACAATTTAATGCTAAGACTTAGATGAAGCGAACCAGGCTTCAAAGGCACAATATTTAAGGAGGAACCGTCAAGAACAGGTGTGGCCAGAAACCTTCCGTGACAGCACCCACCGGACAGCCCGGGGACACATCTGTCTTTAATATTTATCAATCACCACCTCTCAATCCATTCTAGGTCTACTGTAAAAGGTCTGGGGATGTCCACAGGGGCTGCACAGTCACTGAGGAATCCTGCGGCCTCCATGCACCTACTACTTTATTTTAAGATTGAGGTGATGAAGTCCCCCGTAAAGGCAAATTTTCATTGCTAATTTGACTGGATTGCTGATTTAAATCATAAGGAGGACCACCTCTGAGCACGACTGTGAGAGAGTTTGCAGAGGGTTTGAACTTAGTGATAAGATCCACCCTGAATGTGGGCAGGATGATCTTATGGAAATAGGATTCCAGCCTTACTGAAAGCAGGGACAGGAGTGGGGGAGGGTGGGTGGCTGGCATTGACCTCTTTGCTTCTTGAGTATAGACACAATGTGATTAACTACTTCCTTTACCTACCTCATCTTCAGTTCCCTGATGGACTGCATCCCACAAAACATGAGCTAAAATAAACGCACCCTTCCTTACATGGCTTTGTCAGTTATTTTGTAACTAACACGGAAAATTGGCAGCGTGAGTGAGTCGCGCTGTAACGAATATGATCAAGAAGGCCTTCTGATGTGGTTTGCCTGGAGCGATGAGGGACAGTTTGTAGCTTCTGGATAAGATGAACTTAAGGGACCATTTAGGTAGCAGTTTGGAAGGGCAGTGTACCAAGAGAAATATACACAGTAGATCTGGCTAATGAGGTTTCAGAGGCAAACTAGGACTGAATGTTACATTCTGACAAAGAATCTGATTCAACCCTGCCTCTGCCCTGAGAATTTAACTGAAACAGAATCCCAAAGTTACAAAGTTGTTGTTTGCTAGAGGGGATTTCGAGACAGGTTAATATCCAGGCTGTGGTACAATGGTTACTGCCCATTACTTAGATCTATAGGGAAAGTGTACAAAGAAACGGGAAAATGCAGATGTGGTAAGGAAGGGGATGAAATCAAGCTTCAAGATACGGACAAGGCAGACACTGAGGAAGCAACTGCTCACACTCTAAGCCTTCGAGATTATTATCACTGAAGAAACCTGATGATTTGGGGGGAATGACAAGACCCCCACACACACACATCAAAGATTTCAGCTCAAGAAAATGCAAATTCATTTGAAGGTTGGGAGTGCCTGTTCAAGAATACCACTGGAGGTGCAACTACAGCTGACGGTAGAAGGAGCCAGTCTACATCTCAAACCAACAGAACTCATTCATGGGCGCATCCCTGTGGTCTCTTAGGGATGCAGAATGAAAAGTTCCTAGGGTCTACAGGACTCCAGGAAGCCACTGAAAATGGGGATTCCCTGCGAGGAGGCTCGAGAGTGAACCTACAGAGGTGAAAGCTCGGTCATAGTCAAACTCCAGGCTGTTGGAAATGCCTAGACAGTGGGGTATGCACTGTGGGAAGGGAAGCAGCAGGCATGTAGGGGTCATGCCAAGAGAAATACAGCATGCACCACAGGCAGGTGGAACTAGAAGGGTAGGGACAACCGAGCCCATTTGAGTCCATGTAATGGACAATGAGTGGCAGGATTTGATGTCTGCCCTATGGAGTTTGCTATTGCTTTGGTCTGGTCTTTCCTCAACAGGCTCCTGAATCTTTCCTTGTGGACTAGGTAGGGATGTTTACTATGTGCCATTATGGAAGTATGTAACTTGTGTTTTGATTTTGTGGAAACTTGCAGTTAATAGACTGCCTTGAATTTTTAGAAGAGACTTTGAACTTTGGGCTCTAGGTCAATGTTTATCTGCTAAGTTTGGGGAGACTGATAGACATGAACTGAATGCATTTTGCCTTATGAAATGGCTATGAGCTGTGGAATACACAGCGTACAAAGTAGTTCAAAGTGATAGGCTTATCTATCAAGGGGACAGCGGGTAACTTGTAACAGCTAATCCTCATTGCCAAGTTGGCCATCTTTGATTTAATTAGGAGACATGCCTCCATGCATGCCTCTGCTGGCATTACCGGGGTGGTTTAAATGAGTGGAGGATTCATGGTAAAATGTGGGTGGTGGGACCCCATGGGTGAAGACCCAGACCTAATAAAGAGGGTGAAAAGAGGAGGCTAGCCGTAATGGTTCATTTCCGTGTCAACCAGACTAGATTTAGAGGCACTATGGAAGTATACCTCTGTATTTATGACCGTGTTTCCAGGAAGGTTTAACCATGGTGAAAAACACACCCTGGGTGTAAAGTGCACTGTCCCACTGAAAATGCAAAGGAGAATGTGAGCGAGCATCTCTCTCTCTCTCTCTCTCTCTCTCTCTCTCTCTCTCCCTGAGTCTTGACTATGGATGCAATACGGTCATCCCCCTCACGCTACCATACGAAGCCCTGCTCCCTTGCACTGCTCCTGTCAAATGTTCTATCACATAAATGATAAAGGTGGCTGACACATCTCCTAGCTCTTAGCTCCTTGGCCTCTCCCTATGAGGAATCTTGTACCTAACCTTGTCTAACCCAGTGAGAGGAACCCATAGCCGGAGAAGAAGGTAAAGGAAGATTAAACTGCTAAATTCTCATTACGCCAGTCATGACAGCACCATCTTATAGCCCCTCCAACGTTGTCTTTGTATCTAAAAGGCTATTTATATCTAGGTGTTCTAAATTAAGTCTCTGGGGGAAGACAGCAATTTCGTGCTAAGATCTAAAACACAAAATGGGTAATAAAACCCTTTATTCCTGTGACTAAAAAAATATAGAGATTTTTGCAGAAAAGAGAAAAAAAGGAATATCTGTAGAGCAACCCCACGGGGGGGCGGCTGGCGACATGTCTTTTATCACATAAGTCATAGGCTGAGACATAACAATTATCTCAATGGCTTAGGAATGGTAAACGGGCACGATAAAATCTTATTAGGAAAAGATAACTGAACGAGTAGAAATCACACAGTTAGATAATTGCAGAGTGAACCTGAGTGGTGGTACTGGCAGATAGGCAAAGCCATAGGAGAACTTCTGTGCCACCCAAGGAGTTAACAAACGCGATGTGTCATTTCTAGTCTCCAGCCGATCCTGAATCGTAATTGCCTAATGATGATCATGCGAGGAGTCCATACGTTTTGCCCATTCACTTCACTGAGCACCAGTGATTTGTTAAGTGGCGCAATTATTCAAATTCAACACTACTTAAAATTTGTCACTTAACAGCTTAAGTATTCATTGTTGTATTGAGATAGTGTGCATTCATGTGTGTGTATGTGTCTGTGTGTGTGTGTGCGCGCACGTGCGTGCGTGCGTGCGTGCGTGTGTGTGTGTGTGTGTGTGTGTGTGTGTGTGTGTGTGCGCGCGTGATTTTCTTCCAGAAGTTTTGATAGCTTTGGGGCTTCCTACTGTAGAGCTTTGCCAATGTGGTCACACACACACCCTATACACACATACCTGCTCAGTTTACCAAAGTCAGTCTATCACAGCTCTAGGCCCTTTGTCTGGGTCTGAATCCGCATTCCTGTCCTGACTTGAATCTTACCCAGGAAGCTGGTGTTGGTCTAGCTGGCTTAGTACAATGCCCTGGTGCCCAGCTGGGTGTTGGGCACATAATATCCACTTACGGTATATCCGCTAAGCATATTATGACTGGTATTGTGTATCAATGAGGTAAGGGGTGGGTCTGTTAGCTCAACAGCCCATATGATCCTTTAAGCTTAAATGGGATCATGTTCCCGATGATTACTCTCTCTTCAAGTGTCCCATCTCACTCAGAGTGACCAGTACTGAAGCTCTTTTAGTGACCTATGCGCCCCCTGGAGTCCAGCTGCTGTGACCTTCCTGTTCCATGTCCTAACTCTTCCCACTCTGCTCTGCTCTGAGACCATGTTATTTATCATCAATTCATCTTTGTCTTCTTCTTCATCATCATCATCATCATCATCGTCAGTGTCCCAGCTATACTGCCTGATGAGGTCCTCTGCTGTAACCCTTCCGCCTTCCCAGCACCCCCTTGGTTTCCTCCTGAGCCTTGCTGACTTGCTTATATCCTGCCTGGCTGGTTAACTCAGCCATCTGACTCCCCTGACCCCTGGCACTTCCCACCGGAGCCCTCCTCTCCATCTTGTGTAACTTTTATTTTAATAAATTACTAAATAATTTGCCTAGCAATAACCACTTGGTTATTTTTCATCTCTTTTTTCCCTATTAAAAGTTAAGCTCCTGAAGGAAGATGCCTTGCATGATTTGTAAACTAACCTTCCCCGTGTGCCTAAAATCATGTCTGAACAGGAATATCCGTGGATAACAGATCACCGATGAACCAACCGCATTATTATGTAATGTTTTACCACGCATTCCTCCTCACAGTAACTCCTGGGGATAAGAGTTCCCCCGCTACTCTCACCTTGATAAGCAGTTTGGGCTTGAGAAGCTGAGACCCTTGACCCTTGGCTCACCCTTCCTCGTAGCTCCATCTAACACCAGTAAGCTAAAACTTACCTGGCCCAGACCTCCTTGCAATTTGGACAGAAGGCATATTGAGAAGTTGCACAGTGGAAGTGATAAGGCCATGTTTTCCCCTTTTTCTTTATTTCTGCACCAGTGTGGTTGTGGAAGCCGCGAATCATCCCTGTTGCAAGATTTTCCATGTCCAATCATATTAGGGCAGTGAAGGCCTGTGATTGGACAGGAAAGGGGAGGCAGAGCTAGGAGTTGGGGGAGACTCAGAGGTGGAGAAAGGAATCAAAACGGAGTCGGTTGTGGTGTTATCAAAAGGTTAAATTAATTGGGTTAAGGCTTTATTATTATCAATTGGCTCTGAAAATACTGTATTAGCATCTTGTAATTTTGATTTTAAATATACATAAATCTAATTGGCTAACTAATCAAGCTTTAAGAGCTTCTGCCGGGTAATTGGATGGTGAGTTGGCAGACCGTGGATGTGTGGGGCATTGCGTGGTAGCGAGAGGTTCCCTGCTGGAGAGATGGCTAACAGAGGGACAGTCAAGTGAGATGGCCCAGAGGAGGCCCCTATGGGCCTGTAGGGCCAGAGAGTTTGCAGACCTAGAGACCAGAGGCTCCAGAGAGTTGGTGGCGGCAGGAGCGCGGGAGCGTGGTCAGAACCCGCGGAGAGTTGGCAGGTCGACCTACACATCCCTGTAGGGGCATCCCAGGGTCCGTTTCCCAGGTCTCTGGGTGTGGACCTCTGCAAGTCAGATTAGCAGCAGCAACTCTTCCCGAGCTGGCTTGGTACGCTCAGGACCACAGCCATGATGTCTACCCTTCTCAGGACCACAGCCATGATGTCTACCCTTCTGCCCGGGGGCATCAGAGGTTCTTTAACTAGCTAAATCAAGGCTTTGAATCTACATAGTAAAAAGAAATGACAATGTCAGAAAGCTACACCCTTAAATTCTCACCTACATGACTGCCTAATCATGAACCGAACAAGGACAATAACAACAGACATTCAAAGTAGATGGAGAAAAGCCCACAAGGTCTCAACCCTACAAGAGAACAAAGGAATGCTGGGAGTGGGAGAAATAGGCTTCTCCAGGGAAAGGACACCAGATGGTTAACACCAAATGGTCAGCCCTGGACACATAAATATAAATGACATTACACAGACTGAGCAGGTTATATTTAAAGATATAAATATAAATATATATATGTGTGTGTGTGTGTGTATTTATATATATGCATGTAACATATGTGCATATATATACATAAACATATACATATATATTCATGTATATATATGCACATGACACATATATGCACATTACAGTGAGTAATAGAAAGATAGGCTGTGTGTGTGAAAAAGATCAAGGTTGGGTAAATAGAGAAACTCAAAAACAAAAGAAAAAGTTCTGAAGTGATTTCTGTTTCTGTTCTGAGACTAAAGGGTTAGCCTTTTGCTCACACCACATAAACTAGACCCTCTTTCCTGTGCCCTTCAGTTGTCCCATAAGAAGCTACCTCCTGAGAACCTACAGATGCTAGACTCTAGACTATACCTGAAGTGACCCACAAATGTACAACAGTACAAAAGAAATGTAATATCTCCAGACCTGCCCGTCTGAAGAATCTGGAATGATTCAGGAGATCTCCGGGTCTCATCTGTTTTTCCAAAAGTCTTTTTCCCATTGGCAGCTTTCTTCTCCCAGTGACCCTGCCACTTTCAATGCAGGTCAAAATTAGATAAAGCACGGGGCGGCACCGTGCCATCGCTGCTATCCCCAAGAGTGGCTTCTCCATTTTACCCTCCACCCACACTGTACTGCTCTAAAATTCTCTCAAAACAGCCAAGAGGCTGGGCAGCATCCACCAAACTGAAGCCGGCAAGATCGTAAGAGATGCATTTAAGAGACACACATACAACTGTCAGTGAGATCCTAAGAGGTGTTTACCAGTCCAAACCTCAGTTCACCCAGGGAGAACACAGACTCAAAACCATACATCCTGTAGGGAGGTTTTGAGGAATCAAGGAGATATCTTGGCCTAGTCATCCTGGGCTTCTGTGACAGAATACCATGGACTGAGTGGTTTCAGTGGCTTCGGTGATAATCAGTTATTTCTCGTAACTCTGGAGGCTGGGAAACCCATGAAGGTACCAGGAAGAACTGTTAAGGGACAAGATCCTGTTCTGCGGATATGCATCTTCTCGTCAGGTATCAGCAACCCATGAAGAGGGACAAGTCCTGTCTCTTCCTACGAGGGCACGCAATGCCGTCTGCAAGGACTCTGCTGGCCCCACATATATGACCCAAAGACTCTACCTCCTCACAGTTGGTGCTGAGATCGCAATACATACATTTAAGAGCAATGCATTCAGTCTACAGCATATGGGTAAAGTCTTTGCTAAACTGAATGTAGTTAATAAATAATCAGAACTAAGACATAAATATTTTTTACCGTGAACCAAGTGTGCTAAATATTGACATACCTGTCATTATAATCAAAATAGAAAGATGTTATTATCCCCGATTTATAAAGTAGTAAAATTAATAGCTGCTGTTAACAAATGCTAATAACTTAACTAGTGATTCATTGTTCTCATTGTTGCCACCGAACACACGTCCCAGAAATTCAAGTACAGCTTTCAGCCTTGTGATGACAGTCTTTCCTTGGCTCTCAGGAAAGGGGCACCTGGCCCTAAGCATCATTGACTCAGGGCTAGTCTAGTAATACGGTCTCTTCCGCGGTCTCCCTTCTTTCCTGGCCACAAGCAGAATGGCATTTCCAGGGAACCTTGGACTGTCTTTAATCCTCTAAATCCATGTCAGACATTTCCACACTCACAGTGATAACCAAGTTAAGCTACAATTTTCTTTTCTTTAAAAATTTTATTTACTTATGTAATGTGTATGAGTGTTATCCACAAGGTATGTCTGTTGAGCCACAGACATGCAGTGCTTACAGAGGCCAGAAGAGGGCGCAGGATTCTCTAGAACTGGAGTTACAGACAGTTGGGAGCCACCACGTGGATGCCAGGAATCCAATCTGGGTCCTCTGAAAGAGTAGCTAGTGCCCCTAACCACTGAGCCATATCTCTACCCTGGTTATAATTTTCTACCACATAGCTCTCTTCTACGATTTCTAACATCAGGAAGCCTATAATCTCAGTATAAATGTTAAAATAAACAAAATTTAATTTAAATAAAATAACCATTTTAGGAGGGCAACTAGTGAATAAATATCAGTAGCCAGAATGCAGATTCTAAGGTTCCTTGTAGATCTTTCCTCTGCTAAGTTCCTGTGCAGAACCATGGGCAGGCAAGTGGAAGCCTCACCTACTTAACCAAAGAATCCAATATCTATGATGAGGTAAGGAAATGACTGCATTATCAGCATGGCAATCAGTCCTGAAAACAGGAGCTCATAACAACTCCCCACACAGTGAGGCAGACTGTGGCATCTCCCAAGTCAGACAATGGTCATTACTATACAGGGATGAGTGCCAAACCAAATCTGAAACTTTTCTCTTTACACGCTTGTATCATACTAACGTCACATGGTGACTTGACTAATATCCACATGCCTCGCATGCAGAGAAATACAAAATTCAGACATGTGTGACACTGACCAATGTCCACACCTCACATCAATACACATATATGTTGCATGCAACCTGGATCAGTTTTTTTCTTATCACTCTTTCTCAGAGCCACACTGGGTTCCAAATTAACAAATTTCGGTTGAACACAGCCACCCCATTTGCAATTATATTTTAATGTTTGTTCTGTTCTATGACTTTTTTTTTTAAAGATTTATTTATTATATGTAAGTACACTGTAGCTGTCTTCAGACACACCAGAAGAGGGCGTCAGATCTCATTACAGATGGTTGTGAGCCACCATGTGGTTGCTGGGATTTGAACTCAGGACCTTTGGAAGAACAGTCAGTGCTCTTAACCGCTGAGCCATCTCTCCAGCCCCCTGTTCTATGACTTTTAATTACCTATCCCAAACTTGGTTGCTACAATTAGCCTGTCACGATTTTAAATTTTTCAATTTTTTTTCCTTCTTCCTTCACATAGGTGTGTGAGGGAGATAAGTTATTAATGATTGCTGCCTGGGAAGCTCAGGGTTAAATGCTGGCATTGTGGGGTGGATGACAGTTGAAAGGGTAAGTGCCTCGAGCACAACCAGCCCCACCTGTGTAATGTGAAATATTAAAAAAATGCAATCCATGCTATCTCCGGCAAGGCACCGGCCGAACTTGTTCTCATCTTGTGGAGACTCTCTGGCCAGTTCCTAAATCTCTCCACCCAGCTCACTAAGTTCCCATGGTGATCACTGCCACGCCAGCCCCACACTTTCAAATTTCCGAGGCTGGTTGGGGTGCTATGCCAAAGTATCTTTTCTCTAGAACTCAATCAAAGTCCGCCACGTGAAGGAAAACACCACACAATCTTAATTTAGAATCAAAAGGCAACACAATTGTTAGGCTCAGCAACCAGCATCCTAATAGTTATCCATTCTAAGTTAAATCCTTCGGTAGCAGATCTGTTGGGAACGGGAGTCTTCTTCTCCTGCCTCTGCCTGTCCCTCTGTCTAACCCGGAAGTCCCGCCTACTCACCCAGTGATTCATTTCCTTGAAATCTTTATTCATTAGAAGGGTCACATGAAGTCCTGAGTAAGGGATTCACTCCTCTTCCCAGGCAGCCCCTCTTGGGGAAGCGGAATTAGCATCAAAATACAAACAGCACCAGGGCTATCCACAACACACCTGCTCCTGATTAAAAAGGAGTTTCACTGCTGGATATCTCAGCGACCTGGGCTCCAGAATCGAAATGCCAGGTCTGATAGCAAGGCACTGGGACTTTATAAACGTCAGGAAAGCTGGGGAGCATAATCACATAAATGTCATCGGAGTTGAGAAGTATATGGAAGAGCTCTGGAGAACTTGGGGGTGCTCCAATCCATCTTCTCTTCTTGTCATTCAGACTTAAAGGTTCTTGTTGCGTAGGATTACCTCTTTTTAACCCACTCTTGATGTTTAACTGGACAGCAAGCCCTGACACATCTCCCTGTATCAATATCCCCTCTGCCTAATTTCTCTACAATTCCTCTCTAAAGTCAGGTTCTCAGTTTCTGTTGCCCGGGTTATGACATCAGACGCCTACCTGTGATTTCTGCCCCTTCTGATTGTCTAGATGCATCAGCAACCAAGTTGATCAAGATCACCAAATAGGGCTAGGCCTAATAGTGACACACCTGCAACCTCATTCTTGGGAGGCTGAGGCAGGAGGATCATAAGTTTGAAGCTACCCGGGGCTACATAATGAGATTCTATCTCAAAACCAAAGAAGAAACAAACCAAAAATCACCGAAGATTCTTCAGAGCCCACAGATGCAGTAGGTAGATCTTCGAACTTGATAAGAGTAAATTAATGGACATGTCTGCGTATACATGCATATTCATAAGCAAGTTCCAGAAATACCCCACTCATCTTTACATTTAGCGTTATACACCTGCTATAACTGCAGATTGCTTGCTTTAATTGACCACAGACCGTGAGAATGAAAACAATGCATATCAGGGTTGGAGAGAAAGCTCAGTGGTCAAGACCACTGACTGCTCTTGCAGAAGATGTGGGTTCAGTTCTCAGATCCCTCATGGCAGCTCAGAGCCATCTGTAACTCCAGTTCCAGGTGATCTAGGATCTTCTTCTGGCCTCCATGGACACCAGACACATACAAGGTACTCACACATATACGCAGGCAAAATACTCATATACAGAAAATGAAAATAAATAAAAATATTTTTTAGAAGAAAACACACATCCTAAAAATAGTATATGTAGAGAGAAAGCCCAAGAATTAACCACTTTTCCAACTATTCATGAAAAACTAAGATTGGTTTTTAAATTTTTTTTTCCAGATCATAAGAGAGGGAAATATTTTACAACTCATACTTTGAACAAATACTCTGATTAAACTGACATTTCCTTCTTGAATATTATAGTGACTCTGGGTCTAAGATATCAAAAAGGGCCCTGATAGTAAAAGCAAAGATAAACAAACAAGCAAGTTAAAGCCACAGTCCCTTAGCAAAAATGTTTACAGCCCAAAGGGACAGTCAGCATGGTAAAGCTAGTAATAGGACCACAGTTTTTGTGATGGTGATGCCTTCTTAGCCATCCATGGGTATAGTGGCTATTCCTGGTTGTCAACTTGACTATATTTGGAATGAACTACAATTCAGAATTGGAAGGCTCACCTGTGATCCTAATCTGGAGGCCGGGAGATAGAAGTTTCTGACCTGGATCTGGGCATGGAGGTCTTGGGGGCATAGTGGCTATGAATCCCAGATTAAGACAGGGAGATTCTCTGAGTTCAAAGTCATCTGGGATAAAGCAAGTCCCAGATCTATACGAGGTGGCACACACATTTTATCTGGGCCACACCTTCTGCTGGAGACCTACATAAGGACATTGGAAGAAGGAAGATTCGCTCTCTCTTCTTCACCTGCTTGCCTGTGCTACTGAACAATGGCTATACCCTTGGACTTCCATTCATAGCTGCTGCTGACCATTGTTGGGGAGTTGGACAATAGACTGTAACTCAACAACAAATTCCCTTACTATATAAAGACTATCCATAAGTTCTATGACTCTAGAGAACCCTGACAAATACAATGGGCTACTAGCAAAGCTGTCCTGTGACAGTCAGATTGGTCTGTGCATACACTGGTCAAAAAGAGTCACTGACTTAACCCTTCCAAGAGTCCCTCATACTTAGACAAGCATTTGGTGACTCCAAGACATGACCAAATATAATCTATATCATTCTGCTTGGGATACCTCAGCAAAGTAACCTATATAGCATTGGTTAAACAACAAACATCTATTATTTATAGTTCTGGAGCCTGGTAGTCTGAAATCTGGTTGCCAGTACACTGGATATCTGATAATGGCCTTTGTTTAAGGATGACCTCATGCTTTCTGTGACTTCAAAGGACCTTTCCTTGACATATCAGAGAAATGGAGATTTGGTGTCTCTTTCCCTTTTTATACTTGACTTATGGCACTAACCCTAATTACCTCCCAAGAGCTCCACCTTCAACTTCAGTCACACTGGAGATGAATGGGGACTTGAATATTTGAATATGGAAAGAAAGAAACACAAGTGTTCAGTCCGTAGTACAGCTCTTGACTCACTATTAGGGAAGTTAGTTTATACACAGTGAATTAATGTAAGTAGGTAGGTATTGCTTCCACAGGGAAGGAACCCACCATCTGAATGATTCTCTAAAGTTTTGGTTTCTACCTGTTTGATTCAGACAGCATTGCCTTTGCTAAGTGAAGCTGCAGGGGGTTGAACAGTTTAAATACTTCATGTTTATCAAAATGTAAGTAAATGTTAAGGGGAAGAGAGCACCCACCAACACTCTTCTGAAGGAAGGAAAGCAAAGCCATGTTTCTAGAGCCTTGGAACCCAGATAAAAGACAAGCTGGGTAATCAGTATAAAGACTTAGTCTCACTTGAAACAGAGATGGTCACTTGTCATCAGTGATCTAAAAGGAGTCATTCAGACATAATGTAAGTCAACATCCGCTGAATGCTAAAACAGGGCAGCTAGAATCGAGGTGCATAGAATCAAGGATGTGGTATTAGGTACTGCCTCTGACATAAAACATTTAAATGATGTATATTTCATGAAAGATGTTATGTTGAGGTTTGGTCTGTTGCTATGTATTGTGATACTAAGTGTGGGCTCCCAAGGCCACACTTAGTTGCCCCAGAGAGGAGAGAGTCTGCACATAGACCTAAGTGACACAATGTGAACTTGCCCTCATATTATTTCTGATCGGTGAGTAAAGATGCCAATAGTTGGCCATAACTGAGATAGGTTGGAGGAGACTATAGGGGATTTGAGGGGGTGGAGAAAGAGAGGTGGGAGAGAAGGAAGACATGTTGGGTTAGGAGTCAATAAATCATGGCCACGAGGGCTGGCCAAGTGGAGTTAAGGAAAACCCAGATGAACTATAAGAAATAATAACTCAGGGTTATCGATAGGAAATAAATTTTAATAGTATAGAGGGTAGATATCCAAATTTAGTGCTGTTAAAAAACTTATTATAAATAGGTTGTATGTCTTATATCTAGGAACTGACTGGTCAAAGGTGGAGGCGTTGGGGGACTAGAAAGCCCAGAATGAGATTAAACTTTTCTACAACAATGTTACAGATTTTTGATTAGATCAGAAAAGTCCCACGTCAGGTATTAGTAATCAGTCTACCACTGCTTTAGCTGGTAGTAAATGGTGTGTACTGTGACTGGGGGACTCTTCCAAGCGCAGATTGAATATTCAACTTCTGAGCTTGCATGGACCACCTGCCTTCCTGTCTCCTGAAAATACACCTCACATTACTGACTTCTTCTCCATGAAGCTAACTGTCAAACCTCTTCTTGAGCAAATTAGTCTCCAAGTTGCCTCTGAGCACACAAGTCCCTGCATTTTTTTTCAGAGTAAATCTATATTTATGAGACTTTGACAAAGCCACACAGCACTGACATGCAGTGATAGTTTGTGTCGAGAATTCTAATCTCCTGGGCCTCCTCATACTTCTGCACAATCCCATAGCTCTTTGATTAAAAAATTTTAAAAAAATATTGCTTGCATTTATGTCTGTACACCGCATGCTCATGGAGGTCACGCGAGCGTGTCAGATCCCCCATTACTTGAGTTATGAATGCCTGTGATGCATCATATAGATGCTGGGAATCAAACTCTGGTACTTTGGAAGAACTCTTAAGTACTTTCAACTGCCGCCCTGGCTATCTCTCCAGCCTCCAAATCTCTGTGATCTTAATCACATGGTCATACCTTGTATAACGACTAAATCTGTTTTAATAACTGCTTATCCCTTTACTCATGAACTGTGTCATTTTCTAGTATGGACTAAATTCTATTCTGTTGCGACTTGTTATTGAGATACAGTAGCAAATAATATGAGATCTAAAATAAGGAGCTCTGAGGGAATCAGAGATGGCTCGGTGGTTAAGGGCACTGGCCGCATTTACAGAGGACCCAGGTTCTCTTCCCATTACCCACAAGGCAGCTCATAACTATCTGCTATTTCAGTGCCAAAGGACTAGGTGACCCCCTCTGGCCTTTGCCAACACCATGCACGCATGTGGTGCCCACACAATACTTGCAGGTAACTATACACAGTAAATAAAGATAAATTTAAAATGAATAAAATCATAAATGCTAGATTGGATTCACTTGCTCAAGGTAGGACTCTTACCGTCTGTGAGAAATGGATGGGATCTGTAGAACTAACTGTAGAACTCTGCCGGCTTATGGCAAATGCAAAGAGATTATCAGTGTCCACAATAAAAAAAAAACTATGATTCTCACGGGGAACACAATTATTGATCTTAATACCAGAAAAGAATTATTCACCTGTGTCCACACGAAGACTATCCTTGAGAAAATGAACTCCTACCACAGCCTGGGGGAAAATAGAACTCAGTTCGCCAAGTGTATTCCTTTACCTCCTCACACTAGACAGAGGGAATGCATAGGGATATTGAGGAATAGCAACGTAGGGCATCTCTTTACTTTTTCTACAAACATTGACTGCTGGTGTCGCCCTCCCTGCTTACTCAGAGAATATTACTTGTCAAAAGAGACCCAGGACTGAAGGTATCGCCTGCTGTGGCTGTCAACCAGGCTGGCCCCCAAAGCAACCACTTCTTATTATCAGTCATGTTTTTCCTTCCCTGAGGTTGTCAGAAACAAAGAGGGTCAATTTATGGTCACCTCTGCCAAAATTGTTTTCCCTGCCAGGCAGAGATATGAAAGTCCGAAACGGGAAGCGTAGGCAGACATGTTCTCTTTTTATTTTCAAATTCAGTTCTCTTAAAGGGAAATACTATATACTAAGAGGGCAGGTGGAGAATAGAAATGGGGGAATCATTTAATAGTACCTCAGGAGGTCTCACCAGGAAGGAGCCCAGGCTGGATAACACAGGCTTTTGTGTTATGATAAATAATAGAAATGGCTATAAGGGGGTGGGAGCCACATGGAGGTCAGAGCGACAGCTTATGTGTGTACTTGGCATGTCATATTGGGGTGGATGTCAATGTCTGGCGTTGGGGGGAACTGTGTGGAGATGCAAGGCTTGGATCTAAGATAAAGTCAGGACATTTGAATCAAGGATGCTGTGCCCAAGTTACTAGCTTGGGGTGCTAGGATGATAAGCAAAAGTCTCATTGCAGGGTAGTTGGATGGAGGTGATTTCGCTGAGCCCAGCTGAGAGAAATGAGGAGGCAGAGATATGAGCATGTGACTTAGGACAGATGATGTGGAGCTCCAGTGATATAGAATATTACCAGCCCTCCCTTCCCAGGGAAGATAAAAGAGATAAGAGGTGGAGAGAACGTCAGAGATGCCCCCAATAGTTTTCCAGAGCGGTTTTGAGGTTGTTTCACTGATGAAAATCACAAAATGAGCCGTGGATGCCAACCTAGCAGAACGAACCTTACAGGTGTACCCCATATGTGGTCTCTCAGGGTCTCTGGCTCAGAGCGAGCCCGTGTTAGCTTCTATGATCTTTACGGACATCCTGGAAGTCATAAGAGCTGTTCGTGGGACTCGCCATTTTCAGTATTCACTGAGCGCCACTAGTGGTGTCACTGGCCTTGTAAGCAAGAACTAAAACAAAACAAAAACAACAACAACAAAAAAAAACCTGTAGCATTAAAAATAGTGAAAATAAGCTAGACTGGAAATCGTTTGAACATGAGGGAAACTGACACCAGCGTCCGGACATGACAGCACCAAAGGGGCAGTGGGCAGTGTGATCTGAAGGAGGAGTGAGCACACAGTGCAGGGTGGGCGGGGAGAAGTGCAGTGGGTCTTCCTCTCATGGCCAGGACCATCACTTAAGGATTAATGCCGAAAAATAGCTGCAGCTTGAGATGTCTGCAGGAGAAGGAGTGTCTTCAAGGGAGAATGGCTGTTGGTGTGTGTGTGTGTGTGTGTGTGTGTGTGTGTGTGTGTGTGTCTGTCTGTCTGTCTGTCTGTCTTCATATCCAAAATGAGAAAAAAGACAAAAATCTTGACATTAAAGCACCGAAAGGTCATATAAGAATACAAACAATGTAGTTCTGGTTACATAAGCCACATGTGAATTATAATCCAGGACCTGGAAAGATGACTCAAGGGTTAAGAGTGCTGTATACTCTCTCAGAGGACCCAAGTTCAATTTCCAGCATCCACGTGGAAGCTTATAGACATCTATAACTCAGGTTTCAAGGAGTCCAATGCCTTTTTTGATACCTTCGCAGGTACCATGGATACATGTAGTGCACAAACATATGTGCAGGTAAAACATCCATGCACATAAACTAATGATAACATTTTTAAAATAATAGTAGCTCCGATGGGAGGGTAGGGAGTGGGGAGGTAAGTTTGCAGTCTGTTAGGATGAAACTTTAAACATTTGATCTAAAGTATCCAGGAGAAACATTAACAAGTACCTGGGGATCACTCTGATCCCCCTGATATTTTAAAACTTGAATATCAGATTTCCTGAAGGGAAAAAAGTGATCAAAATATGCTTTTTTTTAAAAAAATGTCCTTGAAAGATCTATATGAGACAAGGTTATATTTGATGTAAAATGACAGTAAAGAGAAAGACAGCTGTAGGCTCTGAGAATCACTCAAGGTGATCAGTCAAGATGATCAGTTGAGACGATCAGTAGAGATGATGACTCACAACTGATGATGACTCATAATTAACTGATGACCCACAATTGATGATGACCAACAATTGATGATGACCAACAATTGATGACCAACAATTGATGATGACCCACAATTGATGATGACCAACAATTGATAACTGACAATTGATGATGACCCACAGTTGATGATGACCAACAATTGATAACTGACAATTGATGATGACCCACAACTGATGATAACCAACAATTGCTGATGACTCATAATTGTCCTTTGTATCTATCTCATTGGGAAGAAAAGATTAATAATAATAATAATATCTGTAATCTTTCCCTGCTGTTGTAGTCATGTGGCAACACTGACTGTAAGCATGAAGTTCATGATTACAGTTAAACACAAATGAAGTAGAAACAATTTTGGAGCAGAAATCACTCTCCTGAGCATTTTTTTCCCTCTCACTTTTCTCATAGCAATTTAACAAATTGTTAGTAACCATCATTTCCAAAGTGATCAGAAATACCAGATGGAATCCTTCTGGTAAGGCATGCATAGTAGTGGGGGATTAGCCCAAAGTGGGTATTTTCTTACTGACAGCTCAATGAACTGTGACTACATAAAGCAAACAGAATCAAAGCGACTTAGTTGGTAGTGATCTGGATTTCAAGACTCTTGAGTTATGAGAAATGGAAATTAAGTTCCATTGTGTAATTAATTCTAACTTCTAGGGCAAATTGGAGCCATGTAAAGTTGCCCTTATGGAAAAAGGGACATGAAATGCAAATGTGAAAATACCAGACAGAATACCAACCTCTCGGTGCAGATCTGAGAGTCTGATAAGAGATTGCTCTGTTCCTCCCCTGAACAGGAAGCATCCTGTCATGTCCTCATGATCCTTGTGAAGTGGCACAAAGAGACTCAACTGTTTGCTGGTAGAATGGCTGTGTCCTCACCTGCATATTGGAAAAAGGAGTAAAAAGACCCGAAACTCTTGACCTATGTGTGGTGTCCAGTTAGGAAGGTCGGCTCACCAATTTTCCAATGGCATACATTTCACATCTGAATGTCACGGTTAGACTTCCTGCCTGTTATTAACCCAACTAATAGATCTTATCATCGTGGCAATGTGTAGTAGCAGATGTAGGGCAATTCAATTATAGCTCGTCTACATTTCTTTTCCTGAGGCTGTGACAAATATTTTGACAAAAACAATTTAAGAGATAAAGAGTTTACCTTAGCTCACGGTTCAAGGTACAGTCTGTCCCCAAAGGGAAATAAAGGTGGCTGGGGTTTGAGGCAACTAGTCATACCACAGCCAAAACAGGACATGGAGAGGAAAAAAATTCTTCCGCTCACATCCTTTACTCTACTAATGCAAGCCATGATCCCAGCCAGAAAATGGTATACCACAGTCGGTGAGTCTTCTCATCTCAGTCAAGGTCATCAGGATCGTTCCCCAGGGTAGAAGCCCATTTTCCAGGTGATGCTACATTCTGTCCATGTGACAGTGCTAAGCATCATACAGCTCTAAAAAGTGCATGTGACAGCAAGGCACAAAGCCACCAAGACTACCCAAGCTTTTTGGTGCAATGCCAATTAACTAGCTTCCTTGTCACGGAGAAGGAGGCAAAACACAAGAGCAGCAAATGCATCTGGACAGGGAAGACCTACCCATTGCATATACCTTTTCATAAATGAAATGTCTTATTAGTTCCTTCAGAGTTTCAGACAACTCTGATTTTTGATCATATTCACTTTTTCCCTCTCACCAAAATACTTTTCAGTGAAAACCACGACATCCATCTACAAATAGGATGTAGGGGATCATGAATGTGTTTTGTTCCCTCGTGCCCCTTTCTGGTGTAAATCTTTGATTGAAAGAGGGGGAAAAATTAGGGAAAAGTCAGAACTTTACTTTGAGTCTCTGAAGTAAAGATATTTGACCTGAGAATGGTTTATGGAATACACTGTGTCTGATTTTGGGCAGGCTATTTCTCTTCTGTAAACAGGGTGGTGATGATGGTTGTTTGCACCATATTCAGTTATTACGAGCCATCGGTGTGGTAAGAACCTCAAATGCACCGGAGCACCCAGCTCTTCAATAAATGTGCTTTGCAACTAGAGCAAGGTGGCGGGATGGCAAATAGGAAAGTAACATTAAATGCGGATCCTGGGCAGGTAATGTTCCTGCCCTCTAACCGTGGCTGGCATACTTGGGCTTAGGAAATTGTGGTAATTCCAATTCCTAGATATAAGAAGAACAGCCAAGTGTTTCTATTCCTGTGAGTTTCCTAAGTTAAATCTAACAGTGACAAGCTAAGACAGAAGTATTCCGTAAGAAATTCTTACAAAAAAAAGTGGCCACAAAGGGAGCTCTCCCAGCTGGATGGGCGTGGCACATTCCAGCACTGGGAGGCAGAGGCAGGCAAGTTTCTGAGTTTGAAGCCAGCCTGGTCTACAGAGTGAGTTCCAGGACAGCCAGGGCTACACAGAGAAACTCTGTCTCAAAACAAACAAACAAAAACAAAAACAACAAAACAAAAACCCACAAAATAAGCAAAAACAATGCAAAAAACAAAAACAAGAAAGAATGAATGAATGAATGAATGAATGAATGAATGAAGAGTGGATTAGGAGCTCTCCAAGTTCTCATTCTTTATATCTCTTTCCTGTGCAAACACCAAGTCAGAATGGGCTAGCCCACCTCAGGCACAAGCACAGGAAATCTGGGTGGGGCCTCCGTGCTGACAGTGTGATGTTGGTACACCAGAACACCTTTCCATGTTAGGACCAGGCTGGCAACTGGACAGCCTTAATTACTATATCAGCTTCCATCAGAACCTTGGCCAGGGAGAACAGAGTAGAAAGAGAAATGCCATGAGCAACATTGGGACCTGGTGGGAAAGTGCCACATCTCCTCAGCCTGGAGACCATGCTGGAATGGGATGTGCAAGCCCTGTCACCAGGAAGACAACCTACATGTCACTTAAGCCAGCAGACTGCCTTCCCCATCCTCACATGCATCCCTGCCCACCACCCCCATTTATAAGTTTGTCCTTCTCCTTCCCTTGGGCCATGCTTCTTTCTGGCCATTACAAGAGGAAACCAGACATCAATAAAAATACATAGAACATATAGAAAGAAAAAATTTGATATTTTCATATATTGAAAATATTTAGAGAGCCAATACTAAAAATATAAAGGAAGAAAAGTGTTAAGTAAACAAACAACAATTCAAAAGATCAAAGATTAACACTCATAGTGTTAATGAAATAGATGAGACTTCAAACTGAAGACAAATTTCACTAAGCTTAAAAGATAACTCCTCAAATCATGCCATTCCATGTAATCTCTCAAAATTAACAAATTTTAACCTGGGACTGTAGTAGTGTATGAGTGCCTTTTTCCCTAACAGAGAAATACAGTTTTATTTTCAGTGTCCTTTGATTCTATATAAGTAAACAAACCAGCAAACAGATAAAATTTCAAGTACCAAGAATATAATTGGAAATTCAAGGAAATTTCCAGATGACTTTTCTATCTCCTGCCACATACAAGTTCTAACTGGCTCATCAGTACCAATCTATGCAAGATGTAAGAACTTACTTTTGCTTCAGTAGAATTACTTTTATGAATATAAATATAAGTGAGACCTAGATGGGTGATTTAGGATGGTAGGATATATATATTTTCAAATGCAGAATAACAAGATACATCTCCATTGTAATTTCTGATGGTCTAAGCCTTTTCTTCTTTATTTTTTCTATAAATACTTACTCATGCAATTTTATTTACATCCATGAGCCTGGGCTTTAAGCTGTAAGCATCCTTTAAAAGCACAGAAGTAAATTATCACACTCTGTGCTGATACTGCAGGTCAAATTCCTCCTTCTGTCAATGACGTTTCCCAAGTATCTGTTTTGTACCCTAGTATTTGCAGGTGACGGTTTTATACTTCAGCATTCTGAATCGTTTTGTCCCTTGTCTCTCATCCTATTACCGTGATTTTGCTCTCAGCATTTTCTTCCTGCAGAGAGATCTGGTTTATAATCGCTGCTATTTCCAGCAAGGTCATTTGCTCCTGAGAGTTCAAATGACCATAACTGCAAACTGGAACCTTTCATCCTGAATGAAGTCACCCTTTCCCCCAGTAACATCTCCAGCCAACCTGGGCTGCTCTGCTCTTTCTTCTTCTTTTTATTTTTTAGAAACAGTTTTGTTGTTTTGCTCTTAATCTTACTGCTGGAGAAATCTCAACGTCTCTCTTAAGTCTTGTAGAAAATCCCTCAAGGTTATTTCTTCTTCCTGTCCCTGCGACACGACGTACATGTTCACAACCATATCCTATCATTTATTTTCATTTTGTGACTAAATGTTCAGTAATGGCAGACAGAGATCTTATGTTTCAAATCTCACATGAGCTCCTCTAGATTTGGGGTTGTTTTAATTGTTTGGAACATGGAAAAATTTCCTGCTTATGCTAGGGGCAAGAATGTCTTGGATAATGGTTTAGTTCAAGTCAAAAATAGTAGAAATTCATTTTCAAAATAAAAACAAGGCTGTATCTCAGTGCCCTAACTCTCTGTGCCTCTGACCTCTGGAGTATATTTTAGGCTATAAATGGCATCAAATATGTCTCTGACATACCATGCCAGTCCCAAATCATCCATGTTTAGTGTCCCTTCATTTGATTTTACAATCAATACAACTATTACAGACTTGATTAAATGAACTCCTCTAGGTTCTATAATGTTAGTTATAGCCACAAGACTCCTGCAGACACCCTGAGAACATTCATTTTGTATGACCCCACCTATTGAAAGAGAAAGCACGATTTACCTCATGATTTTTTTTTAGAGGAAATCTGCAGAGCTGTTGATATATCACTATAACCATCTGAGAAATACATCTAATAGTATCGAACGCAGTGGAGCCGTTTTACACCTTGAAGATGAGAGGATAGCCAATGTAGTATGTTCTAACAGCAAGCCCAATCCTACATCAGCTATGATAATTCCACAGCAAGTAGGGTTCTTTCAAATGAATAATTAGGAAGTGATCACTCTGTCTATTTAGTAATATAAAGTATACAAAGATAATATTCCAAACTCTAAAAAGAGTTTGTAGGATAGTTTGACTTCTTCCTTTCCAATTTGTATCCCTTTGACCTCCTTTTGTTGTTTAATTGCTCTAGCTAGAACTTCAAGTACTATATTGAAGAGATATGGAGAGAGAGGGCAGCCTTGTCTAGTCCCTGATTTTAGTGGGATTGCTTCAAGTTTCTCTCCATTTAGATTGATGTTGGCTACCAGTTTGCTGTAAATTGCTTTTACTATGTTTAGATATGGGCCTCGAATTCCTGATCTTTCCAAGACCTTTAACATGAAAGGATGCTGAATTTTGTCAAATTCTTTCTCCGCATCTCATGAAATGACCATGTGGTTTTTTTCTTTGAATTCATGAAATTCCTAGGCAAATGGTCAGAACTGGAAAATATCATCCTTAGTGAGGTAACCCAATCACAAAAGAACACACATGGTATGCAGTCACTGATAAGGGGATATTAACCCAGAATCTCGGAATACCCAAGACACAATTCACATATCAATAGATTTCCAAGAAGATGGAAGGAGAGACCCCTGGTCCTGGAAAGACTGAATGTAGGGGAATGCCAGGACAGAGAAGCAAGAGGGGGTTGAATGGGGAACAGAGGGAGGGAAGGGGGCTTATGGGACTTTCAGGGAGGGAGGAAATGGGAAAGGGGAAATCATTTGGAATGTAAATAAAAAAACTTAGAAAAAAAATAAAAAAATAAAAAAAATAAAAAAGAGTTTGTAGGCTGTGGCATGAACTGTACAAAACAGCTTCACTTATAATACATCTGTTGGAGCAAAACAGTTTAGACTTAAGAACGCAAGAGCTCTAAAAAGTGTAATACCCGTCTTTGTCTCTCTTCCCGTGTAGGAACAGTGTTTCTGTGCAATGCTGACGAGTTTATGGATCACAAAACCTATAAGTCCAATCCACTTGACTCCCACAATAATGAAACAAAATTAGCTAACTCCTCCCAGATTTGTGTTTGTCTGCTTATAGCAACATGCTGAACAGAGGAGAGATCATAAGAAGAAAATTAATTGAGAAACACCTACAATGATATAAGCAAGAGAAATACGTAGCTAGAAAACTATTTATTGTAAACATATTTGTGTTCATGTTCAAATAAGTACTTATACATGACCTGTGCAGGCGTCATTTCTGGATTACTTGAACGTTTGTCCTCACTAGGGACTTGTAATCTCCCCAGCCAAGCACACCTGCAGCAGACTAGATCTTGGTTTGAGATCTTCACATCCTGTAGGTGATCCCCTTCACTCCTGACCCAAGTATCCACATCCTGACTTAAAAGTCTCTCTTACTTTGATTGCTGTGCCCCGTAAATCTCTCTTCTGGACATAATGCCAAATATTTTACCCTAAATGGACATCATTTTGTTTCCGTTAGATGAAAGACACACCTTTCTGTCTTCTTTTGTAGAAGAGGCAAAACTAACCTGACATAGGATTTGGCAAATACTGTCTTTCTGGGTTCTTGGCTTTAATAAAAAGGCAGTGGCGTAATCTGTCACCATTATAATGGCCATGGCAGTGAGCACTCTAAGCTTCTTCTCTTGACTTCAGGCCAGGAGAGAAAAATGGTAACCCTTTCCTTCATCATAAAAGGTCACATTAACACCAGTCAAGGGTGCAGTCCATCCTGGCATGAAAGTCACAGTAGCAGGAGCTTGAAGCCGCTGGTCACACCACATCCACAATCAGGAACAGTAAGCGCACCAATGCTGTTCAGTTCCCTTTCTCCGTTTTACAGACAAGGATCCCAGTCATAGGATGGTCTTGCCCACATGTAAGATGGGTCTCCACATGTCGATGAACACAACCAAGATAACCTACCGTAAGTGTGAACAGAGTGGCAGCTCAGATAACTCCAGACGTTTTCAGGTTGACAATTAACAGGAACCATCACAACTTCATCCTTGGCAACTTGTCACTCAAACACATAGGTTGTAAGCCATAGTCTCCTACTCTTTGCACCTCATAGGCTCATTAGCATGTTGTACTAGAAAATGCATTCAAAACAACTCTAAAATTCCTATTGTTTTTTTAACAATCCCAGCACTTTAGAAACCAAAATATATTAACTGTGAGCTCCAATAAAGATCAAAAGCAGGTCACATGTTCCCAGATTATTACAGCACTAACTAGACATTCCTATTCAAAAGTGACGAATTGGAACATAGGGAGATATTGCCAGAGCAAAGCAAAACCAAACTCTGGCAGGAAAAAAATACCATATTCCCCTGTTCCAGGCCTAGCATCTGGGGCTTTTAATATAATCAATTAGACTCCACAGTCTTGGAAAGCCCTGATGTCTGCAACACACTATTTCTATTGTGAGCTGGTTTTCCTCCACATTTATAACACTCTTTGATCCTAGCATCCCTAGTGTGCTGGGGCCTCTGCCATCATCCTGGCATCCATTATATGCTGGGGCTTCTACTGCAACTTAGACTTTGCCATGACTATTTCACAAAATGTCCTCAAAGGGCCTCTTTGCACAGAGTTTAACCATGCTGCCTATCACCTGACTTAGCTGCTCTCCATTTTGCATGTTTCATGTGTGCAACACATGGATGATGTAGTAACTTTTGTTGCTAGGTTACAATGTAGTCCAATTCCCTTTGGCCATTGCTGTATCAGACTCTGTGTGCTGACCTTGGGAAAACGCTTCTTTGGGAAGTTGTTTCTAGGGAAACCCTTCACGTTAAAATTATTTCCTTTAGATGAATTTAAATGGGTGTGCTTTTGTAAGATGGAACTTCTGGGGGATAAGGTTTTACCTCAGGACACTTTCCCTATTGTTCTAGTGTAGCATGGGAGATTTCAGTGGTGCTAGTCTCTTTGACAATTAACAGCTGCTTTCTCAGTGCCAGATTGAATGTTCCCAGTATTGAAACACAGTCTTCCAAGAAAAAAAAACCAAAAACCAAAAACAAAACCTAGTCCATTTTTTTTATTATTTATTTTATTTTATTTTTTTAATTTACATTCCAAATCACTTCCCCTTTCCCATTTCCTCCCTCCCCGAAAGTCCCATAAGCCCCCTTCCCTCCCTCTTTTCTCCATTCAACCCCCTCTCGTTACTCTGTCCTGGCGTTCCCCTACATCCAGTCTTTCCAGGACCATGGGTCTCTCCTTCCATCTTCTTTTTTAGACCCAGAAATGAATCCACACTCCTATGGTCACTTGATCTTTGACAAAGGAGCTTAAACCATCCAGTGGAAAAAAGATAGCCTTTTCAACAAATGGTCCTGGCTCAGCTGGAGGTCAACATGCAGAAGAATGCAAATTGACCCATTCTTATCTCCTTGCACTAAGCTCAATTCTAAGTGGATCAAAGATCTCCACATAAAACCAGACACACTGAAACTAATAGAAGGGAAACTAGGGAAGAACCTAGTCCATTTTTTAAGTTTAGTTTAACTCATTGTCTCAGGACATAGGCAGAATGAAGCCAGATTCTTGGTCAAGATAGGATACCAAATGTCCCCTATACATGCATTTATGGTAGAGTTCTTATTCTGTTTGGAAATTACATGTTTCCTAAGAAATAGAATAAGAAGTCACAAACCAGTAACTAAAGACCTGCAAAGTAAAACTAAGACAAAATATGGGCCCTTGTGATTATTAAAAGACTGGTGGAACCCACTGCTCCAGTCTTCTCTGATACCTAACATAACTGGGTGAAAATTTGCTCCAGTCTAGTAGATTCAGAAACAGTGTTTAAAACCAATGGGACAAGTGTTTCATGGGGAAAAATCCATCCCAGATGTTGATTCCAGGGAAGGAGGTGGAATAGGTAATAGACAAGGGCTTCTGAACCTCAAGATCAAGCTCTCAGGACCCAGACCTCTCTCTACACACAAGGACATATTCTCAGATAAAAGGAAAGGGATATTTCTTCTTGACAATATAAGCCAAAGGCCAACATCAGAGTCTAGCTTGCTTTGTGTTGATATGATAGCAGTAACTGAAACCAAGTTGGAGGCAGAGTGGGCTTATTTCATCTTAAAAGTTACAGTCAATCATTGAGGGAAATCAAACCCTGGAACTCAATACAGTAAACCAGAAGAAAGAACTGAAGCAGAGACGATGGAGGAAAGCTACCTATTGGTTCATTTCAGAGTCACATTCAAACATTCATCTCTATTTATTATTATAAAGACTATATTGCTCACAGTGAGTAGGGTCCTCTT
Organism: Tokudaia tokunoshimensis; assembly: GCA_036184795.1. Taxonomy (NCBI): domain Eukaryota; kingdom Metazoa; phylum Chordata; class Mammalia; order Rodentia; family Muridae; genus Tokudaia; species Tokudaia tokunoshimensis. Next base: position 48,900,493 of record BTHU01000007.1, read on the forward strand.
AGAGCCATTAAAGATCCAGAAAATGTCCTACAGACATGTCCACAAGCTAACCTCCTGGAAATTTGTCCTCACCTGGGGTTTCCTCTTCCCAGGTATGTCAAGTTGACAACCAAGACTAGACAACACATGTCTACAAGGCATAAATATATCACTGTTAAACTATAACCTTTCCTTTCCTGTTTGTCCCCAAGAGCTCACATGACTTTCACACTTGACAATACAGTACATCTTTAACAATCCCTCCGTTTTGGAAGATTCTACCACTGAAAAGTTCAATGTCTATTTAAAAATAACAGTCTCTTTAATTGTGGGCTCCTCTTTGGTTTTTTCTTAAAAAAAAAAGGTGAATTATTCTTATTCTAAAAGGGAAGATTAGGGCATAAAAATAACCATACGTCACTTAAACCATACCAAAGTCCATCACTGTCAGTTCAAATTTAATAACTCCACCTTTGCCATCTGGAATTCACTCGTAATCTTTCGGGCTTCCCAGAACTCAGGAACACCCACCTCTCGGGCTCAGCTATCTATAGTACAATCATCTTTCCTCATAGACTCAGACCAGCCCCACTCCATATATAGGTCATTGTCCTGGTGACCACTGCACTGTACTGGCATATCCTGGTATCTCTAATGTAATCAAAGCTGCCCCTTGACCAATGACCGCCTCCTCACCTGCTGACCTTCCCTCCTTCAAAACCAGTATCACCTGGGAGACTGTTACACATTACCTCTCAAGTTTTCTCTGCTGCAAGCTGTATGTGCAACCTTGACCTCCTCTGGACCTCAGCTTCTGTGTTCTGACCCTAGGAAAACACATCTCAGAAGTTTTCACCTCCATAATGCTTAGTATCCGTATCTTAGTAAATGCAGCTGACCAGAAACCACCAATTCTTAATTGAAAACATCATATGAATGGCCCCGAGAGAGTTGCTGAGGGACTTTCAAGCCTCCTGTAACTTTATAAGCCTGGACTCCACTGTCTGCATCTCTCTCAGCACCTGAGCCTGTGGCAACTTTAAAACAGTCATATGGATATCAGTTTTCAAGGTCTCCATGGGTAGAGTTAGCAGCATTACAGAAGGAGGCTCTGCTTTGCAATAGGACCTGCCCAGTGATGAGAGACCGACTGGCTCCCCTGGATCAGTTAGAAGGAAGCAGGACTTAGGCATGTGCTGTGAAAAGATGACTGTGTCAGATGGACCCTCAACCCACCTAGCCTCTAGCTTCCCAACATATAATGCCAGTTTTGAGTGAATTGTATGCTAATATAGCAGGGCTCTCTCTCTCTCTCTCTCATTCCCCACTCTCCCCTTCCTTCTCTCTCTCTCTTTCCCTCTTCATTTCTCTTCTCATCAAATCCATACTTATAGATGCATGCATACACATTGCACTCAAATAATGAAAATGTTCCCTTGCCCTGATTGATATACAGTTGAGTCAGGAAAATAAAGATTTCTCCTTAGAGAAATATAATAGCACTTGCAGAATTGTATAAGAATTTGCCTGCTCATTTCAATCTCTCAAGCCAACTACAGCTTCCTTTAAGGCAAGGCCTTCTATTTACCTCAGTATCTCCCATGTCCATTACATCACCAAGTACACATTGATTCTTAACAAATTAATCAACCAATCTCTTGATAATAAATTTTTCAAGCTGTGGACTTAGTAATGCATTTGCTACAAAGCAAGATAACAGAGTCCAAGGCAACGATATTGACAGATGTGCTCACCACCTCTCCCTGCAGCCTAGTTTTCATCTTTCTCTCAATTATGATTTGAAGGATAACACTCTCCCAAACCGAAGTCTCGAGCCTCTGATCCGAACCTTGCCTTGTAACCGCTTATTATTCTTGTTAGTAGTTTTCTAAGTGGCCTCTTTCCTTCGATAATGCTTGCAATCTGTCAGGTGCAGTGAAATTACTAGACCGGTTGAGTGTGTGTATCTCGGAGTGACTATGTGCTGGGTGTGCATAAATGCTTCATACACCTTTCCCCGTGGCTTGGATAAGCTCTTCATTTGTCGATGTTATCTGATATTTGATGGACTGGGTCATTTACACTCTCTTACCTGGCTTGTTTGTTTGCATATTCTGCAAGCTTAGCTTGGATCAAGCTTCATGTCAAGTCCCTTTAATAATTTAGAATGTTCATTTTGCTTGCAGCTTACTCTCTGTGTGGGAGCTTCATAGGGTTTTCCCCTCATAACCACGTGGTATAGTTTATGTACATACTGAATAACCTTAAGCCTCATTCATATTTCTGAAATCACCTAACTTATTAAGATCCTTGTTATCCATAAACAAGGGTAATTGGAACAGTAGATTCTCTACATACATTTCCTCTGCTCTCCTGTGAGTAGTTTATAGGGTTTCCATACTACATTTGAAATCTGACTCTTTTTCTTGGGAGCTTTAAAGAATTTGTATTATATTTATTGATTGATCGATTTACTCTTTTACAGCTCCAAGTGTGTGCTTGTGCATGCATGAGTGTGCATGTGTGTGGATGCATGTGTCACCATGTGGTTTTGGAGGCCAGGGGACGGCTAGCGGGAGTCAGTTTTCTCCTTTCACCATCTGAATCTTGGGGATTGAACTCAGGTCGCCAGGCTTGGTTGCAAGCCACTTTATCTGCAGAGCTATTTATCAGATCCATTCTTCTGGGAAACTTCGTTAGCTGCTTATGCATCTAAGTGTTATTGATAACACTAGTTTTTTCTCTATGTTCGAACCATGGCACCGAGTAATGGAATGATAAATTGCAGCAGCTATAAATTTGATGCTCCTAGAACACAAAGTAATTTTCACAGCATTGCTTGCTTGCCCTCTCTGGGCATCAGCCATACTGTCCGAGTTTATAAATGAGGTTCGCAGAAGGTGACAAGCAGAACCAGCTAAAGAAAAGCCATGACTCTCATACAAACATGTCCTAGCAAGACTATGCATTTAGATAGAACAATGACCACAAGATTACAAAGCAATAACATCTCTAAATCATCCTTGCTAATGGGCAGGCTAGGAGAACACCTGTGATGGAGATCATTATCAAACCAGACAAAGAGTTCCTCAGTGAGAGGAGGTTTTACAGTAGAGAAAGAAAAGATGGCTACACACAGCCGGCACATCATTCTTGCTAGGAAGCACTCTGCTTTTGTTAATTCTGCAGCCTTGCTTTAGGCCTCAACAGATGCCTTCCTGTGTCTCAAGTGATAAATTAAACATGATGCAATGTTTTATTTACTCCACACAAAAAAAGTCTTTTGAAAAAAAAATAATTGTTCATATTTTATATATGAAGAAAGTAGTGAGAAGCCAAGAGTTAAAGTAATTCATCCATGATACCCACATTCGTAATGAACAGATCTAATTTACAACTCTTGATTACTTCTTGAAAATCTACACTTTCCATTACTGTACTCAGGACTCCAGATGAGGAAAGCCACATAGGGTATTTGGAAAATTATCTCACTGGAACCCAAGCTAGAGTTTGGGTCAACTTTGAGCCTTTAAAGAACTTGCTTTATTACATAGGCTTTAGTTTTCCTTTAGCTTTATATTTGGAGTTTCTTACTCTGGGCACTTTAAAGTGCTAGGAATTGTCTTAGTTAGGGTTTTACTGCTATGAACAAACACCATGACCAAGGCAACTCTTATAAGGACAACATTTAATTGGGGCTGGCTTAGAGGCTCAGAGGTTCAGTCCATTATCATCTAGGTAGGAACATGGCAGCATCCAGGCAGGCATGGTGCAGGAGGAGCTGAGAGTTCTACATCTTCATCTGAAGGCTGCTAGGAGAAAACTGATTTCCACACACCTAGGACCAGGGTATTAAAGCCCACGCCCATAGTAACATACCTAATCCAACAAGGTCACACATCCAAATAGCTCCACTCCCTGAGCCAACCATATACAAACCTTCACACACATGATCAATTCAAGGAAACCTTCTCCAGAGAAGCCTTTCTTCAGGAACTTCCACACTATTAGCATTTTGTGAGAAAACAAAATATCCACAGATTAGAACTGTGAGCATTTGGCCTAAGCTAATGTCTTAGTGTTCTAATGTACAGTGACACCTCTTATAAAGGAAAGCAATTGATTGGAACTGGCTTACAGATCAGAGATTTAGTCCACTGTCATCATGGCAGAAGCATGGTAGCATCTCTTTGAGGAGAGATGGTGCTGGAGAAGTAGCCGAGAGTTCTACATCCAGATCCTTAGGCAACAGGAAAAAAGAGACTCTGGCTTGGAGTGGGCTTGTTGAAACCTCAAACCCCACCCTCCAGTGAAACACTTCCTCCAAGAAGGCCACACCTCCTACTCCTTTCAAATAGTACCACTCCCTAGTGACCAGGTATTCAGATCTCTGAGCCTGTGGGGGTCATTCTCATTCAAACTACCACAGCTAGGTTTAACCTAATGGCTACTACTGTGATGTTCTCAACTCATGGTTTTTAAGCCAAAAGCCCCAAATATGATCCAATACCTGCTACCTAAAACACAAGGGAAACATGGGGTTTCCATGACATCATCATGTCTGTCCCCCAACTCAACTACAGAATCAGAGGCATCCATTTATCCAACAACATGTATTACCATCAGGGGAAGAGACTTCCTCAGTGCTGAGAACAGCAGAGTCCCAAACTAAGTCCCAGCCCATGAAAAAACATGCATCCCATTAAAGGAATAAAAGGGCAAGTGAATGCTATGTCACGTCAGATGGTGTGCAACATGAAAATAAATCAAAAATGTAAGAAGACAGGCAGCAGGATTGGGAGGTTATGTTAAGTGGTCAGGAAAAGCAGAATTTTGAGCAGAGATCTGAAGAGAGTAGATAAGACCTCTCATGCTGTGGGGTTGGGAAGCCTTGAGAAAGAGCATGCTCAAAGATTTGGGGGGGGGGGGTAGCAGCCAAGCAGAGCAGTGAGAGCAACATATGAAGGAGTGACAGCAGCAGGAGAGACCCAAGGGTGCAGGGCTCTCACTGGTGCTCTGTGATCTTATAAATCTTTTAAAGAGGACAGCACAATTTTTTGCTGACTGAACGTTGACTAAGGGTTGTGATTATGATAATTAAATTTTGATGACCAAGGAGAAAAAAAGGTACCTCAGCGTATGGGAGTAAAGACGTTAAGAATCAGGTGATGTGTTTGAAAGAAAATAAGTCAGAAATAACCAGGCTAAGGGTCCTTAATTAGTTAAACAACCACTTTGCATTGTGTTCTTTGCCAGTTACTAAAAAAGCCCTTGCTGTAGCACAGAGCCTTTCTGTGTGACTTAGACAAGTCCATCCTTGCTAGGTGTGGTGCCACATACCTAGAATGCCAGCATTTGTGAGCCTGAGGCAGGAGCATTGCAATTTATAAGCCATCCTGAGCCATATAGCCAGATGCTGTATAAAAAAAAAAAAAAGAAAGAAAAAAGAAAGAAAGAAAGAAAAAGAAATTTCCACCATTAATAATAATAGTAGTAGTAGTAATTTGTCATTATCATCATTATTATTATTTCATATGACAGATGTACTTTGGTTGAAAGGAGATAATATTCTGAATTATTTATTTGTTGTAATAAGAAAATGGGGTGTATAAAAAGTATCTAGTGATTGACAGGTATACAAGGGACTCTCTTGGTTTTCCCTTGGAATATTTCATGCAAGGCAGGTGGAAGCTTCCATTAAAGTCATCTGAAAACTTTACTGGGCTGGATATCCACGACACTCACCCAGATACCTGGCTACAGCTATTGGCTACTAGACTGTGGGTTTGCTAGAGGCTCTACTTGTGGGCTTTTAAGGGAGTGTTCTAAGGACAAGAGTTCCAAGCAAAGTCAGAAGCCATATGGGAGCGCTTCAGAGGTCAGAATCTCTCACGGCCTTCTGCTGGCTCAGACATTTTTTATTAGATATTTGCTTTATTTACATTTCAAATGTTATCCCCTTTCCTCATTTCCCCTCTGAAAACCCCCTACCCCATCTACCCTCCCCCTGCTCACAAATCCCCCCTCCCACTTTCCTGACCTGGCATTCCCCTACACTGAGGCATCGAGCCTTCATAGGACCAATGACCTCTGCTTTCATTGATGTCTGACAAGGCCATCCTCTGCTACATATGTAGCTGGAGCCATGGGTCCCTCCATGTGTACTCTTTGGTTGGTGGTTTAGACATCTTTAAGGTCAGCCTACAGGCAAAGAAAGAAGGCTTGGTTCTGTTTCTTGCTGTAAGCAGCAGAAGGGGCAGAAAGGAAAGTAAGGAAAGAAGGAAGGAAGGAAAATTATCTCAGAGACCTCCTCCCAGTTGTTATGAATCTATAAGACATGTTTAGTTATATAGGACCCTTACAGCTCTACCCAGACCTATTGCACTGAAAAAAAAAAAAAAAGAACGAAGCTATTCGCTACGTAAAACTTACTGCAAATATAAATATATGGATTGATAAAATGTTTTAAAGTGACCCTTGTCAGAAGTTTTATTTTCCAGAGGCATATGACCATTTATCAATTCATTTAATTTTTGATAGCTCCTCACATTAAAAATAAAATAGAAAAATCAATATTATTCGTGTCTGACATGGGATATAACACTGCACAGAGCAGAATGGCTTGCACAACACGCAGAGAGTAAGGCTGTGACTTAAGAACTTCAGAAAACAAATCCAGCATCCTTGCTACTGACTTATACTGTTGTCTAGTACGTAGCCTAGGAGTGTCGGCTTAAATTTTTCAAAACCTACTTTTAAAAAGGTTCTTAAATGTTCCATCCTCCCTTCTAGCCCACCTGAGGTAGGAGAAAAGAAAAGTTGTTAGGACACGGGAAAAGTGGATCTGTTTAGATGTGATTCACCCCAATCTTCACTGTCAGGTTATCAGCAGTTTAGTCAACTAGCAAACCAACAATCATAAATACAACAATAAATCAGCAGCTGCAGCCCAGCCCATTCAGCAGACACCAAACATGAGTCAGTAGCGGTGGATTGATCCAGAATAAGCCACGAGGCTCTGCTAAATTCGTGCAAATCTGTGGAAGTGTCAAGAAGCCACCGGACTATCACTAGAAGTCCTTTGGTGAGCAATTCTCAATGAAGTCATGATAGGTGAAGACCAGCAATGAGGTGCAAGGCCAACCAGTGTCAAAGCATCGTCAGCAAAGACAAGTACAAGGCAAACTTCAGTAGCCATATTTATATTCTTTCTAAACATCACACAGCCTTTCATGTGTCTGCTTCAGCCAAACATCCTTTCACCTGTCTGCCCCAGCAAAACATCATTATGACTGGAGTCTCCAAGGAAACCAGAAATGTCCACTTCATAGGAGTGGTTGATTCTTTCCATAGTAATAATGAAGCAAGACACATTTGTTAAACGTGTACACATCAGGCACAACCCTGAGTACTCTAAGCATGGTGATTCTGACTCCCATAACCACTCCATAACTTGGAGCATCTTCATTCCTGCTTGGTAATCAGAATGGCTACATTCACAAATGGCACGTTGTCCTCATAAGCTGGGCAGTCGAGGCTAGTACATGTACCCTCAACTCACTCAAAATGTTGGAAATATTGTTGAATGTGTTTTGCCCATGGAGTGGCACTGTTTGGAGGTGTGGCCTTGTTAGAGGGAGAGTGTGACTGTGGACATGGGATCAAAATATATTTACTCGCTTCCAATTTTGCTACCAAGCTGATATTCAGGATAACTGAGGACAGGGGAGACGATTCAGTGAGTAAAACACTTACTTATCATGCTTGAGGACCAGAGCCTGGATCCCTAGGACCCAACTAAAGGCCTTCTTAGTGCTCAAAGGCAGAGACCAGAATCCATAGAGAAATCTGGCTAACGAGCCTAGCCCCATCTATGAACTCTGGGTTCAGCAAAAGGCCCTGTCTCAGGAAATAAAGTGGAGAATGATTGAGATGAATACCAGATGCCTACTTCTGGCTACCACATGCACACATGTGTGCCTTCACCTGCACGTATGGACAGCTACACATGTTAACACGTGTATATATACATACACACATGCAAGGAATATTTGATTCTCCCTTGACTCTCTTCATGTTTTTAACTTGTACCGAAACCTGCTGAAAGTCTGACCTGCTTATGAAAATCACAAATTGGCTTGATAGAGGGTATTTCTTGAGAGAGGGTTTTGTGGACACATATACGCTTGACCCCCAAATGGCTGGTTTTCACCCATTTGTCTTGCTTTTTGTATTAGTCTTCAGCAGCTCTGAAGCTCTTTCGTTGTGTTTTGTTTTTCATATAAACATTTAAACATGGACCAAAGGGTCTCAAAGTCTTTGTTCACATCTAGGGTCTATGATTACATCCCATAGTGACAAGTTCCTATGATCTCCTGGTGGCTGTCACTGAGATGCTTTGTATAGTTAAGTGGAAAACTTCCTTCTAAGAAGTTGCTATCTTCTTGTACAACAATGATTAAATGATTAAACAACAAAGAACAATGATTAAACTTGTGGGGTACTTGTGGTGATTTGAATATGCTTGGCCCAGGGAGTGGCACTATTTGGAGGTGTGGCCTTGTTGGGAGAAGTTCGTTACTATGGACATGGACTTTAAGACCCTCCTCCTAACCACATGGGAGCCAGTCTTCTGTCTGTCTTCAGATGAAGTAGAACTCTCAGCTCCTCCTGTACCATACCTGCCTGGATGCTGCCATGCTCCTGTTTTGATGATAATGGACTGAACCTCTGAACCTCTAAGCCAGCCCCAATTAAATGTTGTCCTTATAAGAGTTGCCTTGGTCATGGTGTCTGTTCACAGCAGTAAAACCCAAACTAAGACAGCACTCTGCATATTTTCCAGCATTATTTGGGGGAGAGAAGTTTGTTTGTTTGATGGGAATCAAACATAAAACCTCATGTATGTTGGACAGATCCCCTTGTGCTGAACTTTCCCAGTCCCCAAAGGTTGTTTTCTATCAGGTTGTGACTGTAGGTTACAAATGTAATTGTGACCAAGGAAAAATAACTGAGAAAACAGCTCTGCTTTGCATGATGGCCTGGGGAAGTTCTCTCTGTCTTGATTGTGCCTTAAAGGATGTGAGGTATAAAGACAGAATTGAGCTGACACTCCAGAGTCCTTGGTCAGGGCTCTGTCACCTGTGCCCTTGGTCAGGTGACTCTCCAGTCCCTTCCTCTCAGGTGCAGTCCCATTCGCTTTCAAATTCTACATTTAAACGTGTGATGATCATCAGAATTTGAAGGAGAGAATATCGATGAGAGAGCACGCGTTTCCCCTGTAATTTGTATGCGATTTTGTGCCACCGGCTTGTGAATGCAGTTGACACAAGGTGAGATGAATGGATATTAGTGTTACCACATAAACTCTCTCATATTTCCTGGGAACTGAAAGGTGAGGAAGGGGAAGGAAATCAAAAAATGTCTCCTCACCTGTCACTTTAAAAGGCTGTGAATTTATTTTTAAAGTAAGAAGAAGGAAGATTTGGGACTCTGCATTCTGAAATGACAAGCTGGGCCGGCTCTTAGCTGAGAGTGTTTGGGTTTTCCAAGACAAACCTTTTTAATAAGTAAAATATTCTTTTTTTTTTTTTCGAGACAGGGTTTCTCTGTGTAGCTCTGGCTGTCCTGGAACTCACTCTGTAGACCAGGCTGGCCTCGAACTCAGAAATCCGCCTGCCTCTGCCTCCCAAGTGCTGGGATTAAAGGCGTGTGCCACCACTGCCCGGCTTAGTAAAATATTCTTAAGGGCAGTGGCGCTGTCTTCCTAGGTAACTGACTCAGGGTGTTGCTGTGGATGAAGTTCTCCAGTTTGTCAGTATGCAAATGAAGAGCCCTTCCCTAAGTTAATATTCATGACAGGCTCACAGAATGATGCACAGGGGAAGGAGCAGGCCCAGCATCTGCCTCCCAGGGTGCCAGTACCAGTCCCCCTACCCCCAGTTCCCCTCGCATCCTGCTGACATGTCTCAATCTCCCTTTCGTTCTCCCTTGGTGGTTACAAAATCAATTTGTTTCTGATATCCTTGGAAATCCTGCTCCACTTCTTAACTTTTGGAATTATGATTGTATCATTTTCCTGACCAAGGACCCTTCTCTCTCTGGGGCCCCTTTTAGTTTGTGTTTCTCACAGCTCCAGAACGTCCCTTCCTTGGGTGTTATCAGGAAATAAAACGATCGTAAATGATGTCAAAGCTATCCCTCTTCTAATTACATAACACAAGTTAAGGAATACGATGCGTATCATTTAAATAGCTAATGGGACCCAGTGGATAAAGTGCTTGCTGTGCAAACATGAAAAACAGTCCAAATATCGTGGTAACACATAAATGTAGACAAGCATGCAGTCTGCCTGCAATCCCAGGATTCAAGGAGCAGAGACAGAGGATCCCTGGAATAAACTGGCCAACTAGACTAGCCAAACAGGCAGGTTCTGAGGTCAACCAAAAGGCCTTGCCTCCATATACATAAAAGTGGGGCACAATGGAAGAACAGACTCAACATTAACCTCTGGCCTAAGCACAGATGTATACCTACACACACATGTACCTACATATGACCACAAGTATTGTGGATGGGCCTGGTGCTGTTTGTATGTTGATGCTAATTCCACTCTCCTGGGAGGGGCTGCAGACAAGAAGTGAGTCATACTCAGGTGACTTCTTATGATCCAATCCCCTAATGAATAAAGGAGTCAATCACTGGACGAGTAGGCGGGACTTCCGGTTGAAGAGGGGAAGAGAGGAAGCAGGAGAGAGTTAAGTCTTTTTTGGACCGGGATATCGTGAGGAAGAGATGTAATTATGAGTGTCTCCCAGTTTCAATGGCGGATCCATTAGGATTCGCCACCAGATGATTTAGATTTAATAAGGTTTACAAATTAGGATTTTAGTTGTTGTGCCCAGCGGTTATCATTGTTTTTGAATTAAGTTTATGTTGTGTTTTCCTTCATGCAAGGGCTCCTCTGGGTTCAAGAGAGAAAGGTACGGTGGCAAGGTGTGGGTTTGCCCGATGTGCACCACAAAGCTTGTGGGGGTTTTGAAGCATGGGACTGGTGTGGTAGCAACCCGATAGTGGGAACTTGGTAAGCTGGGTGGAGATGTTTCAGGAGCTCTGGGCCAGAGAGTCTCCATGAGATAAGAACTGGTTGGTGAGACTGCTGGGGCAGAGTAGCTGGGTGAAGTAGCGCTGGAACTTGCGGTTTCTTTTTTAATATTTCCCCACAACACACATGCACATAGACACATACACAAGTGCAAAATAGTCACAAAATAAGCATATACTACTTGTATCTATGTTCACTGTTACACGCATAAGACAACCATAAAAATCCTTAGCCTGGAAACAGAAGACTTCACTAACTGGAAGTCTAAAATCAGCTGCACACACCCTATGTACCCTGCAATTATTACAGTCACAAATAAAAATGAGTGTGAGAAAACACAATGAAATGAGAGGCAGTGTCACCCCCCACCCCCCGGCAGAGAAATAAAACCTCAACACAGGATGACAAACTTTCTGCCGCTGACATAAAATTTAAATCCCATACTTCATTTCCAAGTTGTCATTTTTCTAGCTTGGATCTTGTCTCCCCACCAAGGAAACAAAATGTCATCACGTTTAGCATCTTGTCAAACTTAAGAGTGCCTAAATCAAATTTTCCCTGATAGGAACTCAGCAATTATCTACAACTAGGAAATAAGAACTCAGTCTTAAACAAGTGCAAGACTTACCTTCAGGACAAGCTGTAGTGACTTCTTGTTTGACACCTTCCGGTTTGACGCTTTCTCTTCCCTGTGGCCTGTAACAGTTTTTTCAGCTAGTGAATATGTCAATTATGGTTCTGCTAAAGTTCAGTATGTTTATAATTCTTCAAAGGGCCTCTTTCTTAGGAAAAAAAATACAAATCTTTTTGAGACCCTTGCTTTAAGAAATTCTTGCCAGGCATGGTAGACCATGTTACTGTTGCCAGCTTTCAGAAGGCTGGGGTTAAAAAATCTCAAGTCCAATGCCATCCTTACCTACATAGTAAACTTCGGACTCAACTGAACTACCTAGCTAGAGACTCAACAAGAAAAGGGGGAAGGTTCTCAATTAAAAACAAACAAACAAAAAGAAATTATAGGTGTGGTTATATACACTGTAAAATACTCTTTTAAAGTCCCACTCGGGATGTCAGAAGTCACTTGTGTCTACAATGAGTGTTGTAAGGCATGGTGACTGGGGGATGGGGGGGGGTGGGAGGTGGGAGGGCGGAGACAGCCGTGGTGTGGGTTCTGGAGCAACACAAGTGGGTCACAGTGTTCACTGAAGACAAAGTCAGAGCCAAGAAATCGACCCTGGATGAGAGCTCCTGATAAGATGGGGATTCAAACACCAAAGCAAGGGGTGGAGGGATTCCCTTGAGGATGACCTTGGTGGTGGATGGGATAAGACCGCGTTAAAATGAAGGGATACTGGAAGCATTGGGAAACATTAGCATCCCTCAGCTCCCTCAGGAGCTGACTCTCCACAGCCTCTGTTGCCTGCCCTTTACTCTCTTGGAGGCATCCGCAGACCACAGAGCCCTTCGCAGGCATCGAGCCTGAACCAGATCTGTGGTGTTAGCAGCGAAGAGGCATAACCTCTGGATTCCGGCTGAGCTCTTTTATAGGCATATGTCCTTAGGGGAGATCAGACATTCCCAATGCAACGCAATGAATAAATGTTAAGCAAACAGATATGATGATACTTTTCAATTGTGTTCTCTCTGTCTCTCTGTCTCTGTCTCTGTCTCTCTCTCTCTCTCTTTCTGAAAAAAAAAAATCCCAGCTTCCTTTCTTTGTGTTTATTTGCCAGGGAGTCTGCAGTGTCTTTGTGTAAGCAGTTTTTGGTGTCGAGATTTAAAAATAAAACAGGGCTTACTTTTGAGAGCACTCTTGTCCTTTCAAGGATAGAACTGTAGCTCAAACATCCATCCAGAGTCTGGAGAGTTCGCTAAGGCCTTTTCACTCCTCGAAGAGCACACGTGCCTAAATGCCCAGCCAACCCTCCCTGAAAACACGGGATCTGTGAGCAATTTCTCTGAAACCTAATTTGTCAGAAAAAAAAAAAAGACTTCAGCACTAGAAGGATGATTCTCTAAAGCTGTCTTTACTCACCAGCAAAATTAGGCAACTTAAGATTTATGAATCAAAGCTAAGGAATCTGTGAACTATGAACCATTGCTTTGCCCTCTACTAACCAGACACAAACAATACATAAGCAAGCTCGATGCTAACTTAGGAAGTCCCCGCTCTTTTATGCATTGATTTGTTTTTAATTGTCACTACAATAACATCCCTAAATTTAATATCTCAGCCATGTAACTTTCCAGGAGAGTTATCCTACACCCATGAATGTCATTCTCAAAAAAGAAAAGGAGACTTGTCTGAAACCATTCCTGATAACATCCATTTTAAAAAATGAGTTCAACTTGACCAGTGGATTTCCGTATATATCTTGTTTTTTTCTCTCTTTTTTAAAATCAAACTTATCCATCAACAACTCAACTTCACCTTAAATTTCATCTTAACTTCACATAAAGTTTGTGTATACTTATTGTATATATCTCATTTACAAGAATTTCATTTTTGTAGGAACACCGGTTCCAGCATTTATTTGCTGTTGCACGCTATGATTTTGCATAATTGTTCTGAAATGGAAACAGAAGGAGAGTACAGCAAGAACCTTTTCCACACCCAAATGTACAGGAACAGACCTAACTGAAGAAAAATTTAGTGAGCAGAATTTGAGCTGAAGCCACTAAGGAACAGCTACAGGCCCCTGCTCAGACCATGTGGTGGTGCCGAGGAAATGAATGCTCAGAAGGGAGATTCTAAGTCCTGGGATTTGAGTGGAATGGAACAGACTCCTTGATGTCACAGTGTCCTGGCACAAGCCCACCAAGGGGCCAACCTATTGCATCTCAGACCGAGATAAAACTCCCAAGAACCAGGACCTGAGCAGAGCAGGACACATACATGGAATAGAGTAAGCCTCTTGATCAGGGATGTGAAGAGAGAAGAATAAACCCACCAGCAAGTATCCAAGATGCTCGGCAGGTAAATCCCTGCATGATAAAATTCCTGCGAATATAATACTGCACCCATGATGGGAAGGAAATGAAACTCGAGATACCGTGAAAAGATTCAGTTCTGGATGCTGGAAATCAAGTTGCTGTGCATAAAACAGATACAGAAGGCTGGAGTGATTGATAGCTCTGTCGGTGAGGTCCTTGCTGTGCAAGTGTGAGAAATTCAGCTTGCATCCCTGGTACCCTCGTGCAAAGCTGAGCCTAGAAACCTGCCCGTCTGCTTGGAATCCCAGCGTGGGAAAGTGGAAGAACCCCACTGAAGTTCTTACTGCTGTGATAAAAAAAAACAGGAACAATGTAGAGAGTCCATCACTGAGGGATGCTGAGGCAGGAACTCAAGCATGGCAGGAACCTGGAGGCAGGCACTGAAGCAAAGGCCATGGAGGGGTGCTGCTTACTGGCTTGCTCTCTGTGGCTTGCTCAGCTCGTGTTTCTATACTCCGTGACCACCTATCTGCTCAGGGGCAGCTCTCTACACCATGGTCTGGGCCCTCTGAAATTGATCTCTACCAAACTCGCCTACATGGCAATCTAATGTCAGTTAAGGGTTCTTCTTCCCAGATGACTCCAGCTTGTGTCAAGTTAATCAAAAACAAACAGACAGAAAACAAAAATCAGGAGGCTCCCTAGTTCTCACCGGGCAGCCAGCCTACCTTAGTGGGCACATTCTAGTTTATTGAAAGTTTTTCTTCTTAAAATCAAAGGTAGAGAAAAATACAGCTGGTATCAACCTCTAGCTTCCATATGCACGTGCACACAAATATGTAAATGAATGAATGGATGCGAAATAAAAAGAAAGCTAAGCATGGAGGTGCATGTCTGCAATCCCAGCACTTCTAGCAAGAGGATTGTGTGTTAAAGGCTCACCCGGGAAGACACTGACTCAAGAAACAACCACAAACAAACAAACACACAAACAAAACTTTTCAAAATTTCAGATACCATCTGCCAGGTGTGCAGCTATCCACGTGCTGGCTAGAGTTATCAGGACTTTAATAGAGTGGACTGCCATAATCCCTCTTTTACCGGCTATTAACTGGTAATCTATTTTAGGATGCAATATACTCTTATTTTGTTCAATGAGGGTTATTTATATCTGTATGTGTGTCTGTGTGTGCATTGCACATATGTATACATACCTGAGGTGTCCAGAAGAAAACAATGGGTTCTCTGAAGCTGGAATTACAGTCCATCATGAGCTGACCAGCATAGGCAGACCCTGAGGAGTAGGTCCTCTGCAGGAGAAGCATGCATTCTTATCTCCTGGACTGTCTATCCCATGCTGGTGATTTCTGATTGTGTTCATGTGTTGCTCTCCAGGGATCATTAGTAATATTTTCATTGTACTTTAGTATGCTAATAACTCATCATAACGAAAAGGAAAATGTTCTTGTCTACACTGAGCAGGGCCAGCTCGTTTTAGGTATATGTTTTTTCAGTTCACAGACCGTAACAACACGGAAGATGCCGGTACTTTGTGTGTGTGAAAGTGTATTACACACACAAACACACTCTTCCTTATAAAGAGAAACACTACTGGACATGTCTGTCAATTACAAGAAAGAAACATCCTACTGAGACTGTGAGGCATCTGTATTGGTTGCCATAGTTAAGGTGAAGTGGAATCAATTGATGAGCTGAAGGGTCTCTAAGGGTTACAAGGAACATTTTAGCTCATGCGTAATTCATGAGTAGAAGATTGTAGGTATCTGAAAGCAAGTAATCCCAGGACTCAGGCTACTCAAAGACTTCAGTCTCTACCGCTGGAGAGTTCCAACTGCCACTGGCAACAGAGAAGGAGCCAGAACATTCCACTATTGATCGCTTCTGCTTTGAATTCCCAAGGAGGCTGTGAAGGCTGTCAACGTAGGTCATGCTCTCCGAATCCCTTCCCATAAGGTTCTCCTTTTCCTTTGGATGAGTGCCAGCAGTCTTATTGGAGGGATGATTAATTATATGGATGTTTTTTCATAACTACAGTCTGAATGCTGCCTCCTACCTCCATTAGCTTTGAGCTTTTCACAAAAGACCCGACACAAAAGTTATTAGAAGTCTTCTTCAGAAGTTGAAATTTGTCATACAAATCATACCCAGAGGGAACTGCCTAAATTCAATATTAATAAAAAATGCTAACCCTTCAGAAGGACATTTTTTTATGTGACTTTCATGAATCTGTTAATCGAGGATGTTGAAGAAAAGTGTACCACAAGATGGTCTGGTTTCGAAGATCAAAGACCCACAGTATGTATTTTTTTGAGCAGTGAGACCATGTATAACCTTTCAAACTTAGAAACCCAACAGAGGGGTTCTGGGATCTCTATAAAGGAGGGCCTCTGGCAGAGATGTGGTAGACTAGGATACCAGATGCTTTTTAATAATACTCTCCATAGCGATCATACTATTCCTTCCTTAGGTTATATGTTCAGAGGATAGAAAAATGAGAAAGGCAAGGACTCATGATAGCTTGAGGAAATTCAAAACTCTCTTCCCTAGGTACTTACAAGAAATAATGAGCACTCTCCTCTAAAAGCTGTGTGCAAATTTACCAGCCCCCTCACTTTACATATGAGCTTCAGGGATACCCAACCTTCGTACATACTATTTAGAGTAAGGGCCACATGCATGGATAGGGGCAGAGTCAGAGTCAAAGCAAAGAGACTTGGTTTGAACCTGGATCCCAGGGACTGCCGGCCGCTTGATGTTGGATGTTTTCTCAGCTCTAGTGATTTCCCACAGCGAAGCTTCATGAGGTGTAGTTGAGTTTTAACATAAAGAATTCGCGGTGACCGTCTTTGTCACTGATTCCTCACGGGCAGAAAAGAAACATTACAGCATTGTTCTCATTGAACTGCTGTGAGGATTAAATGGATGCTTGATAAATAAGCGCAATATAAAAGCCAGCGTTTCTATACATAATGGAGATGATGTGAGCCAGGGAGCTCCTAGTCTCGACAAGCATCCTCATACAGGTCAGGATGCCACACTGGAAAGGTTTTTATGGTGATCTAATAGTTCTTCAGGTCAATAATTTCAAAGAGGTTACCACTGAGGAACTCCCTATAAAAGAGAGGCAAAAGTCCCTTGCCCAGTATGTAATGCTGAGAAGACAAAGCGGACCATATCTACTCCCCTAAAGCTCATCCACATTGGGAGTCTCTCTCCTACAATGAGGTGGATAGGAGCAGTGAATTTGACTGGTTTCAATTTATTTCCGCGTCCTGCACACTTCCACATATATGAGCATGAACCGGTCCATCTGATATGGCGGGTGATTTAACATCCATTGATAAAAAGTAGGTTCTCCCATGGAAAGGCACATCCCCGACAAAGAGACAGGAAGAAAGTATGACATCTGTGACCATAATAACAGATGAAGAAGAACCAGGTGAATATAAATCCAACACCGGAAGGAGTGGCTAGACACTCGGAGTAGCTAGATGGGATTTCCTTTCTAAACAGGGAACGAATTAAAGTTCAGCACTAAGGGAAAGGAACCTTGCAGGGGCAGAGGCCAAGCAGTGCAGGCCGCAGTTTGGGAGGAGTCCTGGCTCAGTGGTCTGAGGTTCTAAGACATGTATTCAGATACTGGTGATTCCTAGAAGAGTATAGATGTTGGAGGGAGAAAAGCATTGTCTGGATAGATCACAACACTCTACAGCCTACACACAAAAGCAGTCCTGTGCATACCTGGGTGCATGTATGCTCAAACATCCCAGTAACAAGCAAGACAATGCTCGTGGGTTAATGACTAGAAATCGCTTTTAATCTTTCCTGTTGCACCTGGAAACAATTTTCAAAATGTCTATGCTCTCGAACATCACGCTTTTATTTATTCTAAATTATACCTTTGGGTTTCTTCCTTTAGCAAACATATGAGCTTAATTTTTTCCACTCTTCTTGACTTGTTGTCTTAGATTATTTTATATTTATCAAAACTCTTAAAGGAAAGTGGGGTGGCTTTTTACTTTGATAGCTCTGACAATGTCCCACAACCAAACCTGAATCATGATTGAATTGCAATACACAGAAAGAACTTTCATCTCCACAAGCCACAGATGCTCTCTGTCCCCTGAGAGCTAATCCTATCAGTTGAGCAGGACTGCCCATTATTTCTTTAACAATGACTATGCAGCGGTATAAAACCAAAGTTCTGGCTTTTGATTTTAAAATCTACTCATAGAATAGTAAGCCATCCTTCAAAGTGGAAAGTGCAATACAACTACTCAGTCTCATTCATGATCTCTCTAGTCATGCAGATAAAAAAATAAAGTCACCACCTACCTGCTTCAGAGAATGTACAACCTGTTACTTATACAATCTCATACAGGTAGCTAAGTTCTTTTTCTTGTGATTTCCCAAGGAAAGTCAAGAAGGCATTCTCTTTCAAGAAAAAATGGAAGACTAGAGAAATGACTCGACAGTTAAGAGCACTTGGTGCTCTTCCAGAGGACTGGAATTTTGTGTCTAACACCCAAGTTGGGTAGCTCACAACTGTAACTCCAGTTCCAGTGGATCTGACATCCTCTTCTAGCCTATGTATACCCTCACACACAGACACAAACAGAAAAATGGAAATGTATAAGCCAGTTAATGTGGGCATGTGGCTATGCAGTCTGTGTGGACAATGTCTTCAGCAAGAGCTTCTGCATAGCAAGCCACACCATTTGCACTAGCTCATATATGTACACTCACACAAACCCTCACACTCAGGTATAATATTTGCAAATACCAACTGTGATAGGTAGAGCCAGGTGTTCCTTACAATTATTCCAAGGGAGCGAGTCTCTGGAGTATGCAAGATCTTGCCAATATGCAAACAGAAAATGAAATACAGAAGAACACAGAAGATATGGGACCAGTCTCTAGCAACAGAACCAGGCTTGGTAAGAAATACGTGCTAGAATCAGAAAGCAAAAGAGAACACAGGTAGGAGAGAAAAGTCAAACGCATCAGCAGAAACCTGAGAAAGATGTTAATTTTTTTCAGTTTTTCTTTTTTTTAAAAAAATATTTATTTATTTTTATATATTTTATGTATATGAGTACACTGTAGCTGTACTGATGGTTGTGAGCCACCATGTGGTTGCTGGGATTTGAACTCAGGACCTCTGGTAGAACAGTCAGTACTCTCAACCACTGAGCTATCTCTCCAGCCCTAGAGCAGTTGGGCTTGTCGTTAGAAAACTGTACAGAAAGAATACAATTCCTACATCCCCACACATTTTTTTCCTGTTGTGGAAATCTGGTACATTTATTAAAATAAGGTTCAATGACTTGTTCTCATTCCTTTATTTTATCCCCTCTTATCTTTCCCCCATTCTTCTTTTGCTAGTCTTCCCTTCCCCATCATAGTAGCTGTTCAAGGACACCATAAAAACCGTAATGTATGATTGTGTCTGTCAGGGTGGGCTCCAGAGCTAGGCTGCCTGGACTTGAATTCCCGCTCTGCCTATAGCCGCCATGATGCCTGGGTCCCACTGTCTAGTTTTTACACTACTAAGGAAGGATGAAGAAACTAGCCAATTCATGGAGTATTCAGCACCCAGCGCACTGTAAGTGTAGTAGACATCAATTTAAATTTTTATCATCCTCACTTCTATTATTTTCTTACTCATTCTAAAATGCTCACCCCACCTCCCAGGCACCAAGCTCCAGTGACAGAGAAACAATAGAAGCCCACAGCTAGCAATGGCTGAGAATTCACGTCAGGCTGACCCTGAATGTTCAGTTAAGCTTATATGCAAGGATGCTGAGTGAACCCTGGGCCATGGCCAATGCACAGCAGCAGATCGCATGCGTAAGGGGGTGGCGCATGCGTAACGGGTGACATATGCGTACGGGGTCGCAGAGTAGTTATTAACCGTGTCCTACCTCACCCCAAACATCAGTCCTTTGCCTTTCCTTCCTCATAATTGGGACTTGAGCATTTTCTGAAGGCAGAAACATTGCCAGTAAGTGAATGCTTGCCGAGTCCTGGTGTAAATGAACAGCCGTTGGTGATACATAAAGCCTGATATTTGGAGATGAGGAGACACTGTTAGGTCACAAACAGGGGTTCAAACATCGGAAAGAACTCACACCCAACTCCGCCTGAAGAAATTCGAATTGTCTAACAAGATCCGTACACGTAGCCAGAGCCCTGCGTCATAACCAGGGAATGCACATGCGTGCTCAAGGTTAGCTATGAAATAGAGGATAGAGGTTGACATGAAGCGGCAGGAGCCATCTGTTGGATAATAGGTGCCCTGGGATTTATTTATTGGTTTCTTCCGTCTTTATCCTTGAAAGTGTTCATTTAGAAAGAAGGCCAACTAGTCTTGTCGGATGGATTATTGACACGTGAGGGCGAGGCTCCATTTACATTGTGTCCATGCCTGAACTTTGGCTCACCAGGACAGGTTCCTCACAGAGAGCGGAACTCAGTAAATAGGTGTTAACTGAGCATGTCAGTCAGGTATTCAATGTCAGACATGTCTGACGAATAGACTGGAGGAGGGAGATACATAACTATGTGTGCCTGCACGCAGATGAGCAAACACATGTGCATACATGTGTGCACAGACACACTGGACCTCCCCTCGTGTGGCTTCTGCTATTGCGCAGGGGCCTCTGAACCCCTGATCCCCAGCAGAGGGGACAGAGACAGTTATAGGAACAGACTCCAGGAGAGAAATTCCCTAGTTGGGCTTCTGATGACGAGGCTGAGAGGAGACTGGAATTTGGAACTGGCTCAGCGCCCAGTCCTATGTTTTGTTCCTTAGACTTTCCTTCCTCTATTGAACATTGGCCAGCCCCTCTATCGATTGCCTCCCACATCCCTTCAGGCTTCGTTTGGAGACGAGACGAATAACTCGGAGACAGGAGAACAGGCTGCCCCGTGAGTCTTCAGTATTGATTGAAATTTGAAAATTGTGAAAGAAAATGGATCTACCTTAGGGCATGTATGAAACACCTGCCAAGAAAGCAACTCACTGAGCATTTGCGGATGTTTTTTAAACACAAGGGGAATTTAAATACGAGGACCTGTTCGCACTCACCAAAGTTTTATTACAGGTTTGTGATTTCCTGATGTACTCATGTGCCTTGCGACCAGGGTTGATTCTGATGTCTAATTTATATCTCTGTTCTTTTATACTGAAGATGGCAATGATAATATATTTCTCCATAAAAGTTAGCAAAAGGGAAAAAAAAACCCACAAGGGAATAGCTCACTAGAAAGAGCATTAGTTTGTAGCTAAAAATACGAATAAGAGACCTCAGATATTAAAAATCCTCCGAAAAGAAAGATGCTGGAGGTTTTGTGTGTGCATGTGACCCAAGGTTTGGACCTAGTGACCACTAGCTAACTGAAGTAATTGGCCAACGAGGAAGATAAATAAGGACCATTGTGGAAAGGTCCACAGTGAAGGCTTTTTCTCATTATGTGTCTTGTGATGAAGATAAGAAAAATAAGTACACGCAGAGGAAGCCAAATGGAGACTAGTTTAAGGGTGCTTAAAGTCTCATCCCCTGAGTTGAGCCACGTAACCCTGTACCAAGAGCTCCAGCTTTCTGTGATCCTCATCCTTTCTTCAAAAAGCCATCTTGACTTAGGTGAGAAAGCTCTTTAACGTGCATGCCACAAGTAACCCCCCCCACACACACACACACACTTCTACTTGGTTGTACAGGAATTCAGAGTCGTTCACACTCTGGAGACACCTAGGACCGTTAGAAGAGAGTCATGCTCCACTCTAGAAATGCTGTTTGTTGTCTGACCATAAACCATCGGGGGAAAAAAATCTCCATCTCTTGTATTATTGCCAACAACAACAACAACAACAAAAGTCACTTTAATAAAGCCCAAACCCAGAGGCATAAGAGGTAAAATCCAAACATAGGAATTTGACTTCATAAATAAGTTTCTGTTCAACAAGAGATGTCACGGGAAAAGTTAACAAAGACATTCATGACAGATTTGGAAAAAAAGCTGGCGATGCCTGAAAATGATGAGGAATCACACACTTAACAAGGAAAATATGGAGACCTCAACATGAACAGACAAGGGAAATGGCCAATTCTTAAAAGGATGCAATACCAAAAGGAACCTTAATTAATTAGTAGAGGAGTTTAAAATGTGTGAATTATAGCAGTTGGAGGTTATCATTTCATATTAATGGCATGGGAGAAAAGAAGAAAGCCGATATTGTCACCGAGGCAGGAATACCGGAACTTAGACACCCTCATCACTGTGGATGGGAAGGCACTGGGCAGCATTCTGGAGAATTGGCTGAAGTTGCTTAAATTAAATATGTACGTCTTACACTTCTCCCTTATAAATGTAACTCCTAAGCAAGTATGTCCCACTAAATGAGACAAACACTAAGATATTTTCCAGTAAATTTGGGAACAGGATATCAAAAAGAATCAGAGTGTTGGTCATTGAGGAATAAACAGATCAATTGCCTTTATCTCTATGGTTAATGCATTCCAAGGTCCCCATGGGTCCTGAGACCATGCTGGGTGTACTGGCTGGTTTTGTGTGTCAACTTGACACAGGCTGGAGTTACCACAGAGAAAGGAACCTCCCTTGAGGAAGTGCCTCCATGAGATCCAGCTATAAGGCATTTTCTAAATTAGTGATCAAGGGCCCCTTTGTGGATGGTGCCATCCCTGGGCTGGTATTCTTGGGTTCTGTAAGAAAACAAGCTGAACAAGCCAGGGGAAGCAAGCCAGTAAGAAACATCCCTCCATGGCCTCTGCATCAGCTCCTACTTCCTGACCTGCTTGAGTTCCAGTCCTGACTTCCTTTGGTGATGAACAGCAATGTGGAAGTGTAAGCTGAATAAACCCTTTCCTCCCCAACTTGCTTCTTGGTCATAATGTTTGTGGAATAGAAACCCTGACTAAGACACTGGGTGATAATTGGTTGGGATTTGGAATCAAACTAGGAGACACCCTTCTGGGCAGAAGATTAGCTGATGCTGAAGTACTCACCCTGAATATTTGTGTACCATGCCATGGCCTGTAGCTGATGCTGAAGGACTCATCCTGAACATACGTGGTACCATTCCATGAGCCGGGGTCCTAGATTAAATAAAAAGGAGATGAGTTGAGACCTAGAGCTCATCTCTCTCTGCTTCTTGGTTGAGGACACAGTGTAATAGCCCTCTGTGTCATGCTCCTGCCTCCACTTCTGTCAGAGTCCAGCCCCAGATGCAAGGTTCAGGTCATGAGACTACCCATTGATGTTCAAGCAAGTGGCCCCAAATAGCTGGAGCCATCTTTATTTATATAATCACAATCCTGCTCACCGGAACCATGACATCATTGGTTATTTTATTAAAAGAAATCATTAAAACATCTCCATCATTAAAAAAGCCCCAAATAGTTTCCTTTCCTCCCCATCCCCTCCTCCTATGTCACTCATCCCCAACCTTATTTTGTACTACAAAGCACAATTACAGCAAGCCAAAAATGTCTAGTCAGGCATGTCCTGTAGACACGAGCACATACACAGCTGGTAGCAAATTCAGTTACATAGTTATGCAAGGTGAGAGACAGAGTAAACATTTGTGAGTATAAGTCCAGTCACCAGATAGCACCCCGCCCTGTCATAACACCTTTTAAATTGCAGACCGAGACCTGTTCATTGTACCAAGCAACCATTCCTGATATGCACTTATCAATTCCTGATATCATCTTTCTAAGAACCATTTCCAAGTCTATTGATCAGGCATAACTTCCCTGTTTTCTAAGTCTCTGTTGAACAGACATAGCTTCCCCATTTGGAGTCTCTGTTGATCAGACCTGTCTTCCTCAGAACAGTCATGGTCTCTCCCACTCTCCACAACCGCCACAGGCTTACTCGGTACGACCTTAGCTGCTTCTCTTAAGACGCGATTACAAATGTCCCAAAATTTTCAGGATTAATGGTTTCATCTAGAGGATCCAAGAGGCAAAAAGAGGAGAGGAGGATTTTACCCCTCGAAAGAGTATTGTGAAAAGCGTAGAATTATCCATGGGCTTTCAGCCTGCGTGATCCTGACCTTGCCCTTGGACCAACAAAGTGAAACTCAATTTTGCTATGAATATAAATAACACAGTAAGAGCAAAGAGAGTTTGGAGCACACAGTATCTAGGTAACAAGCATAGAGGCCACCGAATTCACCACAGGTCCTTGCCAAGTGGGAAAGGGTCTCCTTGGACCTCGCCACAGCAGAGTCTAAACAGGGAAGCACCCATGCACTGTACCCTAAAGATGCTCCTGGCCACCACCACACTTCTATAACTGCTCTGACCACTGTACCATCAGATAATGAGTTAGAATAAGCTTCTCCCTTAAGTTGCTTCTATGAACTATATTATCACAATTATGAGAAAAATATATATATATGTGGATAGTAGCAAGCCATCTATCCTTGTGCCTTGGGCTATTGAAATAAACAAACTAAAGGTTATTTAAGAGCAAATACTGCAGTGCCATTATAATTGGTTAGGGAGATGGCTAATTAAGTAAATAGTGGCCCTGTACGCCGTATGGACACACTAAACAAATGGGGCAAGTACAAATGTGGGATGGTGTGAGATTCCGCCATGCTACAATGCACAATTTAAAACTTTGAACTTATCGAGAAAATTTTCTGCCTAATATTTTCAGATGTCTGTAGATTAGGGTTACCTGACACTGTTAAAAGGCAAAGCCACAAGCATCGGGGGGAGATTACTGTGGAGTCTATGATGGGTGAGGGGAGATTACTGTGAAGTCTATGATGAATGAGGGAGCAATTAAAAATAATTGGATTGGATATTCACTCAGCTCTGCGATGGCACCCAGTGCCCAGGGTAAAAGCTAAATAAGAGGGAGACCTGCAACATAGCATGATATAATTAAAAATGAATATGTGCAAAGTTAACAGCTCACATTTTACAGAACACAGAAGCAAAAGAATCACCTCAAACATAAACTTGATTCTCTATGAAATGGTAAGGAAAGGGTTAGGGATGCCAGAAACATTTAAAAGTTCCTTTTTCTAGCTGGGTGGTAGTACATGCCTTTAAACCCAGTACTCAGAAGGCTGACACAAGGGGATCTCTGAGTTTGAGCCTGACCTGGTCTACATAGTGGGTTACAGTACAGCCAGGAGTATACAAAGAAACACTGTCTAAAAAAATCCAAATAAATAAAAGATTTTTAGATTTTTATTCTAATAAAAGGAACATAAGGAGAACTTTGTGTTTGTAAACTAGGAAAATTATGTATTTGAAGGTTTTCTTTGTGGTTTGGTTTGGTTTGGTTTGGTTTGGTGTGGTCTGGTTTGATTGGTATTTTGTTCGTTCAAGACAGGGTCTCAGCATTTAGTCCTGGCCAGCCTAGGACTCACTGTGTAGACCAAACTGGCCTTAAACTCATAGATATCAATCTGCCTCTGGCTCCAGGGTACCAAGATTACAGATGCAGACCCTCACACGCAATTGTAGATCAGGAATTTCCATAAGGCATTATGGGAATGAAGAGAGATTATGTTCCTTTTCATTCTGACACTCACATTATTGGCTGGAAGGCATCTGGTGAGTTTGCCATCCTTGGCAAAAAAATCAAAATGCAAAGTCAAAAGATCCCACCTGTTCATTCCTGGACACCTGTTATGCGTGCACCACTTTTCAGGGCAGTGTGTGGGCATCTCCTTTATAGTCCCCACAAGTCTGTGGTGCTTGTGCACAGATAGAGAAACACAGACATTGCCTAACCCCCTTGTCTACTATGACGATAGCAGCCTGGGCCCTGAAACCTGTGCTTAAAGTAGGCCTGCTCCTTACCCTGAGCACGAAGCTACACGAGCAGCTTCCCTTCCTCTGGGTCCTGAAAGGAACTCAGCGTCTTATATCTCCTAAGGGTCTCTGAGAGGTACTCTGATAATCTCCCCATTTCTTAGACCATGAGGACCAGGAAGGTCCCATCCAAGGTTCAGGGAAAGCATGGATGTGGACATCAGGGAATATAGACCAACCCACTCTTCCTCTTTCTCCAAACTCACTGAGAACAACGGTTTGGAAAACAGGTGTGTGTGTGTGTGTGTGTGTGTGTGTGTGTGTGTGTGTGTGTGTGTACACACACACAGAGAGACACTCATGTTCATGTGTAAGGATGAAGCAGGGGGGAAAAGCCTGTTTCTCCCTTTTCTGGCATCCAGGCAGCCCCTGGTCATGGAGAACTGTGACTAGGAATGAAGGCAGGAGAGTATTCCCACCTCTGACTGTGGATAAACTTCTGCCTGCTTAACAGTTTGCTAAAGTTCTAACTCAGGAAGGAAACTGAACTCATTTGTAAGTCTTGGGGAGCTTCACCCAGCCAGCTTCTTCAATGGAGCTCATTACCTGTTGTCCATGTCTGTGTAGGATTCTTTTTCTCATCAAGGAACAGAAATTGACTGTAATAATTAGAATAGAGAGCTAAGTTAAGAAATGTAGATTCACCCTCAAAATGAAATATCTTATTGTGCTGGTCAGTGGTACATGAATTATTCAACGGGCAAAAATGAGTATCATATAAGCTAGCAAAAAAAAAAAAGCCCTATATATAAGATTAATTTCAGGAATGGATACTTTAATCTGAACTCAAAACTTTCCCTAACTTCCTCAACAAAAATAATTAGTTCTTTATAAGAATCCTATCCTTTGTAAATTATGTTTTGTGTGTTTCCCAAGATTTCCAATTATTCGTGTTTTACGGTCTCAGGTAGGAAATTAAAGGATTTAGGCATGGATACAGCTCCCTTGTCTTTTTCTAGTTCCAAGTTATAACTTTGGAAGAAAATGGTATCGATTGAAAATGAGGAGCTGACCTTGAAAGAGAGACAAAGATGAGAGTCCGACCTCCTATGGCTGACCAACGAGACGGAGGGTCTCAAGGTCAGATTCTTCAGCAACCTCCATTCTGGAAGGGCAGGAAGAGAGAACAGAGGCACGGAGGAAGAGCCCACGAGCTGGGCTGAGAGAGTGTATCACACCCCACACCAAGGCATTTCAAAGACTGAGAGGTCAGAGGTTATGGAGAGACATCAGGGAATGAAAAGTAAGAAACCCTACCTCAGGCAGCAGCTTGGTGCCACTTCTTTAAGAGATCAACCTCTACAAAGTGCAAGGGCTAAAGGGACCGAGGTGGTGGCAGAGGAAGGAGCTGGCCACTTGTGACTGCTGCTGCTGTCACGCCAACTCTCTCAGGAGGAGACAATAGGGTCCCTGGGCACTGTGCTCTTCTAGGCCTATCATGAGCATATTAATCCAGCCAATATTGATACAGGACCCCAGAAGAGCACTAATTATTTCGAGCGTCTTCTTTGCCTCTACCCTATAGGGAATACATTCAATCTATCAGAGAAGGCATGAGGAAAGGGGCTACAGTGATGACGTGATGCTTATATCCCAGAAGAGCAGTAAATTTTTGTGACGTCCCCTTTCACAATACAGTGCCGAAGCACGATGCATAAGCTCAAAGCTTTGGGTATTTTAGACTGAAATTCTGTCTCTACTTTTTATCGTGTAAGGTTCATAACCTACTTAACCCATCTAAACCTTACTCATAAAAAAAAAATCAAGTAATATAACTCTATTGAGAAAGACAAGGAAATATCTTTTATGTTATCGATAATAGGAAGAGAGGGTTGAATAAAGAGATCTGTGCCTATTCTTTTTTGTCAAAGAATTATCCTGGGGTTGGGGCAGAGAGGTAGGTAGATCTCCTAGAGTTTGAGGCCAGCCTGGTTTATATAGGGAGACTTTGTCTCAAAACAAAATGAAACAAAGAAATGTTACTTTGTTACGAGAGTAACAGGAAGAGATAGCAAGTCAGTAGCCACACAAGGGTGAAAACAAGAGTTCTCCCCTCACCAACCACATGAATGCAAGAAGAGCATCACAGAAGCCTTGCTGTAATCTCAGCAGCCAGGCAGAGACAGGGAATTCCTCCAGCAAGGTGGCTGGCCAGACTTTGAATTGGTAAGCTCTGGATTCAAGTGAGAGACCCTACATTGATATCTAAGGTAGAAAGAGATGGAGCGAAGCATCCCAAACCAACCTCTGGCCTAAACACACACACACACACACACCACACATATGCACACTCATACATATACACACACATACATACATATACACATATACACACATAATACACACATACATGCTCACATACATACACATATACACATACACACATGCACATGCATACATGCACACATATACATACACACATGCATACACATATACACATACATGCACACACATACTTCCATGCAATACCCACATACACATACATGTAACATACCTATACATACACACATGCATGCACACATATGTACACACATATACATGTATACATACACATATATACATACACATATACATACACATATACACACACACATACATACATACATGTACACATACAATACACATATGCATACTAAAAAACACTGCTATTACAATGTTTACCATAAGCAATGCACACAATTCTAAGCTGTATGCTAATTGCTGGAGAAAGCATTTGTCACCATGAAGCTATAATTAACCATTTTGAAGGGGCATTCATTCTATTTTCTATTATGATCACAAACACCGGAGTCTCCGAATGTTATAAAGAAAGAGAGAGAGTTTACTCATCTTGTAGATTTCAGGGCTGAAAGTGCAAGGTCAGTAGGTCCCTGTTCAGGATCTTGTGGAGACTTGCAGATACAGGTGATGATCAGACAGAAGACGGGGCAAATCGAGGCTCAGACAGAAGACCGGGCAAATCGAGGCCTGAGCTTTCTCTTTCTGCAATGACTTCCTAAACATTAGACTCTTCTGAGGGTGCCACCTTGGTGGCCTGGTCACCTGTTGTTTTAATATTACTACACCACCCAGGACAGAGAACCAAACTTCTAACCACTAAACCTTTGGGGGACAGACTCAAGTCATCTCTACAACATAGCAGGGAGGATGTAGTTTTTAATCTTTGATCAGTTTCCTGATAAAAGAAGGTATTACTATATCCATTGATATTAAGAAAATACTAAGTTTAATGTATTTTTATTTAATTGGTTAGTTCTTTGTCACTATTTGAAGGATTTTTTTTTTTTTGAGACAGGGTTTCACTAAATAGCCCAGTCTGGTCTTGAACTTGCTAGGTCATCAAGGCTGTACTCGTTTTTTGGTGGCAGTCCCCCTGCTTCAGTCTTCTCAATGCTAGAATTGTGGCCATTCTCCACCATGCTTGGCTGAATTTGTTTTTATTCATAAGAAACAATTAATTTTCAAAGGACAGAAGATTGATTGGGAAAGTTACTTGATTGTTGGGACTCATCCATTCCACAGAGAGTGGTGTGGGGCAGCCACACAGCACAGCCATGCCGGGAAGAGTCCACTCAGGGAGCCGACATGTGATAATGAAGGAGAACACAGGTATAGCAGAATGATAAGCTGAAGGAAGGCTTTGTCCATGAGTGGTGATTGGGTTCTTGGCAGAGAGACACGTGACAGAAGCTGGCTGACCAGGTACTCATGGTTGCATGGTCCATATAAAACCAAAATCTTCCCTGACTAACATACACCGTGATCACCTGACACTGACCATCTGCAGACAGTACAGTCGCCCAGGTCTGCTCTGTGGAGACCAACCAGAGAGCAAGAAAATCTGCGGTTGTTTTTTCGACACTAAGTGTGGGTCATTCATTATGAGAAACACGGGATAGAAAAACATCCACACAACCATCACGACGACGATAACGACACTCAATGAAACAGAAATGTCCTGAGCGTGATCTTAAAAAAAAACAAAAAAAAAATCCCTAAAATATCAAAAACCAACCAAACAGAAACACAGGTAGAAGAAGGTGGTGTGAGCTGAGACTATGACATTTTTAATGTCTACATATGATAAGAAACAGTAAATTTGGTTTCCATGTTAAGCACAAGGTGGGTCAATAGGGAGGCTAATTGTGCGCCAATAAAGAGTCCAGCGTCTGGAGAGAAAGTTGGTGCCTGGAGACAAGAAGGACTGAATGAAAAGAAGCGCGACCGTCAAGGAAAGGGCCCCAGGCCTTGAAAGACTTCATAGCATTAAGAATACCACCAGCAGAGTCCAACCTTGTGAAGGTCAGTTTTCTAGTTGGTATCTGTACATTGTAACTGATGGAACACCACTAAATTGTTCTGTTTTTGATGGTGAGTTCACATACCTTTAAGGCGAACCGTCTCCTCCCTCCTGGTGTAAATCAAAATCAGATTTTATTTTAT
Organism: Tokudaia tokunoshimensis; assembly: GCA_036184795.1. Lineage (NCBI taxonomy): Eukaryota > Metazoa > Chordata > Mammalia > Rodentia > Muridae > Tokudaia > Tokudaia tokunoshimensis. The sequence goes on from BTHU01000007.1 coordinate 48,930,838, forward strand.
TAAAGGCAGCATCCTACAGTTACAGCTGTGGATCTCCAAGGCTGTCAGAATCCTGCTGGCAGAAGCAAACTCACAAGGAATAATGACAGGGAAGGGTGTTCAGAAAGAAAACTTAGAATGTTCTGCTCTAGATACGAAGTTGTCTCGTCTTGTCTCATTCACACTGGCCTCGGCAAGGACCAGGAACGGCAATGGTGGCTTTTTCTTGCACAGAGTCCTCTGGATAGCAGTCACTAACTGGCCTACCAGCTGGCTAAAGGCAAGTCTCAAGGAGGAAGTTCTTGAAGTTGCTTTGAATAAAACCGGGAGATTCACATTTTGTGACATTTTGTGAGTTCGATAAAATTGAGGGGAAGCCCCCAAATTCGATTTCCCTATAAAATGAAAGAATACATTCCTACTTCAACCACTATATAGCTTCCTGACTCAGTTTTACCACGCCTGGAAAAAGTCAGTTTTCACAGTGTTTTGATATGTGTCTGGGTCACTTCTGTAGTTACAAAGGGGCTCAAAGTTCTAGAAGGTTCTGAAAATAAAGCCTAGCCGTTCTGACAGCAGTGTCAAAGCAGAATCTCTTACTTTATCACTTTAAAAAGCGGATGTCCCACAGGAGGGGAAATGAGGACAAGGGCTAATGGCATTAAAGAAGGCTTAAAAGACCGCAGCTCCCTCTGCTCTGAGGTCCATCCATTCTCTTCTGCAGATGCACAGCTCCAAAATGCACTGCTCTCATTGCTTTCCAAAGGAACCATTCCCAAATAGCTTAATACAATACAAATGCTGATAGGGAAAATTTATCCTTAGAATCACCCACTGTTTATGTGAAACCCTGACTGAACTACAGATCCAACCACCTCACATGTAACATGTAACATGAGTGGGAGAATTGGTTCCTCTCTTATGACTCCCTCCCTGCCCTGTAGGAACCCTGAGATTCTACACTATTACCACAGAGATGTAATAGAATTTCAAACAAATAAGTCAGTTAACATCTGTAACTTAGACTTGTTTTCAGAGAGAGAGGTTGGGGTTTTCTGAGCTGTGTTGGTGTTTAGCTACACACACACACACACACACACACACACACACACAAATATACACACAATTCATACACACATGTACACATACACACATACATACATACACATATATGCACACACATTCCCACACACATATACACATACATACACACACATTCACATATACATATACACATACATACATACACATTCACACAAATACACACACATTCACACACACAAGCATACACACATGTATACATATACATACACACATTCACACACACAAATACACACACATATACATGCACATTCATACACACACATTCACACACACACACACACACATAGACAAACACATACACACATTCACACACACACAGACAAACACACCTACACACATTCTCACACACATATTCACACATACACATACACACATTCACACACATAGACAAACACACACACACACACCATATGCTCTCTCATTTTCACTTCCATGAGATTGAACCCCCATTGTCTACGTCATTGGTCTCTTTTATTGGGCGGATCATGGTGCCATAGTGCCTAAAAACAGGTCCTAGATTCTGACATTTTAAAAGGGAAGTAGTTAGGGATACTAGAAGATGACAGCTCCCTCCTTGCTAAAGTTCTTCTCACACTAGCCAGAGAGCGTGTACGAGGCACCCTGTTATTTACCCCCACCCATCTATAAAGACCAAGCAGCTGGCTTAGGTCCATGCCTTTAATCACCACTACATCAAGTGGCATTCCTGTGGCAGCGGCAGTACAAGGCTTTGGCAATCCCTACACTTTATATACAGAACTCTTGAAAGGCAGAGGGCTTAGGGGACACGGTGAGGTGACTCATAATGAGCAGTCGTTACTAAAGGGGGCCCCAGATCATCCAAACTACCCTACGGGCCTCCCTCAGTCAGAGATGGTCATGTCAAATCCTAGCAAAGCAAGTCCTTCTTTTTTCATAAGGCAGGTTAATTTGTTCTTTTCTAAGGAGAAATCACCTCCCCTGTGAGCTAAGCCACACCTCTTACTGAGGTAAGGAATTAGTAAAATTTTTCCAGAAAGGTGACAGACAGTAAGTGTTTTAGTTGACCCAGGCTATCCCATCTCTGTGTGTCCAGCTCCAACAGTGGGCTGGAAACCCCAGAACCAAACCAAAAACCTAGTCAATGTCCATGTAAGATTTCCTGTGTGGCAGCCATGGGGGCCTCACCTGAGTTGCCCTGCAAGGGGCCCTGCTAGGATGATTTCCCCGACTGTTCCAGTTTGAACCCACTAAAGGAAGAATTTGTAACATAGTCTTTTGAGGGCTGTTCTCAGCCAATAACTGAGTATAGTTGGGGTATTAGAGAACCATCCCTGCCCTACCTTGTACCAGTGAGCTGCTTTCTGCGCAGAATCAGATAATAAATATTTGACTTTTTTAGCCATTGAATACAGACTTTTCTAACCATCTAAATATTGGTACTTTTCTGGTACCTCAGTTCTACCACTTCAGCATGAGAGCAGCCACACAAACACAGACAATGTGTGAGTGAACGGATGTGACTGCGTCACCACAAGACATTATTCACAATAGCAGGTGTCACCCTGCATCTGTCCCGTGGGCCACAGCTTGACAAGCCCTGTTCAGGAAGGCTTAAGTAGGAGGGACTTAGCCTAGGGTCTTCTGCTAGCTGGGCTGAAAGTTTCTCAGGTTGTGTTGTTCTCGTTCTCGTTCTCTCTCTCTCTCTCTCTCTCTCTCTCTCTCTCTCTCTCTGTGTGTGTGTGTGTGTGTGTGTGTGTGTGTCTGTCTGTCTCTCTCCTCTCCTCTCTCTCTCTCTCTCTCTCTCTCTTTCCTCTCTCCTCTCCCTCTCTTCTCTCTCTCTCCTCTCTCTCTCCTCTCTCTTTTCTCCCTCCCTCTCTCCCTCCTCCTCTCTTCTTTCTCTCCTCTGCTTTCTTTCTCTCTTCTTTCTTTCTTTCTTTCTTACTTTCTTTGTTCGCCCTCCTCTCTCCCTTCTCTTTCTTTCTTTTTCTCTCTCTTCTCTCTCTCCCTCTGATGTTCCTATCCCTTCGCTCTGTATGACAACTTCACCCCACAAAATCCTTAGATAGTTCATCCCAAGTTGGTGTACAATACTATTTTCGATGCCACTGGCTACAATAGACCAGATGTAAATAATGAGCAAAATGAGACCCGTGAAAAATGAGTTGCTGTCTTGGCCACATTTAAGAGCAAGGAGTTAGCTAAAAATGGAGGCTTTCACAGAACAAGTATAATACACAGGAGGAAGGAGGCATGATGCACCAGGCTCAGCAGGGCTGAGATAGTCTCTGACTCGGTCATTGTCCAGTTCTCTGACCCATCTCTGAAGAGGTTCATCCTGCATTGTCTCCCACAGAGGACTCTGCACAGAAAGCAAATCACTGCATTTGGGACACTGCCTGCATTTAGTACAATGTCCCTAATAAGGTATGTAAAATTTCATTCAACATTCTGAAGTAGATGTTTCTGGATATGTCACTTGATGCAGACTCATGGACACGGGAGGACACGTGATGTTTGGAGAGAGTATAAGTAGGACTCAAAAGACAGCAATGGTGCACTTGCATAGATAACAAGCTTTGCAAAGGATGGCACACTTGCATAGATAACTAGCTTTGCAAAGCTTCGTTGGTCTGACATCTTTGTCATCTTTGCTGATTTCACTTCGTTGAGAGAGAAGCACAGTAGAGAACTTCTCCTGGCGTTCTGGCTGGTTGCATCCACTGGACTCCCACTGATTTGTCTGAGGCCTGGTGGTTTCTGCTGATTCATGTTTCTGAGACTGAGACTACTGAACTGGATGGCTGGTATCCTGACAATTGGAGATTGAAATCAATCGTCCCAAGGAACTACATCTAAACAGGTCCACATCCCCTTGTCCTATTTATCATCTTTGGCTGGAGGGCTAGAATGGGGGGGGATGTCAAAGTGCCTGAGAACCCTTATTAAAAGTAGGTTTTAGAAAACCAAGTCTACAATATTCAAATTTCTGTCATGTAGAAAATATAAGATTGTTCTGTGTAGAGAGCTAAAAACCAAACACATTCACATTCCTAGCCAATTTTCCTGACTGGCCCCATTTAGCTGGAGTATAATCTTCATGCAGCTAACACTGCAAGGCTGACCTCCTCAGTGACCAGTTTGTTTTGATGTCAGTTTTACTACTTCTTTTTTTTTTGTTTAAAGATTTATTTATTTATTTATTTATTATATGTAAGTACACTGTAGCTGTCTTCAAACACCCCAGAAGGGAGCATCAGCTCTCATTACAGATGGTTGTGAGCCATCATGTGGTTGCTGGGATTTGAACTCAGGACCTTTGGAAGAACAGATGGTGCTCTTAACCACTGAGCCATCTCTCCAGCCCGACCAGTTTGTTTTGAACTGAGCACAAATAAAGCATCCCTTGGCAGAATCAACAGCTCTACTTCTAATGGGAACAGATAAACTGTCACCATGGCAGAAATCAACACTCAAATTTCATATACTGCTTAAGCTAAGGTGTTCTGTCTAAAATACGGATGATCCTACTTGCAGACTCAGACCACAGACTTCTCAATAGTCCATCCAGTCTGAAGGGAAGTGACATGAGTTACCCTAGATCTGAAAAAGGGCAAGAGAGAGAACTGAAATCTACTTGCTTTTTCTTTATTCGAGCAGAGAGGCACCAAAGGCCACAAACAGCACAGTTCTGTACCTGGGTGGATTTCCGAAGTCAATATCAGTACATCAGTCCAAGCGACAATGAAATTCTCTTCTGTTAAGATAATGAAGCAAAAACTGCAGACAAAGATCCAACGTGCAGAAGAATCATATGGAAAGAGGAAGGAAGAGATGTTTGCAATGCTTGCTGAATCATGAGAAGAGTATGAAGTCAGGAAAAAGTCATTAGGTTTACTAATGCAATTACTCAAGAAAATGTCTTCAGTCTAACCATGCCAGACACTGTTGTAGGTGCAGGAGTTTAGAGATGGCCAACTTAAAAGGCTTGACTTCTGCTTACCATAAGAAGACAACCTACACGTCAATACATAGTAATGACATTCAGATATGATAATACCTAAGAAGAAAGTGGAGCTCATGAGATGGTTCAGTGGACATATGCTCCTGCCACCAAGCTTGATCCCCAGAGCCCACACAGTAGAGAGTTAGAATGACTCCCTGACCTACACACACACACACACAAACACACACACTAATAGATAGGTAAATAGTAGAAAGAAAGAAAGAAAGAAAGAAAGAAAGAAAGAAAGAAAGAAGAAAGAAAGAAAGAAAGAAAGATGCATACATAAATGTAGATAAATGACAGATTGATGATAGATTAAATGATAGATACATTGATAATAGATATATAGATGTATAGATACAGATAGATACATACATAGATACATAGACACATAGATACATAGATAGATAATAGATACATAGATACATAGATAATAGAGACAGATACCAAAGTAAGGTGGGCAAAAGAAAGGGAAGTTAATTTGGATACTGTGCTTAAGGAAATCCTTTTAAAAGACATCTTACATAAAGTTAGGATAAATTATAGGAAGGAGCTGGTTAGAAAATGCCTGAGGGAAGGGACTGTATACAGTAAAGGAAACAGTAAATATACAGACCCTGAAGCACTGCAAACTGGGACCGTGCCAGGGATGTTTGCAGTTCAGTGGGGCAGGGGCAGGGGAGAGCACAGATTAAAGGTGTGGGCTTCACACTGCACATCTTGGACACTCAAGTGAGATGAGAAGCCATTGCAGGCTTCTAAATACCCAGTGATGCACAAAGACAACTATTTCAGCCTGCATGACCTCTCTCACAGGTCATAGGTGAGATGAGAAGTCAGTGCAGGCTTCTAAACACCCAGTGACACACAGAGACAACTATTTCAGCCTACATGACCTCTCTCACAGATCACAGGTGAGATGAGAAGTCAGTGCAGACTTCTAAACACCCAGTGACGCACAGAGACAACTATTTCAGCCCGCATGACCTCTCTCATGGGTTACAGGTGTCCTGCTCACCTCTCAGATTCTTCGTACCGGGTCAGTGTCAATGAGGGAGGGTGTGTCCTCATTAGTGATCATCACATTGAACTGAGAGAAGCAGTGGATGGCCATGTTGCATTCCTCCTCCCAGTCCTAAACAAAGAATAATGGTTTCATATTCATTATTTGTAATTTCAGTGTTTAGAAAATTACCCCCAAATCACATTTTTTCAGACACATTCGTGGATACATGGATGGCCAGGTACTAAAATTGGACTAGATGCCTAGGTGCTGTAGAGACAGAATCCACCCTGGGGAGAAATCCTCCTAGCGTCTCCTCCAGCTGCAACACAGTTCGGGAGTGAAGGGGAGCTGCTGTTCATAATTGTGCTGGGACAAGAGGTAGGAAGCTATAGGACTGTGTGCACTCCACATGTACAGCCACTGAAGAGACTCTAGGTAGCCAAAGCAGGGCCAACATGGCTCTAGAAGATCTTGCCCTTCTCCACTTCCTCTGACTTGCTAAAAACCATTGGATTCCTAAAGCTAGTCCCCAAGGTCAACTCCCTTATTTGGCCCCTTCCTTCTCCTGAGGCTGACCACCAAGGTCCACCTTTCAGAGTATTGAAATCCAACATCAAAAGCCCCCTTTGGGCTCACACCTCATCCTAAGGGATTTCCCTTATACCTTTATAAACTGCCATTTGCATAAGGGACAGTGTGGGGCAGTGGACTATGCCACCAGACAGAAAACCTGGTAGGGTCAAGTAGATTCAGGAGCCCTGACAATTCTCATAATTGAGAATGGTAGATATTTAAATCTACTCCCGACCAGGTTCCTGTCCTGGAACATGTGACCACGACATCCCACTGAGAGGAATGTGACAATCAGTTATGTAGTAGGGATAATAGCTGAAGTTCTTCCACATGCAAATGAGGCATCCCTCACATCTCAGAACAAGCCAATAGAAAGAAAGCATCTGCCTTTAGATCCCCACCCACCCCTAAATGTTTATAAGGTCCTATTCACAAAGAATAAAGTGTATGAGATATTTCACTGATGATGATCTTAGAGTGTGCCTGTCTTATTGAGCTGTGACAGTCCAAGGCTTTGGTCACTGGACCTTGACCAGGTGCAACCAGCTAGGTTCACAAGCCTAACCTGACTTTGGCCCCTAGCTACAGCTACGCTGTGTCTCACTGCCTACCCGGCAGCCAGCGCGCCTTGCTCCAGCTTCCCCTCAGACAGCTGCAACTCTTCGGCTGCTCCAGCCAGGCAACAGACCCTCAGATCCCCAAGGAAAGCAGCCAGTACACAGACCAGCGGGGCAGTCTGTCTCTTCTCTATCCAGAGAAAGTCCATTGTCCCCCCACGCCCCACCCTCACCTCCCGGAACAAATATCCCCACCCCCCACCCCCGCCTGGTTCTCTTTCCTTTCTCCCTTCTCCTCTATCTGCTGTCTTTGCTTCTTATTCCCTTCCTGTTTCCCTTGGGTGAGTTCTTTGTGCTGAGAACTTGGCCTAGGAAGTCTTGTGCAGGTTCCTTCAGCCACCCTGCGAATGGCTTTTTATCCCACATTTCCTGATCACCAATATCACTCAGCACTCATTAGCGCTATATGCGTCTAAAGTTTTCTGACGGCTACCGTTTTGTTTGCATTGTGTTTAAATCAACCCATCAAAACCAAAAATGTCTAGATCCCTCTTCCCACTTAGACGATATGGTGAGGCTTAAGCTAAATCTGTCCTTTGAGAAGCCGGAAAGCAGCTGTTTCATTTTTCTTCCCAGAGTTATAGCCTGTTGATAAACTGACCCAAGCCCAAGGCCAAGATTCAAAATTAACAGCATCCTGTTCTGTACCAAGTTTTTATTTCTTGTTTACTACCAGCCTTTGGAATCATGCTGCAGTGTGATAGTTTACACTTTTCTCCTCTTAAAATAAACCTCTGACCCATCATTTTCTGACACGTTGTTTGTAGTTTGTTTACTTTTCCTCTGACAGAAGCAGAGGTGTAATAAGCCCTTCACTAAACTTCCCTTTCAAACGTGAGTGATTTCCCTGCGGGTTAGTTAGGCAGTGGGAATAGAAAGTAGATTTTGTTTTTCCTAAACAAGTTCCCTAATAGAGTGATTCTGGTAGGCTGGATCCCTGAGATCACATTCATCTGCTTACATTTACTCTGTTTGTACTTGCATCACCAAAAAAAACAAAAAACAAAAAAAAAAAAAAACACCGTGGCTCGTTAGAACGGAGCTTGAGCAGAAAGGAAAGGAGTAATCTGGAAAGGTAAAATGAGCGAGTTGAAGTTTCCCGTTTGATTGTGACATTTCCTCTCTATTATTCTGAAGATTGGCACGATGAAAGCTCAGCCTGAGGAACCAGGAAGCAAGAATGTGCCCGCCTGCAGCAGACAGGTGGGGGCTTGTTAAAGACCGCAACATTGTTGCAAGTTCAGTTTCACAGAGAATTGTGACTGCCCTGGAATCCAGAGTCCATGGGGAGCTTGGAAAAGTTGTAGCTTTTCTCTATTTAAACACAGCAAGAGATCCTTGCTGAAAGCTCTGTAATCATGGTACTGTAGAAATAGAAGGCAACTACTTCTTAGGAGTAGAACCATCCTCACAGTCAATCCTGTGGGGGTGGGGCATTTGCACTAACTGACCTGGCCACTTGAAACACTTTTTCCCATCCCCGCATTTAAGTCAAATTTCATCCCCATGGGTCAACTTTTCCAAGCACTACTTCAAACCATTTCCTGCCCTGTTTTCTCTGTTGAGTACCACGTGTGCGTGCGTGTACTCTCATCTGGCTACGCATTGGCTTGACCAGAGTATCCACACACTCTCAACTCTGAAAGCAGAAACCTCCTCTGCCTCTGCAGTGGTTTAAATGTGACTGTCCTGTCCCCCCAGCTCCCCCCTCCCCCACACACACACCCATAGACTCTGGTATTTGAATACCTGATCTCCAGTTGGTGACACTGTTTGAAGAGAATTAAGAGGTATGACCTTGTTGGAGGAAGCATGTCACTGAAGGCAGGCTTTGAGAGTTTAAGGATACAGCACACAACATTTCTAATTCTAGATGTGTGTTGTTTGAGGTTCAAGGTGAGAGCTACTTCTCTTTCTACAATGTGTTTTGTATAAGCCCAAGCTATTTCTGGTTCATCTTTGTAAGCCCTGCATTAACAGCAGAACAACTGGATTAGAAATGTCAACTATTGTGTATTTGTTGACAAATATTAGTTCACTCTGACCAACACTAACACTTTTCCTAAAAAAAAAAAAAAGAAAGAAAGAAAGAAAAGAAAAGAAAAGAAAATAGCCATCTATTCAAAATAATCCATTGACATCTAACTGGCAAAGTCAAGAGAGGTCTTATACAAGTTTTAAAAAAGAAAATAAAATTATTCTTATTGAGAAGATCTAAACTTAAATGTGAATTCAATGAAAGTGTTTTAATTAATTTTTATTTATTATATGTGTATTTGTGTGTGCCTGCTTATTGATATGTGCACCATTGCAGCTATAAAAGCTATAAAAGGGCATTGGATACCATTGGAACTGAAGTTGCAGGCCATTGTGACATAATGTGGGTGATGGAAACTGAATCCAGGTCTTCTACAAGATTGGTGAATGGGTTTATTAGCCTCTGTAGCATCTCTCAAGCCTCGATAAAAGCGTCATTCAATGACATCCGCGTATGGAAGGACTGCCTAATGTCCTTTATTCCCTGACTGATCCCAACAGCAAACAAGTTGGCAGATTGCCTCCCATACGGCCTTGGATTTTCCTCTCCAACTGAATGAGGCAGTTACCAACTTAGCAAAGACATTTATACTCAAATATGTGTTGCTGGTTGCTTGTTATAATCCTAAAATTTAATTAAACATTTGGTATATTTATAAAATATAAATAAGAAAAGAGAAAATTTTTAGGCAAACATTGAATGGAAAGTTGACAGTGACCCAAAAGATACATCTTAAAAATCCATTTCAGTTAAATCTAGTAAGATAAATGTAAATGGACTGGAGAGATGGCTCAGCCATTAAAGGCTAGACTCAGAGCCAAAAATGTACAATAAATGTAAACGATGGAGGGAGATTTGGAAAACTCTGGAGTCTTTCCTGTTGTTTCATAAATGCTTTAAGCTTTCCAACCTAATAAAATCAGAATTAGAAATCACAGGGAACACATTTGGGATATGATTACTCTAAGAAGAAACTCCACTTAAATGAGTGGCCACCATCAATAAGACCAGCAAGTGAGCATATATTTATAACCATGACAATAAAAGAAAAAAGATACATGTGTTCTCTATAATTAACAGACTTCTTGATTACCTGAGCAACAATCAATCTAATCTCAGATGCATCAAGAATGTTTTGGGTGTGTGGAGCAGACGTCAACTGTGACCACTGAAGTCCTCAAAAGGATTGATTAGGAGAAGAGTCAAATCAAATCATCAAATCAAAGGAGAATCCTAACAATCAGTTTATAAATGGCAAGAATCAGATCATTGATAGATCTGGGGAGTAGGACCCGAAATGGTATAGTCAGGGAGACATTCTGATTATTTGGTCCAAACTAGTTGCAGTATATGTATATATCTATGTGTATGTATGTGTATATGTGTATATTTTTATGTGTATATTTGTATATATGTATGTATGTGTAATGTGTATTTGTATATGTGTCTATATGAATATGTTTATATGTGTATGTGTGTATATGTGTATGTGTATCTGTGTATGTGTGTATGTTTATATGTATATACTTACATGTGTATATGTGTATATGTGTACATGTGTATATGTATATAACGAATATCTATTTCTTTTATTACCCCTTCAACTACTCCCACATTCCCACACCTGTCTTCCTCCCAATTATGTGTCTTTTTTTAACAAGTGGGCTCTAAGTCAGTGCTGCCCATATATGGATGGAGTGAAGCTACCAGCTAAAGCATAGGCAACCCAGCAGTGGCCACACCTCAATAAGGAAAGATTCATCCTCTAGTCAACATACATTGTCTAAGGCAGGAGACACTATCTGTCCTACTTGGTGGTATGCACTCTTCTGTGCTTTAGAAAGAGGAGGCAAGACATGTGAAGAGTACAGCTAATATTGCATGTGATAGACAAAGCCAGTACTTCAAAGATAACAGAGACTCTGTTATTAGCAGAAGTAAATATTGGGAGAAAAAAGAAGCATAGCAAACCTAGGAAATAATAATGAATAATGGCAGGCAAGAAGAAAGACAGATTTTAATATTGTTTGTTTAATAAAATTTTGCTTCATTCCACAAGTAGAAGGGTCTGAACCTAAAGACACCAGTCCTTCCTTCTGGGTGCTCACATGCCCCTAGAGGGGTGTCCTGGATCACTAGACAGTACAATTACTGGATTCTTGACCTTTCCATTGTGAGACAGCCATTACTGGGCTAGCCAGACCATACCTGTAAGCCACTCTAATAAGTCTCAAATATATTACATATATGAGTTCATTCTATCAGTTCTGTTTCTCTGGAGAACAGTTATAAAACAGACCCTGCTACACTCACACAGCCCATATGGTGGGTTCTGTGTCTACCACGCTACAGGGCACTTCTCTGAGGAAGAGACACTCAGGCGAATGCTCTGTGTGTGTGTGTGTGTGTGTGTGTGTGTGTGTGACAACTTGCTAATTCTCCTACACACACACACACACACACACACACACACACACACAGGGAGCCCTGCCACCCAACTTGGTAGGTCTGTGTCTCTGTGAACAACTGTTCTTTGGTTCTTTTTTTTCTCCCTTCAAACCCTGCAGTCTTCTTGTGCCTTTCCTATTTCATTCCCAACTTCTCCACCTTTCCCCAAGCTGCTTCTGAAGAAGTAATCACATCTTGGTTTTCCAGTCCCTTCTTGGGGCCTGTGTTTGTACAACTCACTTCAAGCATCCATGACCTTTCTGCTCTGCCTGGCCATTCTGACTCTGCATAGAAGAGGAGAACTCAGGTCTTGCTAGGAGGGAGGAAATGTTAAAGTCCTTCTTACTTCAAGAGAGAAAAATATCAGGGCACAATCACAATCAGAAGCAAAATCAAACTCCAACCTTCCAATGTCTGGGATTCACTCACCATCTTCTAGGCTCGTCCAAGGGCTTGCATCACTTCTCCAGCTCTGCACTTTGTAGCACACAGCTTGTCTTCTAGGCTCCAGCTGCCTGTACTCCACCGCTACTGCTGTTCTTGGTGGTCATCTCATGGTACTGGCATCTCCAAAACACTGCTGTCTTCCACTGTAACTAGGCTTCACCTATAGCCTCTCATAGGCTCTCTTCATAATGCTAAGCCTCAACTCCTTTGCATGACCCCTTCAGTCCTGGGCCATCAATTGCAACTGAGGCTGCACCTTCACCAATGGCCATCGATGGCCTCTCACAGTGCTGAGCCTCAGCTGATCTTCATGACCCCTTCATGCCTTCAAAACCAGTACCACCTGGGTGACTCTTACACATTACCAAGTAAAGCCACAGAACAACATACAACCTTGGCTATCTCTAGAACACAGCCTCTGTGCTCTCAGAAAACACTTCCCAGAAGATTTCACCTCAAATGATGCTGGTCTCTTCTTAATCACCACTAATTTCTTAGTTCCAGCTAACCAGGATCAATAGTCCCAGTAATGCAAAGGTTTCCCTTTAGTAGTATCTTGTTAATTACAGCTGATTCTTCAGCCCCAGCTCACCAAAACTACAGAATCTTCTCAATCAAAATAGCAATGGCCCTGATAAAAGTCTTTAATCCTTCCTCTGAAATTTCACAAGCCAGGCCTCCATCTTCTGCATTGTTCTCAACATTATCTTCCAAGCTCCTACACAACATCCCACAGAGCTCTTAACATCCCAATGGCTCTTCTAGCTCAAAGCCAAAGTGCTTCCACAGTCTTCCCCAAAACATGGTCAGGTTGTCACAGGAACATCTCACTCCTGGTACAAACTTCTGTATTAGTCAGGGTTCTCTAGAGTCACAGAACTTATGGGTCGTCTCTATATAGTCAGGGAATTTGTTGATGACTTACAGTCTGTAGTCCAACTCCCTAACAATGGTCAGCAGCAGCTGTGAATGGAATCTAGCAGTTGCTCAGTCCCAAAAGGCAAGCAGGCAAAGAAGAAAGGATCTTCTTTCTTCCAATGTCCTTATGTGGGTCTCCAGGAGAAGGTGTGGCCCACATTAAAGGAGTATGCCACCACGCCTGGATCTGGGACTTGCTTTGTCCCAGATGATCTTGAACTCAGAGATCTCCCTGTGTTACTCTTCTGGGATTCATAGACACTATGCCTCAAGATCTCCAAGCCAAGATCCAGGTCAGAACCTTGTATCTCCCAGCCTCCAGATTAAGATCACAGGTGATCCTTCCAATTCTTAATAGTAGTTCATTCCAGATATAGTCAAGTTGACAACCAGGGACATCCACTACAGATATCCTTTGTATCATTTGAGAATATTGCAACTATTATTCTTCTGGGGGTCCTCATCAAAAAAAACCCTGTCATACGGTTTAATTTTCTTTCAGAAATACTTTAATCTGAGGACCCAGAGTTAGAGTTATATATGCCACTACATTTCAGAAATAATTAACAACTTTTAAAATATACTAAAAGCCTAGAGAAATATACTAAAACTTCAGGAGCCATCAGGGAGATCAGGGAATTAACAGGTGGTCTATCGTCCTGAGGTGGATCTACCTTGGATTAAAAATCTATCACAGATTTGCTCCACCAGGCAAGGCCCAGGAAAAATTCATTTTAGGAAGGTTTCCTGTTATTAATATGCTTTATCTGTTATTATTAAACATATATAACAATCACTAAGTATTAGCCCATCCTTTTGAGCAGATCTCTGCAGAACAAAGAAGATGTACTGTCTTATAGTGACGCTATATAGACAAATATATACTTTCTTAATTCCTAATGATGACCCTATATGAATTCCTAAAATTATAGTAATTATTAAGCTCTTTTCTAGTAGTCAAAACTGCAATGAGAACTCTGCCAGTCTTCAAGTGTCATGAGTTAATTGCTTCTGAGATAGCAAGCAGGCATCTCCTACTTAGAGCACATACCAAGAGGTTGTAAAACCATTAACCAAAGGTCATAAAGAGGGAACTAAGGATTACTATAGGGAAAGGATAGGAGATAAAATACTGACCGGGTGTACTGATACAAAATTTCACTAATACCTTAGTCACAAAAGTTATGGTTATTAACTCTCCATGAACCTATAAAGCTGGTGACAGAAGAAAATTTACTATAGATCTTAATCCAGGATGGACCAATCTCAGGAACATCACCTGCTGATTTTTAGCGTCTTTTGATGGCTCCTGACATAAAACTTCCAAACCAAAGAGAGAGAGAAGAGTAGAACATAGAAGGTATATATAAGCAATTATTAAAGCTAATTAAAGGCCAGGGTTACTGGCGTGAACTGGCTCAGCAGTTAAGCACTTTCTAATCTTCCAGAGCCCAGGAGAGGTTCCCAACACTCACATCAAATATTTCACAACTACCTGTAACTTACATATGTGTGATATACACTCACACACATATGCATAATAAAAATAAATCATCTTAAAGTAAGAGTTGGGGCTAGAGAGATGGCTCAGCAGTTAAGAGTACTAACTTCTCTTCCAGAGGACCTAGGTTCTTTTCTGAGAACCCACAGAGAAACTCCAACACCCTCTTTTGGCTTCTACAAGTACCCAGCATGCATGTAATGCACTGACATACTTGTAAGTCAAGCAGGCATACATATAAAATAAAAAAATCATGTTTAAAAAATTTTAAAGGGAAAATGTATACATCAGGCAAATGTACATATCTGTATTAGCATCAACAAAACAGAATGTGGGACAAAATGACGATATACCTTTTTACTTCTAATTATAACAATATTCCATTTTTATTTTTCTTTTTAGTATGTTTTTCTTTTATAAAGGGCCATGTTTCAAAGCCTACACTAACCTCAAACTCACTATGCAACCTGAACTGCCTTTAAGTTTGCCATTTCTCCTACCTCAACTCCCAGACTGCTGGATTAATTACAGGTATGTACCATCACATCTGTCATAGTCTGTGATTTGTATACCATAATTCAATGGCAGCACCTAGTCAGGATAGTAAAGTTATGCATTTAATGTACCTAATAAATAGCTTGATGTGAAAGCAATTGCAGTTTCTACATGGTTGGAAGTTGCTGTTTACTGTAAGAATACACTCTTAATAAATGTGGCTGTGTTATGCATTGTTCTGATGAGCGTTTCTTTATGTTCTTGTGTTAGCGGCATTACTTTCTGCTTAATTTGATATTTATTTTAAACTGTGGAAATGATGGTTGGCAAAAAGGAAATCCGAGAGACATTTATAAGGGAGATCATTTGTATTGGGTCTGAGAGCTGCAGAGACAACTCACTGCCTCAACAACACATTTAGCCCAGAAACTGCTGAGGACATACAGTGTAGTAGTGTCTCAAGGAGTTTCTCACAGGACGCCAGAGCTCTGAAGAAGAGTGTAGTGGCTGGTGACCAGAAGCTGCTGATGATCACCTGAAAGCCAGTCTATTCAAAAAAGGAAGAAAATGCCATGTATGGTCAAATGGCGCTGAGGCACTGGGATGAGAGATACCACTCTTCAATGAATAATAGAATAATTGATTCTTCACCCTCACGAAATATAAAATTATAGTTCCAAATTATATTGTAAAAGCAATAACTCAGCTCATCCTTTCCCGCTTACTTTGGGGGTTTTGTTTACTTTGGAGGGCTTTTTTGTTCTGTTTTTGTGAAGAGAGATTCACAATCCAGAAGACACTTCCGTAAGATTGGCCCACAGGTCATTGTCTTTATTAATGGTTGATAATGAAAGAGTCCAGCCCATTGTGGGTAGTGCTACCCTGGGCTGGTGGTCCCAGATGACATAAGAAAGCAGCTGAACAAGGTAGGAGGAGCGAGCCAGTCACTGGGAGCCCCCTCCAGTCTCTGTTCTTGCTCCGGCTCCCAGGTGCCTGCCTTGAGTTCCTCCCGTGACAACCCTTCATGACGGGCTACAAACTGTAAGCTGAAATCAATCCTTTCCTCCCCAAGTTACTATTGGTCATGGTGTTTTATCACCTAGCTAAGACAAATATTACCTAGCTGCAGGTACTATTCTGCATGCGTGGTATTAGCTAATATGATCTTCGTAATTATCTCCACAGTAAAAGTACCATTGTCTCCAATGCACATGTAAATAAACTGAGGCCGGAAAAGTCACGACATAAAATTCACGAAACAAACCATAATATGTTTCTGCCACATATATAGGGAAGGATGTTTTAAGCCACATGTCAGAAAACTTAATTTTTAAACATTTAAACATTTGGTAGTAAACATAAATTATTAAAATTAATATCTACTACACACCAGAAAATAGTACAAAGTAAAAAAAAAATGAATTATGCCAGAAACTAGGAAAAATATTAACAGATAAATGACAGTGAGTTTGAGCCTGAGTTGTAAAATAAAATCTTCTCAACCAATTAAATGCTATGAAAGCCAAGCAAAGGGCAGAAATGGGCATTTCAAGGAGATAATAAAAGCAGAGAGGGGCCAGCAACATCTAAGGGGAGTTCAGCTTCATTGGGAATTGCGAAGAAAGGGTGCACTTCCATCACAGTGTGGAACTCCAGACAGTTCCTGGATTGACAAAATTTAACAAATCCCAAAATAAGCACCAGGAGGGTGTAGATAAACAGACTCGAAAAATCATCTACTATAGAGCCGGTACCTTGCCAAAAGAAAATAATTGCCCTTTATTTCATAAAACCAACACGTGCATCCCCTTGATGCAAAGTCCTACATGTTAGTGTATGTTCATGTTTGCACATATGTACACATGTACAGATAAGCATGCAGATGCATGTGCAGGCAGGACATTGACCATGGATGAATTCTGTCACTTTCATTTATTTTTTGAGAGTGGGTGATCCTATTGTGCACCACCCCAGCACTGAATTCCAGGAGCATGTCACCATACCCAGCTTTTTAGGTGGGTGCTGGGGTTCCTCGCTCAGATCCTCAGCTTTCTGTGGCAAGTTCCCCAGCCCCTTTCACTGGCTGATATGCAAATTTCAACTTTTAAGAGACTCTTGCATCAAAACCTATGCATAAAAAGGATCAAAATAGCATTGCTCCTTCAGTGAAGAAAATGAAAAATTCTAGTGGCAACTCTACTGGCTGGTTTTATGTCAACTTGACACAAGCTAAAGTCCGTTGAGAGGACGGAGCCTCACTTAAGAAAGTGCCTCCATCAGATCTGGAAATAGGGCATTTTCTTAATTAGTGATAGATGTGGGAGGGCTCAGCCCATCATGGGTGGTGTTATCCCTGGGCTGATGGTCCTGGGTTCTATAAGAAAGCAGACTGAGCAAGCTATGATGAGCAAGACCGTAGGCAGCATCCACAGTTCTGATGGCCTCTGCATCAGCTCCTGCCTCCATGTTCCTTCCTGTTTGAGTTCCTGTCCTGACTTCTTTCAGGGATGAATAGTGATATCTGGACTGTAAGCAGAAGGAATCTTTTCCTCCCCAACTTGTTTTTTGGTCATGGTGTTTCATCACAGCAATGATAACCCTAACTAGGGCAGAAATAAAAGAGAATGAAGAAGTGAACTGCAATAAATTGTAGAATAGAAAACTACACCAAAAATGAAAATGTGATACAATAGAACTCTATCCTGTGGGTTGGATAATGTTGAGTAAAAATAAAAGCAAATCCGAGAAGAGAAAATTGCGTATGATATCATACTTGCAAAGCTCAAATGATACTTTTATTCATATGTATATGTGAAATCAGAATTTTTTGTACTAAGAGAAATATAAAATTGGAATGCAAAAATAGCAGTTTACCCCTGGGAAAAGCTGGTGTGAGGGATTAGTATTCACGAGCGGATAAACATAATATAGAGCAATTTATGTAGAATATTCTAGTTTATCAGGAGAGTGGTAATTGTAAAAGCATTTCACATATGATTAGGCTTTTTGCTTTATAGACATATTAATCATTATATATATATACATATGTATATATATATATATATATATATATGTAAAACATGTCCATAAAAAATTTTAAGACTGTGAGGTATCTTCCACCAATTGCACCAGAGCAAATGAATATACTCATGGAAAAGAATGAAGCTGAACTCTTCCCTCATACACAGTCTAAGTTGAACATTAACACCCTTGGTGCAGTGGTTCTCAACCTATGGGTCACGAACCCCTTGGGTCAATTTGTAACAATGAAAATTACACCCTGATATTTACATAACAATTCATAACAGTAGCAACATTGCAGTTATGAAGTAGCAACTAAAATAATATTATGGTTGGGGGCCACCACAACCTGAGTATTAAAGGGTCACGACAGGAAGAGTAAGACCCCATTCATTCCTCAAGGAATATTTTCAAATTTTTCCCTGTAGAAAATCATGGATGAAATGGCATTTTCCAGCAAGTAGAAATGATGAATGATTCCAGAGGTACAACATTTACTCTTGCTTTCCCAGATCCAATTTTACTTCCTACGTTTCCCAAATGCAATGGAAATGTGAGTTGAAAGAGCCTTTACACAAACTGGAAAACACAATCCCAATTTTAATACTAAATCGCATTAAAGAGTAAACTATAAGTAGGTTGGTTCCCCTTTGAGGTTTTCCAATTTTTACATTTATTAAATGAACCAGAGTAGCAATCTTTAGCTCATGAGAAATAACATAATTATAATCAAAAATGTTGTCTGAGAAACTGCATTAAATTATGAACTATGCAAATTCAAAGCAATTCTGAACTCTCAAATGCTCTGGGCCATCAAAGCGTGGCCTCCAAAACAACTGAAATTTCAAATATCTTCAAATTCATTAGTGCTGGGGCTCAGAAAACATTAACCCAAAGTTGACACTCTGATATGGGAGGCATATCTAATTTAATTCTGATATGAACTAAAGAATGCAGATTTCTAAGCTTCAGTTTATTCTCCTGCTGGAAGTGCAGGCGGCAGCTCTGCTCTGAAGCATCCTTACCCACCTGGCTGAGCACAAGACTGTGCTCCCTGGGGCTCCATGAACTGACAAGACACAAACACCAGTGAGGGCAGAGTGCACTACTCTACAGAGGCCAGCACTCTTTCTCTTGCCCCCTTACCATGTGAAGACTCAACATCCATCCCCATATGCCTGTCTGCTTCCACCATGTGAGAACATAGCAATACTAGTCACCAGGTCTCAGTAACTTAATATTGATCTCCAGTCCCCAGAAATGTGAGAATTAAGTCTCTCTCTCTCTCTCTCTCTCTCTCTCTCTCTCTCTCTCTCTCTCTCTCTCTTTTAACTTAAAAAGTAAAGTGCTACACTGGGAAGAGAGACGGATGGTGGTCGCACCAGGCATATTCTCTCACAAGTTACATTGTCTGCTCTTGGCCCATTTAACTTTCAAACATAATCATTTACAAGCCATTGTCTGTCCTCCACTGTATTTACTCAAAACTGCCGATGTTTCCCCCTCTAGTATAAAGAAGACTATACACATTTCTGAATCCATTGGGTGATCAGAGAAGCAGCTCCAGGAGATGCCCTGTCCATGATAAATGGGCTTACCTTTTCTCCATATCACTCTATTGCCAGTGACTCTCAGAGAGCAGACTGAAATTTTTTTCTCCCTCTCTATTACTCAAAACTCAGTAAGTGTGACTAACTAAAATGCCAATATATACATATATGTATACATACACATATGTGTCATATACATTCACATACACACATACATATACATATACATATACATATACACATACACATTCATATTCATATGCATCATATACATTATATATATCATATACATCAATCATATATCATATACACATCCATACATATCATATACACATACATACTCACACAAACATCATATACATAGACATAGATATCATGACATCATAGACATTTTATATTATATACATCAATCTTGTACATATATACACCTACATCATATATATGCACATGCACATCATATACATATACGCACATCATATACATATACATCATATATGCATATACATATACATCATATACATACACATAAACATACATACATACACAGACATACACATCATATACATATACATACACATTCATATTCATATGCATCATAAACATCATATATTATATATCATATACATCATATACACATACATACACATCATATACACATACACATATATAAACACATCATATATATAGACAGACATAGACATCATAGACATCATATATGTTATATATCATATACATCAATCATACACATATATACATATATATACACATCATATACACATACACATATATACACACATCATATACATAGACAGACATAGACATCATATACATTATATATCATATACATCAATCATACACATATATACATATACATCATATACATACACATGCACTTAATATATATATACACATACACACACCATATACATATACAGCATATATGCAAATATATACACATCATATACATACACATATACATACACATCATATACATATGCATACACTACATATACATCATATTCATATACATTACATATGTGCTGACAGCTCACATCCCTGGTTAAAGTACAGGCACAAGAAAGATGAGTGAGTTCATGAAACATTCAACCATCAGCACAATAAATGAGAGTCAGGATACCTAGCCCTCATGGAGTAAGGGAACTAAAACTAACTCATCTCGCTTCGTGATTACTTGCAAAGTGCAAAGTTCTTTTCAGGAGAAAATGAGTTATGGTGATTTCCCACAATGCCTACTAATGACATTGGACCTAGGGTCAATAAGGGGATACACCTTGATTACAAAGTAAAGGATTTCTCTCGCCACACCTACTCTATTAATCTAAACAAGCTGGCAAAAGAAAAATGTAGTGATGTCTTAAATCTAATTACAAGGGCCAGAAGATGGAGACGAGAGGTAGGGGAAGATGCTAAGGGGAAGTTGCTTCTGACGCTACCACCCACTCTGGATTGTATGCTGCATTTTTTTTATGTATAATTCTAGGCAGTCAAACGTGGGGCGCAGACTTACAAACAACCTTTCCAGGCTCTTAACCAACACCAGTTCTGAAGCGACCCAATACTCTCTCATGGAGGTCTGTCCACATATCCCAAAACTTACCCTACCCCGTGTAATTCCACCTCTCTCGTCTATACTCAGTGTAAACGTTTCTGCCCCACCTCTGCCAAGTTTCATCATGAAAATGATCTCCTGGCTCTCCAAGTCCAGTGCCCATATTTCTAACTGCTTTCTTCAGTTCCCAATTAGAAAGGAGCAGTTTGTCCCAGGACCTGGTTTTCTCCTGGCTAGCATCTATAACTGCTTGATAATGACCTCCGAGAGGACCTGTACTCATGTGCACATACCCACACAGTCACACAATTAAAAAGTAAAAAAAAAAAGAAAAGCCTGTTAGTGATTGAGAAGTTATTTGCTCAACTGTGCTTAACAAACATTACTCTTATGTCCTGAACTCTTCCCGGAGACTTTTCTACAACCCCCTTCTCCTCATATTTCATTAGGCAGTGGTCTTCAAGCCAGATGTGAAGTCACCTTTTGAAGTTTAGTGATATTCCCAGGGTGTCTCCTGTGTGTACATGAAGTGTGCACATTAATAAAATTCAGTGCGTATTTCTCTTATGATTCTGTCCTATCTCATGAGGGTCCACTCTGTTAGGTTTGAGGCATGGGCAGAGGGAAAGAGAGTTCCAGAGAAAGAAGTTTAGTTATTAATCCTTGTAGATGGATAGCTTAAAGAAGAGCAAAGTGAGGTATCCATTCTTAAAAATGTCCACAGTAGAGATCCTGTACCTCAAGCTAACAGGCTTAGTTAATAGGTAACCTAGCCTACTTGACAGAGATAAGGGCAGTAGAACACAGACACACACAGACACACACACACACACACACACCCATGACTTGAGGGTCATGGAGACAATGGATAGGGGACGGGAACTTTGGTGAAGATATGGCCATAGTCAAGCTGCCTGGGACCTTGGGCAGTAATGAGGTTCTGTATTCCATCAGGTTTTCTTTTTTCTAAGTTGGACCTTAGTTTCTATTCAGAGGATATATTTGTACAATGGGGAGAACACAGAGGCCAGGCAGGAAGAGAACACGGCACTTTATCACATATAGCAATGTGATAGCATATATCACAAATAGCAACGGGCTCATTTATTAATATGCTTTTTAGATTCGTTATTAAAATTTGAACTTCTATGGTGTATTAGCTGGGCTATTTCCTTCTTCTCAATGTAAGACATTTTGTGTCAAAGAAAACCAGCTCTCTATAACCTATTTCTAATAAATCTAATAAATGAATAGGCAAATATCAGCTACCTCTGTGATTCTCACTGACCTACAAACCACTCACTTTGAGTCATTTTCAAATAGTTCCAGAAAGCTATAGTAATTTTCTGGCACCATACAAACGACAAAACAGAATTACGTTACCACAGCACACCTCTGGAACCCAGTATAATGAAACCAAACCTTTTGTCAACAGTTAAAAGTATTTCAGACTTGTGAAAGCAATCTAGTGCTAATGCCTTTGAGCTGACTTTATAATTGAGTCAGTATGAGCTCTACCAAACACTGGTGTTATGACAGAAAGCTAATCTGAAGAAAGGAACAGGATATACTGAACACGCTCTCGACCAGTTTCAACTTGGTCTGTCAGTTCTAACAGTAAACTTATCAAACTGCTGATATTATATTGTTGTACAACCACCGAGGATATTGTGCAGACAGGTAAGATATTTTAATTTTCTCCCCTCTGGTGATGACAGGACCTATCAATGTCGGGAGTGGCATGATGCCATCGTAAAGTACATTTTCCTTCGCACTCCAACAGTGACACCATCCTTGGCTGCATTTCAGTTCTTCAGAACCACAGTTACATGTTCTTGCGAAGGACAAACATGAGGGCTTGAATGGTCTTTGAAAGTCATCTCATTTTGGATTTGAGTGAGAACTAAATTATAGATCTATTCCATGTTTGGAAGAAAGAAAGTGGACTAGAGAAGAAAGACAACTCTTTGAAATGCGTGATGCCTTTCCTGGGAATTCAAGGAAGAGCATTCAGAGAAGGGCTGAATCGCAGACTGGCAAATCCCTTCTTTGTTTACTGAAAATGAATCACCAAGACACTTCTGAAAGGAAACAAAGAAATGGTGCCCTGTCTGCCTTTGCAGAGGCTGTTAACCCTCCAGCAGAAGCCACCTGGAGGTCTGTGGGCTGTTGGTACAGTTGAGTCACGCTCTCAAAAATGCCATGGCACAGTCTCAAAAAAAGAGGTGGGTAAGAAGTCTGCTGAGAGCGGGCAGAACTATGCATACTGGTACAGAAGCTTCAGGAGCGCTGCCTTCCTCCCCACGCCTGGAGTCAGGTCACACATTTATTCCTGGGGTCAAATGGCCAACGTAGTCTTGACCATAGATGGTCAGTCTCCATGGCAACATGTCCAACTCACCACAGAAATAAAAGCTAGAAAACATTTTTGCACTTTTCTCATTGGTTTGAGGTTGTGGGTAGGACTTGGAAAACCGCCCAGGCTGTTCTGCCATGAGTGGCAGAGAGGAAGCCCCAGGCAGGGTCTCTCAGCGCCACAGTGTCAAGATTCACTCCTCCCTGAAACACCACCTTGAAAGATTTCAAAGTCTCTAACACCACGCTCCTGTCTCCTTAAACAAACACTGCTTTTTACCAGGTTCTTAAAATGCTCGACTGAGAGAAAACAAGAGTGAGCACAAAAATTTGAAAGACTTTGCTTTGAAATATATTCAGAGTTTAAGATGCAAGACACCACATCTTAAGTGTCAGGTGAACTTGCAAGCAATGTGTTTTAGCCAAAATGTTCTTGGAAATCACTAAAAAACAAGAACGATTCATTTGTTCTGACAAAATACTAATATAGGGTTGGTTGGTTTGTAATTTTTAATACAAATAAAATTATATGAAAGACTTTCTAGAAACTCCTAACATTTCAAAGCAGTCAAGCATTGTTCCTCCACAACACTATACGCCAGAGTAAGTTATCTAAGCCAGAGATTTTTAGTGTTTGGAAAGTGTGTGTGGGGTGTGTGTGTGTGAGTGTATTTCACTTTGGGCTAGAAAGAGATGGCTCAGTGCTTAAGAGCACTAGCTGCTCTTCCAGAGGACCCAAGTTGATTCCCAGCACCTATGTGGCAGCTCACAAACATCTATAACTGTAGTTTACAGGGATCTGATGCCCTCTTCTGGCCTCCAAGGGTACTGTGCTCATATGGTGCAGAGACATCAGGCACACAAAACACCCATAAGCACAACTATTTTTAAAACAAATACAATAAAAGATTCACCCCAGATTCACAGTATCAGAATCTTAGACGTGGTGACCACATTTATGTTTTTAAAGTACTCACTTTGATGACTGGAACTCATTGGCCACAGGATTCAAATTTGGTTAGGAAACTCATGACAAAACATGTCAATCAGATGAAATTTAAAGTATAGCCTGAAACACATCCTTCATGTTTAAAGCATTCAGTTATCAAAATTTTCAAATTCTATATTTACAGAACATCTTTGTATCATTCTAGTTACCATAAAAAGACTACGAAGGTTTCTAAAATCACCGCGCAATGTAATTAATGACAGAATTTAAAGGTTTACACGTGTCAGTAGTTTCATTACAACTTCAAAATTCAAGTAATTAGAGCCTTGAACCCCATTTAGCCTAGGAGTGCTAATTTGGCTCCATGTCTTGCTGAGTTTCATTAATTAACTTGTCACTACGTATTTAATAAGTTCACAATTTATCTAATGTGGTAAGAAAATAAATAAGCAACGGCAACCAAACCTCACTGATGACAGCGCATGCTGCTGCATCTGCTGTGTGTTGCATTCTTAATCGTCCCTTTGAACATAGGAAACCCAGGCTTGTGTTACATCTCAGTTCCTGTGGATGAAGAATAATGCCTCCAGACCATATGCTAGCCTTCAGCGAAAACTGATACTTGCCCAACCCATCAACCCTGACTTCCAGCCTTCCCCTAAAACACAAAACACATAGTATCTGCCTTTTTGAAGCCATTGTTACTTTGTTTCTGTTGCAGTCAAATCAAAGCCCAAAACTAAACTGCAGTGGACATTCTGTGTATGTTTTAGAATGCACTAAACCACTGCCTATTCTTTACATCCCTGGTGTTCAGAATAATCTAAAATCGGCACACACAAGTGTACACTAACTGTCCACTCCATAAGGGAGCAAAGGCTCCCCTGTAGCAATGTCCATGTTGACAGAGTAGAATGCTTACAGAGGAGGCTGAATGGCAAGCTGTAAATGAATCTTGAGTTTGAGGCTTTCAGTGCTGAAAGGTTGTAACTGCCCGAAGTTACATCGAACGGGTTACCTGGAAGGGAAACTGGGGATGTATGGGAAGGCAGCGAAAAGAGATGGAGACCAAGGTCTCAAAGTTTAATGGAGGACTCCAAATATATAGGCAGGAGAAACCCTTCCCCCAAAGACTGGAAGCTTCTCCTCAGAACCGGTTCAGTTGTTCCACAGGTGGCTAGTGTCTCTCAGGAAACTGCAGGTCCTTGAAGAACAATGGGCTTCACCTTGGTCTGAGTGCTCCACCCCAGGTGGAGGGGATTATGGCTAACATAGGAGTTCCCGCTCAAAGGCTGGGAGAGGAACTTCACATTGGTCATGTCAAGTTCCTGCCAGGTGGCATGACAGCCCAAAAAAGGCTCTCTACAAAAGAGTATGTGGACTAACCAATCCCAAGGAACTTCTCAGGAAAGAGGAAGGCAATAGTTGGACAACTAGAAGCAACGTCTTTTCTGTTATCACGAATACATTTGTAGACAGTCAGCCCAAATTCTGTCTTAGAAGTCAGAGTCTGTTTGCCACAACTGTGCTCATATTTTCTGAATAGCTGTTCTTGGTGGGAATCGCTGTAGTGTACTTGAGAATCAGGCATGGGGCCTTTTCTCATGGAAATGGGGAACTGGAACGTATTCTACCCCAGGAACATTCAAGTGACCAATACAAATCTTTCCAGAGAGCCTGGCTCTGGGAGAAACATTTCCTGCCTGAAAATCACAGAAATGAATGCCCTGTGTTCTTTGGGATAAACTTTCACATGTGAGGGTCTCTTAGGGAAGGGAAATCATCAGATTTTGCAAATGAATTTTTCTTCTTTTATCTTGGACCCTGTCTGAAATAATCTTTGAGAATTCCCATTTGGTGGATAGTTTTCTTCTTCTTCTTCTTCTTCTTCTTCTTCTTCTTCTTCTTCTTCTTCTTCTTCTTTTCTCTTTTCTTTCTTTTTTTTTTTCCTTTTCTATATTTTTGCTGGTGGTGGCAGTGGCGGTAGTGATGAGATGATTTCTGTCATTAATTTCTTGCATGTGATTTCCAAAGTAATATTCACTTGGGTGTGAACGCTTCTGAAGCATCTTTGTTATTTTCCATTCACGTTAGCCAAAAGGCAGCACCTATCAATTTCTGGGTAGAAGGTTGCTTACGCTCCTTGTTTTGGCGTTGAGCTTCTCCTTTGTACAACGGGACCCAAAAAGCAGCTCTTATAAAATGTGAGAGGTACACAGCTGAGCTTCGGGGAGGCGTGCTCACAGACCTTCCGGAAGGCGCTCCCGCGGAACCTTCCGGGAGGTGCGCCCACCGTGCCCATCCTTCCTGTTCTCCACCTTTGTGGGCAAGGTTTGCTAGAGAAATGTCAGCATTCAGTCAGGGCATGTGAACACAAACTCTTTGAGAAGGATGGCCAGATTATTATACCAGAGAGTTTCCAGTGTAACCATACTACTTCTGTAAGATTGATCACCTTATAACAGCGATAAGAAAGTGTCCCTGAGCCCAGGAGATGGCTCAGCAGGTAAGGATACTTGTTACCCTCTAAGCCCAATAACTGGAATTCTATCCCCAAGGCCCACGTGGTAGAAGCAAAGAGATAACTCTCAAAATCTGTTTCATGACCCCCCACACACCCCTTCCAACACACCAGAGAGAGAGAGAGAGAGAGAAAGAGAGAGACAGAGACAGAGACAGAGACAGACAGACAGACTTACAGACAGACAGACATATAATTTTGATTAGAAAAGTACCTCTTTTTTTCAGTGCTGGAGTATGCAGCAACACCCCGGTGCCTGGCACTGAGATCATGCTCAGAAAATATTTGTAGAATCATGCTGAGTCATGCCTGCTGCAAACAAATTGCATGAACCAAATGGTGGGTGGGGAAAAGATCCTTAAATAATATACTTTCATATTTCATATTTGTAGTAAAGGACTCTCCTCTCTAATACTTAACTGCTAATTATATTTCTTCTCAGAAGGCCATTACTTTCCTATGTGTTTATCAATCTTTTTAAATTTAAACTTAATGAGATTATTTATTTATTTATTGTGTGTGTGTGTGTGCATGCACGTGCGCGAGTGTTCTGTCTATCTGTCTGACCATCTGTCTGTTTGCATGTGTCATGGTAAATGTGTGGAGGTCAGGGGATACCTTGTGGGAGTTGATTCTCCCTAACCACCACAGTGATTCTTAGCCTTGAACTCCAATCCTCAGTTTTGGCTGCAGTCACCTGTGTCTGAGCCATTGCACAGGCCCCTTCTTTCCTCCTCTGTACAATTTCTCACATCAGCTGTGCTGAGAGGAGCCGCACAGCCTGTGAGCTAGAACTGTGGACCAAGCACTAGCCATGTTTTCAATGAGACCCTGTCTCAAAGTATAGTGCCAATAGCAGCTTTAATCCCAGGGAACAAACAAATAATCAACAACAACAAAGAGAATGCTGTTTGCCATTAGATAGATTTTTAACTCTCAATTTTGAGTTTTAAAAAAAGCACGTTTTAAGAATTTAAAGTATGATTCAGATAGCACGAGTGTGTCCGGTGGAAGACGAGACTCTTAGCCCTTTGATGCAGTTCTCCGCTGCTGAAAAAATTGAGCATAAGTCCTTTCTGTGAGCATTTCTTTTAAAATACAGTATTCTTTTTCTCCCTCAAAACTGTGGACAACCAAATATTTAAAGTACAAACTAAAGATACAAATGCCCTTCAGGAAAAATAGAAATTGTGACACCTGTTACCACCTGAAACTTCCTGTCACCCAGCCCAGCATTCCCTTCCAGACAAATTCAGGTATTTTATGTTGCAGAGGGAGAGAGAGATTATTCCTTATTATCATCTTCGCTTCATGAAAACCTTCTACCCAACATCAACCTACAACTTTTACTCCCTTTTTTTTGGTCCCATTTTCATTGTCTGTCCCCTCCTCCTTGTGGTCTTTCAAGAGTCTCCTCTCCCACCAGATTGACCTGATAATTTTTTTTTCTTTAAACTGACTTTTTAAAATTTTGTTAATTGTTTAAGAACTTCACACAAACATACATTGTATTTTGGTTAAACCCCCCATTCTCTCCTCTTGGTTCCTCCCCTTTCCTTCCTTCTACTTTTCTGCACAACTTCATGTGCTCTCTCTTTATAAACCTACTGAGTCTATACAGGACTGCCAGTATATGCACGAGTGTAGGACCATCTACAGAGCAAAGGAGCCCTGAGGAAACGGACTCTCCCATCTCCAAAAGCCAGCATCTGCCAGTGGCTCCCTGTTGGCATAAATATTTTCCAGCCTATTTTAATAAACGTTCACCCTCTCCTCATGCCCATCACCCAACAGAGGCAGTGGAAAAGAAAAGTTTTTAGGATACGGGGTAAGTGGACCTGTTTGGCGATAGTTCTTTGGGGGGCGAGCTTGGTCTTCTTTGGCAGCAGCTCAGTCCCATAGCAAACACCAAATCCGACTCAGCAGCTGCAGACCAGTCCTTTTGGCAAGCAGACACCAGGCAGGGACCAGCAGCTGTGGATCAGTCCTGAGGAAATCGCAAGGCTTGCCAACCGGCCAGAGGCGAGGAGACTGAAGCAGCAAGCTGTCACAGGAACAGAACCTCACGAGCACTTCCTTGGCGAGCTTCTGGCAATGTCTGCATTGCCACAAGTTGAGCTCAACGACACTGTGCAAGGCAGAGCAAACCAAACCAATGCTCAATTCTCGTCTCCCACTGTCGGTGGGGACACATTTATACTCTTTCATCAAGGGTCCTTTCACATGTTTGCTATAACAAAACATCCTTTCACCTCTGTCTACGTCAGGAAAACATTCTTTCATATGTCTGCTTTACCAAGACAACATTTGACATAACTGACTTTCCAAAGAAAGTAGAAGTTTCCACTTCAGCTCCCCAGCTAAAGGCCAGGCTTCACAAGCCCCTCACCTAGTCATGCTGGGATTTTAATTTACTCGATCT
Source organism: Tokudaia tokunoshimensis (assembly GCA_036184795.1). Taxonomy (NCBI): domain Eukaryota; kingdom Metazoa; phylum Chordata; class Mammalia; order Rodentia; family Muridae; genus Tokudaia; species Tokudaia tokunoshimensis. Next base: position 48,960,337 of record BTHU01000007.1, read on the forward strand.
TGTGCAAGCAGCTACAGCCACTGTGAGTCTGTGTGTGCCATGGCTGTCCAATATTATTTCACTACGGGCTACATCTAGTTCTTACAATCTCTCTGCCCCTTCTTCCATGATGACCCCTAGAACTTGGACATGTCGCCTTTATTGGAATTTCTTGTTTGTGCACTCCTAGGTCGAGAGGAAAGGTGGAGTGTCTTTACGTGGTGTCTTGAACATTGTCAGTCATGTAAGTATTTAGTGAGCATGTCTGTTTCCTCCTGCGGCTGAAATGAAAGCCACGGGCCTGAAATTGGTTTCACTAAAGCTAAAGTTGAGGTGTTGGCAGGGCTGTGCACTCCGGACCCTCCAGAAGAAATCTACTCTTTGCCATTTTCAGTGTCTGGAACTCTATTTCTTGGCTCACAGGCACTCCCTCATCTCCAGTGTTTGCAAGGAACATCTTCAGAAACTCCCCCCCCACCACACACACACACACACACCACCTTCTGTCCCCTGCATCAAATCTCCTCTACCTCTCCCTTGGGACATATGATTGCATCATTGTCCTTTAACTGGAATATTTGGCCTCACACTTGACAGAATCTGCTTTACCTTGTGATAAATAAAATACCTGAGATTTGGTGCTTTGTAAAGAATAAAGGCCTGCACATACCTAAGAGAAATCAGCTCACAGGAAGAAGAGCTCATTTGACTCACAGTGCAGAACCATACAATGCCATGTGGTGAGACTGGCTTAGCATCAGCAGTGGCCAGGAAGCTGATGAGTAGGATTGAATGGGCCAGTCTCCTCCCTTTCCCCTTTGTATTCAGTCTGGGGCTGCAGTCTATGGGCTGGTATTGTTCATATTTCAGGTGGGTCTCGTCTCCCCAGCTAACCTCTCTGCAAAGGTTCTTACAGGTATGCCCAGAGTTATACTTCTTAGGTGATTCCAAATCTAGCCCAGTTGACACTAAGATCACCTTCCTTATCAAGGCTGTCATCTCTTTAGACATTGCTGTCCAGGATTTTCTCAGCCACAATTACTCTTTCCAGGTCATATTCTCCCAAGGCTCATGTCTTACTCTGGTGCCGAACCTCTTATAAGCAGCTTTAGGGAAAGGATGAGATCTGTTCATCTTTGAGTCTCTTACCCAAAGCTAGAAACATAGTTTGTGCTTAGCAAACACATGAGGAATTCAACAAAACCTCCAGAGAAGCCTTTCTTCAGAAACTTCCACATAAACTATTAGCATTTCATGAGAAAACAAAATATCCGTAGATTAGAACTGCAACTTTTTATCCCAGTGAACACCAATGTAATACCTCACACCTACTAGAATGGCATAGGCTAGAATATGGACCTGAATATAACAGAACAAAAACACAAGAAGTGGATGGATACTTTTAAATGGTTCAACATTTTACTTTCCATAGAAATAAACATTTAAGCATTTAAGTAGTACCGAATCTGCATTTCCCAAGACTTAAGAAAAATGGAAGCTTATAGTTTAAGCAATTTTAAGTAGAAACCAAGAACATTAAAGTACATTTTAAAATAGCTCATAAGAACTTCCCGTGTCCTTGAAATATTTGTGTATGCTTTAACGTTATTGGGATTCGGTCTGAATTACATCTAAAATTTCTGTATCATTAGGAAGGCATTGAAAAGAGATTTTGAAAAGAGATAGCGAAGAATTAGAAAAAGGAAGTCTGAGGAAAGATGTGATTTAATTTGTCAAATTATACAAGAATTAGAGGAGGTGTTAGTGAAAGAATAAAAATGAGAGATGGAAAGCCATTATCTCAAAACATCTGGAGACAAGTGACAGTCACATCCGAATAGGATGAAAGCATGTAAGAATATGATCTTAGTGACAGTCTGCAGAGGGAGGGAGTCAGGGAGAGGGAGGGAGTCAAGGAGAGGGAGGGAGTCTGGGAAAGGGAGGGAGTCAAGCAGAGGGAGGGAGTCTGGGAGAGGGAGGAAGCTGCAGAGAGAAGGGGAGCTAGAGAAAGAGGGAACCGCAGAGAGGGAGGGAGTCATCGGAGAGAGGGAGCCACAGAGAGGAAAGGAGCCAGAAAGAGAGGGAGCCAGAGAGAGGGAGGGAGCGGGCGGCTTTTGTAGTCACCTAAGGAGTTCCCTGTAAAACAGAAGACAGAGAACAAACCTGTGAAGACAGCAATAATGTTTCCTAAGACAACGCTCTGGGAGGTCTCTGCAGAATTAAAGCACAGCAAATTTTTCAACTGATTTTTTTCTTTTCAAGTTTAGCACTATCAAAAAAAACAAAACAAAAAACAAAACAAACAAAAAAAACCTTCCTAATGTTCAAAGGATCACAGGAAGTCTATAATCACACTTTCAAACACACCATTTGGAGTAACACAGCTGCCATAGTCAAAGACAACTCCTATCACCAAACATAATGGCAGATGGAGTCTCCTCTAGAAAAGTCAACAATAGATGCCCTTGCTTCTGAGGAACCAATCACAAAACAGCCAAAGACAGCTGATCGCATCTTTAGATTCTGCTGTGGTGCCCTTGCCAAATAGACAGGTCATTTCCCACCTGGGGTGAGGCTACAAGTGTGACCCTCACCAAAAGAAATGAGCCCAGGAAGAGTAACTGTGGTGGGCGTTGAGGGTGTAAATTAGTCATCGGTCACATAATAATCCCCCAATACAGTTAGGGAGACAGCCTCTAGATATCTCTTTGAAAGACTTCTGAAGACTTCAAGTCTCTACCTGCACAAAAGAAAAGTCAGACAGCTCAACCTTAGTTTACCTTAGAGTGTGAATGTGCTCTAAGAGTAACACAGAAAACAAGACCCTCTGAGGAAATATAAAGAGTATGTGAGTTGTGGTATTTTTGTTTTTGCTTTGAAACTGCACCAGAAGCAGGAGATCCAGTTCTGCAAAGGTCTGAAATGCAAATGGATGGGAAAGTCCTCTCTGCCGTTCTTTATCAGGCAGCCAAGTGCTGCCTTGTGTGATTGTGCTGCCCAGCTTATGTCAACTTGACACAAGCTAGAGTCAGTCACCTGAGAAGAGTGAAGCTCAATTTAGAAAATGCCTCCATATGATCTGGTTCTAAGGCATTTTTTTTTAAATTAGTGATTAACGGGAAAGGGACCAGCCCATGATGGGTGGTGCCATCCCTTGGCTGATAGTCCTGGGTTCTATAAGAAAGCAAGCTGAGCAAGCTACAAGGAGCAATCCAGTAAGCAGCACCCCTCCATGGCCTCTCCATCAGTTCCTGCTTCCTGGTTCCTGCCCTACTTGAGTTCCTGGCCTGACTTCCTTCAATGATGAACAGCAATGTAGAAGTATAAACTGAATAAACACTTTCCTCCCTAACTTGCTTTTGGTTGTGGTGTTTTGTTACAGCAGAAGAAACACTAAGATAGTGACCTTGTCTCATTCCACTCTGAGACAAGCCTAGAGTATTTTGAAATTCACAACTTTTGTTTAGCACCTGGTAATTCTACCCATTATATGATCACATTGCTCTTGCTTGGCTTTGCCTAAAACTAAACCTAAGCTTTGCCTATACTGAGCGGCTTTTTCTAGAGAGATCTAAACAAACATTTATTCATCTCAGGCACACTGATGACAGACCAACGAAATGATGTTGGAGTGCTGTATCTATGCACTGTGTAAAGATTGTCTCTGTATTATGAAAATGCAGATTTCTGGACCAGCAGAGATCTGACTGCAGTCTGGACCTTGGTGTTGTTAAGCATCACTTGTCTTGGAGTTTCCTAAATACTCCCTCTCTTACCTTCTAATTGGTTTTAATAAGCAAGAAAGGAAGGTGAGACTTCTGGGGGCGGGGGGGGGAGGGAGAGAGAGAGAGAGAGAGAGAGAGAGAGAGAGAGAACAAGAGAGAATGAGAGAAAAAGAACTCTGGGAAGGAGTCAGACAGGGAGGATTCACCTGAGAGACAGGGAGGAAAAGCAGCCAGGGACTAATATGGAAAGGTAATTATTGAGCCAAATGACAGAAGTTTAGAGTAGAATAAACAGGCTAATAAGTTATGAGATAGTTGGGAACACCCCTAGTTATAAGGCCTATGTATTCATAATAAATATGGCTCCCTGTTTTTCTGAGAGCCGCAGGACCCAAAGAAATCCCTGTTATAAAATGATTCAATCCAAATCCATCTAGGGAACCAGTGGGCTGCTGGGAGTTACCTGCAGGAGCAAAACTTTATCCATGGATCTCTCGGCCCAACCTACTGGCAGCTCCACCAGAGTCTCCTTGCCATAAGCAATTGATCATTTGTTTATACAAGCAGGGCCAGGTGTCTCAGTCACTGGTCTATCCCTGTTAAGAGACAACATGAACAAAACAACCCTTAAAAAAGAAAGCGTTTAACTGGGGGCCTTGCTTCCAGTTTCAGAGGGTCAATCTGTTTTCATCGTGGCAGGGAGCACAGCATCATGCAGGCAGATGCTGGAGCAGTAGCTGAGGGCTCCATCCTTGGCTTGGTGTGGGCTTTTGAACTTGTTGGACTTTCCTCCAACGAGTCTGCACCTACTCCAAAAACAGCACACTTCTTTATCCTTCTAATCCTTTTGAACAGTTCTATTCCCTTCTGTCAAAGCATTCAAGTACATGAGCCTATGAGGGTCATACTTATTCACACTACTACATTCCTCTTCCTGGCCCTGAGAGGCTTACAGACATATCAAAATAAAAATACATTCAATGTCAAATCCAAATTGAAAAGTCCCCATAGTCTATAACAGTCTCAACACTGTTTAGAGTTCCGAGTTCAACGTCTTTTCTGAAACTCGTGGCCACCTCTTAACTGTAAGGCCCCCGTAAAATCAAAATCAAAAGGCAGACCATCTACTTCTAACATTAGATGGCGCGGAATGTGCATTACCATTCCAAAGGGGAGGAAAGGGAGTGTAGAAAGGAAATAAGACCTAAGCCAGCAAGGCAAACTCCAAACTCTGCATCTCCATGTTTGATGTCAGAGCATTCTTTAGATCCCCAACTCCTTTCAGCTTTGTTGACTACAACACACTTCTCTCTCTCGACCTTGTTCTACATCTAGTCTGCAGCTTTCCTTGGCAGGTATCCCACAACTCTGGCATCTCCAATATCTTGAGGTCCCCAACAAAATCCAGGATTGACCTTCACAGCATCACACAATAGCCTCTCCTGGCCATCATGCAGGAATACCCCTGTCACAAGTCAGGCCTCAGCAGCTTTCCTTAGCTATGGGGGGACATTCCACAGCCCCTTACTTGTATACTTAATTCTAAAGCCAGAGCCACCTAGCCAAAGCTACCAAGTTCTGCTGCATGCTGGGTATGAGACTTGACCCCTCGGCCAACTGCATTTGCATCAAATTTCTGTTGTTGATAGTTCTCTCCACTGTTTAATATTCCTTGCCCTGAGGTCACCACTCCCTTTATTTCATTTAGGATCAGGCTTTTCTTCAAACATTTTATCTCCTTGACGCTGGACATAGCTCCATTACACTTGCTGGTGCTTCTTTATCTTCAAACTATACATTTTGTATTTCTTTTTGTTTAGCTTGCTCCTTTTCATTATAGATCTGAATAAGAATGATTACTAATAGCCACAATACTAGGCTGTCTTGAAATCCCCTTTGCCAATACCATTAATCCAAACTCATCAGTTTAGTTTCAGGTAAATTTTTAGGACAAAGGCAAAAGGCAGTCACATTCTTGGCTAAAATACCACAGAATGGCTTCTCAGCCCCTCACTAATAATCTACTAATTAATAAGATTTGTCTTCAATTAGTAGAAATTTGTTTGCTGTGATTTACACATGTAAGTGTTTGCTGTCATCAATCAACATGAAGTCTGAGGGAGCCGAAGATTTCAGATCCAACATTTCCATGATTCCCTTCATAACTGCCTCTCGTGTCCTAAGAACACATCTAGATTTCAGGCACAAAGAAGGAATGTAGAGAATGCAAAAGTCAGAAAGTGGTTTTCATATGAACAGTCTCAGAAATATTATACTGTGAATTATGTTTACTGGCCAAATTCTTGCCAGACCCCAGGTACAAGAGAGACTTGAAAATGAACAGACCTTTCTTTTCGTCAGCTATATCTTCATCCTGGAAAAATCACTGAGAAAGGACACAGAGTAAGCAAGCCCAAGCACCACTCTGCCCAGCACTGTGCACTTTGTAAGCCTGAAGGAATATATTTGTTACTGAAATCTTCCTCTTTGCTCACTGCAGTCTTTCATTTACTACTTAAAGGTCAGTAGTTCTTCAGTCTCATGATTAGGACAGTGACAGCTGTTCACCTTGCAGAAAGATGTCCCTGATGTAATAGCAGGAAAAGCCACTTCCACCCTCTCAGGAGAGGACATCCCTGGGTGAATAGCACAGGTTGGCTCAATATTGTTTTCACTCCTTTACCTATTAAGAAAGTAATCAGTAATCGAGCTTTTGTCCTTCTGTGCAGGGGAGTCTGTAGGAGGTTGCTTCACCACACCCATGATGCTTCCACAAGTGAACAGTGTTAGTACATCAGCTGTGCACATGTCTACACACACACACATACACAAACACACATACACAAACACACATGCACACATACACACACATACACAAACACACATGCACACATACACACATACACAAACACACATGCACACATACACACATACACAAACACACATGCACACATACACACATACACAAACACACATGCACACATACACACATACACAAACACACATGCACACATACACACATACACAAACACACATGCACACATACACACATACACAAACACACATGCACACATACACACACAAAAAGATATATACACAAACACATGTGCACACACACATACATACACACAGATACACATACACACATACATATACCCACAAACACACATACATGCACGTGCACAAACATGTGGGACAATGAACTGTGCCAGAGAACTTGGTACAGTTGAGGGGGTTCAGAGACCCCAGCACCCAGGCACCCACCTGAGGTGGTAGGCAGCTCCCTGCTCCCTAACAGATTCCTGGCCTGCCTGGAACACATGCCACACTTCCCACATCAGAAACATGACCTGTGGTCACATAGATCAGAACAGAGTGTTCCATACTAAAGAGGTATCTAGATGAGTCCTGAGTGTTTAGCCAATAAGCTTCTCTTCTCAGACATTCCTCCTTGCAAAAGTATTTAATCTCTGGCCTGCCCTGAGGAGGTGGTATGCACCCATTTTCCACGACGAACAATCAATAAACAGCTTGGAACCAAGGACTGTCTCTTTCATCAAGAACCACCATGGGGAACATGGAGGGGGAGCCTTCGTTTACAGAGCCATGCCATCTATGTCTCCCACAGAAGGCCCCTCTGTGTTCCCAGACAACTGCCAAGCTAAGGATGATCACAGATGAACTAAGCTAGAGTTTCCCATCCCCTCAGCCCAGGGATCGTCCTCAGTCCTCAGGCCTCCTTCATTCTCGGCTCTTAGGAGTCTGAGAACCCCTGGCCCTGGGCTCTTCATCACAGGCCCGTGAACCCCCTAACCTCCATTCCCATATACTCTGTGTTTCCATCCATGACTGGACTCCTGGGAGTCTGGGAACCCCAGCTTCAAGCTCCCACATCTTAGGCTGCATTTCCCACCCCCTGAGCCATGTATAGGTGCTTCTCAGAAGCCCAACACTCTACAGAGGGCAAAGAGTAAATGCACGGTCCACATTTCTATACCCCAGTGGCTGGGCAACACAAGAAAGCACACAAGCATGCATAACACACATACACATACATACACACACATACACACACATACACATACGTACACACATATACACACAAACATACACACACAACATAAACACATGCATACATATACATACATACACACATACACATACATATATATACAAACATACATACACATACACATATACACACAAATATACACACAAACATACATACATATACACACATATACATGTACACACACAAATATACACATACATACATATATACACATACACAAATACATATACACACAAACATACACATATACATACATATATACACATCTACACACATACATATACATACAAACATACACACACCATACTCATGACTATGAAAATATGAATAGCTTGCAGAGTATCAATATCCTGGATCAGCTTGGAAACACCTCTAGAGAGAATACACAAGTTCATAAGAACCAAACAGTCAGAACATAGTTCCTTCCTCCATTCCCTCCATCGTCCTAACTCTGTCTGAACTTAGGCAACAATTACAATTACATTTTCAGTGAAAACACCCAAAACACAGAACCTGGTGGCTCTTGATCCCCCAAAGCAAAATTTCTTCTCTGTGCATATGGAATCAAACACAACAGAAACCCCTCAGATGTATGCCCACTCATTCCAAATTTCAAGAGGACCCTTGAAGTCAATAGAGATGAACATCTCATTTATAGAAAAGGCAATTCAGCCCAGATGCCTGAGTGTCGTCCCAAGCTGTGTCTCTGAAAGAGGGGAGGAACAGTCTAAGTGACCAGAAGGGGGTCCTTCCAGACGCGGTGTCAGTAACCTCCCAGCCTCACCTCCTCCTGCTCCTCTTCCTCCTGCTGTTCCTCCTCCACCTGCTGCTCCTCCTCCTCCTGCTCCTCCTCCTCCTCCTCCTCCTTCTCCTCCTCCTCCTGCTCAGTACTCCACTTGCACGGCCCACAGGGACCTGCCCTCTCACTGATCTCTGTGCTGCCTGCCTGCTGCTCCTCAGTCTGAAGCACACTGCACCAGCCCCTGCTCTCTGCCTGCCTAACCCCTACTTGCTCCCTAAGCCAACACATGCCTAGGATTCCTGAGTCACCTGGCCTCAGGTCCATTTCCCTCATCCAGCACTTGCTGCAGGTACCACTGGTGCAACTCCCCCCATTGGTACCGCTGTCCCCACCCCATCCCCACAGCAGAGTCTAGGAAGGGATTAGCTGCATCTGCAGCATCCACAGGTGCCTTCCGTGAACCTAGAACTGGCATAGTACAGTCCGTAGCAGGATCTCCTTGAAAGTTTTCTGAACGAGGAAGTGGGGTACAAACAAAAGACATAAACCAGTGGTGCCACATTCTTTCTCAGAAATTGCTGGTCAGAACTTTCTCTGGCTCTAATACCTGGACTTATCTTGCTACAGAGAACACAAAGAGACGTTGGAAAAAGAATTATTAATTATTAATGGAATGACGCCACAACCGAGAAGACGACCCATTACCAGGCCAGAGGTGAAAGGTCAGAGGGAGCATTCTGTATGCTGCTGATTGGTGTGTGAGCTTCTTTATGGGATGGGTGAAAGATTGCTTGGTCTTATTTTCTGTTGTTTTCAAGTTTTCCTATATAAATGTCTGGTTTTGTCCGCGGGACTTTTAAGCATCTTGTATAATAAATTCAACCAGCACCATGACTTTAAAGAGAAACAAGCATACTGGAATAAGTGTAGTCCCCAGACAAATTATCCCAGGCTTTTGTCATTAAGACTGAAGAGATGCTTTAATGCTGAGAGGACCCCACAAGCCACAGGGAGAAGAAATAAGGAAAAACATGAAATAAGCTATTTTTCTTTAGATTCCCGGTTGTCTCCCCACAGGCAGAACAAGTCGGACTGAATCAAGATCTATCCTTCACTGGGTTAGCATCGCTATCCCAGCCAGGCGGTAGGTAAGGGGGCAGTCTCTTCTTCAAACAGAACAATGAACAGCACTGTGGAACATTCACCTTTTCCCTTCTGAAGTCCGCCATTGCACCAGATCTAAAACTCTTCCAAAGCAATTGTCATGCTCCCCTCCATGTTAAAGGTGTTGGTATCTGAAGCTAGGGAGACGGCAAGAAGACTGGAGTCTTGTCCCCCAGAACCCATGAAAGAGAGACATACACTCACATATGCACAGAGACAGAGAGAGACAGAGACAGAGACAGACAGAGAGATACAGAGATGGAGAAAGAGACAGAGACACACAGAGAGAGACAGAGACACACAGAGAGAGACAGAGACACACAGAGAGAGACAGAGACTGAGAGATAGAGAGAGATGCTATGTATGGTGGAACCCACTTGTAATCCTGGCACACAGGGGGAGGGGAGAAGAGAGATCCCTACCAGAAATGTACTACATACATATTTTTTATTGTTCAATCCATGTGTGATTCCACAACATAAGAGGCACTAGGTTCTAATGATAATTTCACCTTTGGTAATCTTCCCCCAAATCGTATGCCCTTTTTGTCTCCGTGTAACTCAACGAGTTTTAGATAGTTGTGGAATGGCTTCAAATTTTCATTAGCTTTTATGTTTTATCTAGAATGCTTATTCTTTTTAATCCATGGCATTCTGACTAATGGAGATTGGTCTTTCTTCTCCTTGTCATTTTCTGGCCACCATAGCTAAGCGACTCCCTTTGTCCCTGAGCGCACAGGTTCCTGATGTAGTCATTTGGGGCATCACATTTGTAAATGATGCTTTTGTTTCCAATATTTCAAAAATATTGCTCTGTTATCTTTGAAGCAGTATTTTATTTATGTTATCTTCTAGGGGTGAAGGCTGTTTACTTTTTCTGTTCAGTTGAAATCTAAATCAGATAGCCATTCTCATTCTATAAATATTGAAAGGACCCTTGTTCATGGTTCTTTGCTGGTACTGTTGCTATGACATTTTTTTTTCTTTACCAGTCTAGGAAATACTCCAGTGGACTAGGCTTGTGGTATGGGAAACAATGTGCCCTAGTCATGACCTTAGCTACTCTAGCATATGATTAACAAGCTATACAGTCTCAGGTCAGTCACTAGACCTCTCTGAGCCTGTTTCACCCACCTGTCCTCGAATTACAGAGATCTTGAAGGACTTTATAAAAAAGAAACACACATAAACACACACACACACGAACACGCACACGCACATGCACACACATGCACAAGCATACATATGCACGTGCACACACACGCACATGCATGCACACACATGCACACGCACATGCACACACATGCACACGCACATGCACACACATGCACATGCACAAGCATACATATGCACGCACACACATACACACACACATGCATGCACACACATGCGCACGCGCATGAACGCGCACACACACACATGGAAACCATCCAGGAGTGCTGGCTGCAGAATGAAGAGTGGCATGGCGGCTCAGTAACGTTCCAAGTCCTCTGCTCGGAGAACCTGCGCTGCCTGGTTCAATTCTGAACACCCTAAGGATCTTCCTGTCAGAGTTGCCAATAACAGAACTGTCAAGGTCTCGTTAATGAGAAACCTGGAAGGTCTCAAAACTTAATACTTGAAGAAAATGAATTCAAGGCAACAGGAGCATCACCGGGGAGAAGTCAGGGGCGATGGAAGCCTCTAGTCCCATAAAATGGTATTGCTTGTGCTGATGGCTTCCTTCCTCACTCAAACCATGTACTTGTTTCCTGAGCTCATTCCAGGCAACAAGAGAACCAAAAATTAAGGTTTTTAGGATATCTGAGCTAGGTGAGTTACAGAAATGATTCAATGTTCTCCTGGAATATGGCCACAAATGACGCTCATAAAAACAAAACAGCCATTTTTTTTTAATCTTCAAAAATTAAACAGACATTAGTGTGTCTCTGAAGCAGGTGTCTTACCCTTCCTCCAATCCCATTCTCTAAAGTTTTATAATGATTTAGCATGAAATTCATCAGTAAAACCAAGGTGTGGTTAGACGTACCCTGCAGCTTTCAAATTCTTCTCTAAGGAGAGTTCTCTTTGAGGGTTTAAATTTTTCTGTACTTTTATTAGGTATCAGTTTTGTTGTTCTGCATTGTAGTTGAACTGAAAGAAAAACGTCAAGAATGATAAATTATTATTATTACAGCGTTGTCATTGTCGTTGTTGTTGGTCCAGAAAACAGTCAGCCCTACATCATGACATTTAAAAACATTAACTTTGAGGGTATCAAAGAAGAAAGCTTTCTGGTATGTTATTTTTTAATGAATGGTATCTAAAATACATGTAAGTTTATAAGGTCTATGATTTAAAAATAATCCATCATGGTCTGAACCCCCAAGTTTCTTCGAATCATTTAGAATGGCTTGATCCCACACATGCAGGTTACTGTGTTGACTGTTGAAATAGGGACATGTCCTACAATTTGTCACATAACTAAGAAGAGAGAAATTCATGTTAACATAGGGAATGAAGTGAGTGTTTGTAAATATTTTTCCTGATTCAAGACTATCATTAACAAAAAATTTTAAAGGACTAGTTCTGGAGCTCCTCGCATTCCCATTGAATTCAAACAGAGCCTTAAGAATCCTGAGGGAAAGCACCAAAAAACCAATTACTTTTCTGAGAGTCATGTTCTAGACTGTAAGTCTCATTATTTGAGATAATCAAATTTCCAGCTTATTTCTCAAACAAAGTAGAAGCCATGAAAATGATCAGGACAGAGGTATGAAGCAATTTAAGCACCCCAACAATTGCTTATACAGTTGTAATAAAGAAATGTTTAAAATCTAGAGACATAATTCTCAAGGCATCCAGAGTGGATTCTTGCTGGTCTTTCTTAGACGAGTGTTGTATCACTTAAATATGATTAAATCTGTCATTGCTCCACTCCAAGTCCAAACTACCTGCCAACATCTGGTCAGAGACAATAATCCCTGTAAAGTAACATAGAGGAGAGGAGAGGAGAGGAGAGGAGAGGAGAGGAGAGGAGAGGAGAGGAGAGGAGAGGAGGGGAGGGGAGGGGAGGGGAGGGGAGGGGAGGGAAGTGGGAAGTGGAGAAGGGGTGGGCTAGAGGAGGGGTGGGCTAGAGGAGGGGAGGAGAGAGGAGAGGAGAGGAGAGGAGAGGAGAGGAGAGGAGAGGAGAGGAGAGGAGAGGAGAGGAGAGGAGAGAAGAGAAGAGAAGAGAAGAGAAGAGAAGAGAAGAGAAGAGAAGAGAAGAGAAGAGAAGAGAAGAGAAGAGAAGAGAAGAGAAGAGAAGAGAAGGGAAGAGGAGATACACAGATTTACATGTGTAGCTGTGTGGCTTTGATGAGACGCCCCCAACCCCAGCCTTGGGCATGTGTTCTTTGATCCTCCAGCTGGTAGCAATTTAAGAGGAGGCTTGAGAGGTAGAGCCTTCTGGAGGCCCTATGTCACAGGGGGCGGGCTTTGAGGTTTCAAAAGACAGATATCATTTCTGCTTCCTGCTTGAGGCTCCCTGCTTGCAGCTTCCTGCTTGCTGTTTAAGAAATGAGGCTGATAGCCACAAACAATATAAAGTATCTTGGTGTGACTCTAACCAAACAAGTGAAAGATCTGTATGACAAGAACTTCAAGTCTCTGAAGAAAGAAATTGAAGAAGATCTCAGAAGATGGAAAAATCTGCCATGCTCATGGATTGGCAGGATTAATATAGTAAAAATGACCATCTTGCCAAAAGCAATATACAGATTCAATGCAATCCCCATCAAAATCCCAGCGAAATTCTTCATAGAGTTAGAAAGAGCAATTCAAAAATTCATCTGGAATAACAGAAAACCCAGGATAGCTAGAAGTATTCTCAAGAGAAAAAGAACTTCTGGGGGAATCAGTATCCTGGACCTCAAGCTGTACTACAGAGCAATAGTGTTAAAAACCGCATGGTATTGGTACAGTGACAGACATGTAGATCAATGGAACAGAATTGAAGACCCAGAAATGAATCCACACTCCTATGGTCACTTGATCTTTGACAAAGGAGCTAAAACCATCCAGTGGAAAAAAGATAGCCTTTTCAACAAATGGTGCTGGCTCAACTGGAGGTCAACATGCAGAAGAATGCAAATTGACCCATTCTTATCTCCTTGCACTAAGCTCAATTCCAAGTGGATCAAGGACCTCCACATAAAACCAGACACACTGAAACTAATAGAAAGGAAACTAGGGAAGAACCTTGAACATATGGGCACAGGGGAGTATTTCCTGAACAGAACTCCAATAGCTTATGCTCTAAGATCAAGAATTGACAAATGAGACCTCATTAAATTACAAAGTTTCTGTAAGGCAAAGGACACTGTCAAAAGGACAAAGCGGCAACCAACAAACTGGGAAATGATCTTTACTAACCCTACATCCGACAAAGGGCTAATATCCAATATATACAAAGAACTCAAGAGGTTAGACTCCAGAGAGCCAAGTAACCCTATTAAAAAATGGGGTACAAAGCTAAACAAAGAGTTCTCACCTGAAGAATATCTAATGGCTGAGAAGCACCTAAAAAAATGTTCATCATCCTTAGTCATTAGGGAAATGCAAATCAAAACAATCCTGAGATTCCATCTCACACCAGTCAGAATGGCTAAGATCAAAAACACAGGAGACAGCAGTTGTTGGCGAGGATGTGGAAAAGAGGAACACTCCTCCCTGCTGGTGGAATTGCAGGCTGGTACAACCACTCTGGAAAGCAGTCTGGCGGTTCCTCAGAAAACTGGGCATGACACTCCTGGAGGATCCTGCTATACCACTCTTGGGCATATACCCAGAGACTTCCCCTGCATGCAATAAGGACACATGCTCCACTATGTTCATAGCAGCCTTATTTATAATAGCCAGAAGCTGGAAAGAACCCAGATGTCCCTCAATGGAGGAATGGATTCAGAAGATGTGGTATATTTACACAATGGAATACTACTCTGCAATTAAAAACAATGAATTCACAAAATTCCTAGGCAAATGATCAGAACTGGAAAATATCATCCTTAGTGAGGTAACCCAATCACAAAAGAACACACATGGTATGCAGTCACTGATAAGGGGATATTAACCCAGAATCTTGGAATACCCAAGACACAATTTCAAGAAGATGGAAGGAGAGACCCCTGGTCCTGGAAAGACTGGATGTAGGGAAATGCCAGGACAGAGAAGCGAGAGGGGGTTGAATGGGGAACAGAGGGAGGGAAGGGGGCTTATGGGACTTTCGGGGAGGGAGGAAACAGGAAAGGGGAAATCATTTGGAATGTAAATAAAATAACTTAGAAAAAAAAAGTGAGCTTGCTTCTCCAGTCACCATGAGCTTGCTGTTCCAGTCACCTCGCCTTCCCACTGCCACACTTCCCTGGTATGACACTAATGGACTACTATCCCTTTGGAAGTGTAAACCCAAATAAACACTTTATTCTCTACATTACCTTGGTCATAGTGTTTTCTCAGAGCAATAGAAAAATAAGACAGGAATAAACACATAGAGGCTCTGGAAAGTAAATGAACACTGAGGATTGTGTATTGGCGGTTCTTCATAGATAAATGGTCCAAACAAATCAGGTATCTAGGAAGGCTCCTGTCTGCGGGCAGCAGAGCTATGGCTGGAAGAGTTCCTCATGGACACTAAGTAGGAATGGGAACCAAGCAGCTGGAAAGGACTTCAACACCACCCAAAATGACAAGGACAACCCTTCACTGGTCCACCCGACCCCAGCTGGCAAAGCTCAGCTCTATCTCACTTTAAAGACAAGCAAGCAGAAGCCCAAGCTAGCAGCTACAGGGGCAAAAAATTGCAGAGGAGAGGTGGAACAATATTCTAAAGATACAAAAGGCAAAACAGGAGGTTGGAAATGATTGGCTGTGATAACTAGGAGATACTGGTGAACTAAGAGATACTGGTTAACTTGCTGACTTAAATTAGTATCTGTAGAAATTTAGGCTAAAACGTTTCCAAAACTGAAAAATATATAAATTTGCATATGTATTTTGATTAATCTAAAACAAGATAAACACTCATTTTTAAAAGTCCGTCCCAGTCACGGCATAAACCAAAATATATTATTAAGGTCCTACAAATCCAGAGGAAAAAATATAGTCTTGTAGGATGGCTTGGTTGGAAAAGTACTTGTACAAGCTTGAGGAGCTGGGTTAGGATCTTAGCAGCCAGGTAACAAGCCTGGCATGGTGGCAAACCTGACATGGTGGCACGCATCTCTCATGGCCAGAGGCAGGCAGACCCCTGGAGCTCAGAGGTCAATCAGACTTCTCAAATCAACGAGCTCCAAAAATGACTGAGGAACACACCTACTGTCACCTCTTGGCCTCCATACACAAGTACACACACACACACACACACACACACACACACAGATACATGAATACACATACTCACACAGACACACACTCAGGCACATACTCACACAGACACAAAAACATACATACACACAGAAATACACTCACTCATACACAGACACAGACTCACACACACATACACATACTCTCATACTCACACATTCACACACAGATACACACACTCGCACACTCAGGAGGGATTAAAAAGGGACACATAATATTTATACAAAGAAACAGAAAAAAAAATATCTCTAATTTCCATGAACAAACCATTCAAACTCAGAGACAACAGATGGCATGTTTAAAATGTTGAGAGAAAGGGAATCCATTTAGAATTCTGCCTGCAGCAAATACAATTTTTAAGTAAAATAAAATAGTTAAAAATGAAGACAAAATAATAACTTTTTTTAAAGAAAAAAACAGGTATTGAACGCCCATGCTAAAGGAAATATTAAGTACATTCTTCAGATTCTTCAAACAGAGGGAAATTGTTACCAGGTAGAAATTTGGCTCTGCCAGTGCATGACAAATACTGAGGGGGACACTCTCAGCCAACCATTGAACTGAGCACAGGGTCCCCAATGGAGGAGCTAGAAAAAGGACCCAAGGAGCTGAAGGGGTTGGCAGTGCCATAGGAGGAACAACAATATGAGCCACCCAGTATCCACAGAGCTTCGAGGAACTAAATCACCAACCAAAGAGTAGACATGGAGGGACCCATGGCTCCAGCTGCATATGTAGCAGAGGATGGCCTTGTTGGACATCAAAGGGAGGAGAGGCCCTTGGTCCTGAGAAGGCTAGATGCCCCAGTATAAGGGAATGCCAGGACAGGAAAGCTGGAGTAGGGTGAGCAGGGGGAGGGGGGATGCATTAGGGGATTTTGGGGTGGGGGGAGGACCAGGACAGGGGACAACATTTGAAATGTAAATAAAGAATATATCTAATGAGAAAGAAAAAAGAAATTTGGATCTCCATGGAAACAAAGTATACAGGATGTAATAAAGACACTAGTAAATAGAAGAGTTTCTTCTTTTTCTATTGTTTTTGTTTGGTTGGTTTCGGTTTTGGTTTTGGTTTGTGTTTGTTTTAACATTTAAAGTAATGATGGTGTGTTATTATATGACAATGAAGCCCATGGGTCAGAAAATAACCATGGTCTTTACATTTCATGTGAAGCCACATGTGATTTCACAGCATATTCTGATAAGTTTTAAAACAGACATTGGAAATCATTAGTCAGCCACCTAGATATAACAAAGAAAATAATGACCAATAAACCAAAACTATTGGATAAAAAACAAAGAAAATGAGGATAAGACAAATGGAGATCATGTAGAAGGAATTTAGAGTTAAGCCAAACCACGCCGATAATTGCATTAAATATAAATGGCTTATATACTACAATTAAAGAGGAAGTAATATTGTCTCATCTTCACTTTTGGCTTTTTTTTTCTTTTTTCTTTTTTGGTTTTTCAAGACAGGGTTTCTCTGTATAGACCTGGCTGTCCTGGAACTCACTCTGTAGACCAGGCTGGCCTCGAACTCAGAAATCCACTGAGATTAAAGGAATGTGCCACCACTGCCCAGCTCATCTTCACTTTTCTAATGCTGATGTCTGAAGGATTTCCTAAGTGAAACACATGGAGAGGAGAATGTCATCTACTCTAACAACTGGTGTAGAGTGTCTGTGTGTGGACATGTGTGTGTATGTGTACACATGTGTGTGGAGGGGTTCCTACCTCAGAGAGTATACGAAAATAAATTTTAATTGACATATAAATATAGCCAGGAAGCATTCACAAGTTATCATGTAGAAATATGCCAGGAAGCTAATTTTCACATATCTAATGAGACACTATTTTAAGCCATTATATCATCTGGTATTAAAGAAGGAAAGACTCTCACCAATCAGGGAGGAAACAGATGCCTCTGTAATATACTAGAACTATCTCTGGTATTGAGTTAAAACTTCTTTTGATCTCAGACCTTAAGCACATCCAAAGAGTCCCTGGTGTGGGCAGCTGAGGTTCTGAGTATGTCCAGGATTCCAGGCTGCCTTGGCTACTCTTCAGAGACTACCCTCACATGACAGACAAGCCGACTTCTTCTCTCCTTGAGGGAAAGGTAAGTTTACTAGCGATTTGCAAAGAGTAAGTTACTCAAAATTACAGCTTCAGGCTGGAGAGATGGCTCAGAGGTTAAGAGCACTGACTGCTCTTGCAGAGGTCTTGGGTTCAATTCCCAGCAAACACATGGTGGCTCACAACCATCTGTAATGGGATCCGATGCCATCTTCTGGTGTGTCTAAGGACAGCTACAGTGTCTTTAAAAATCTTAAAAAAAAAAATTACAGCTTCATTGTAACTACGATAAGAAGGGGATTCAGGTAAAATGCTGTCCAGAGAGTGCACTGAAGGACTTCTGGAGGCTGACTGACTGACTGATGCTGGCTGCAGATCAATAGATGGATGGATGAGGAAAAGAAAGATATCTCAGACTTACAAGACAATAACACCCTGCTGAAGATTACTCTGAAGATCAGAGATTTGGGGATGTCCTGGAAATGTTGGTGGTGGGAAGGAAGACAGATTTGCTAAACACCATTAGCAGCAGTTTCTGTATGGCCAAACTTCTTCCATTCAAACTCCCTAGGGAAAACATTCCCAGGGTCAAAGTTAGTTTGCAAAGCCAAACTAAGCCTTTATAAACTGCAGGAGGCCACTCCACAGGATTAAAGGGAAGGTGGTGATGTTGATGATTCTTAATGATGCTAATGCTGATGGTGATGCAGCTGCTGATGCTAATGCTGATGGGGATAGTGATGCTGCTGATGTTGATGCTGATGGTGATGCTAATGGAGATTGTGGTGATGATGGTGGTGATGCTGATGGTGATGGTGATAATGATGTCACATGATGATGATGGCCATGGTGATGGGATGGCGGTAGTGATAGAGTAGTAGAAGGGGTAACAAAATAACCACGGTGGTCTAGGCACTTGTATAAATGCTTTACATGTAACAATTTACTTACTATGCTGACACATCTATAACATTAAGTCTAACACTATTATTTCCACATTTTTAAATGGAAGATTCTTTTTCATTTGAAGGAAAAAACAAAACGGGAGCATGTAGACATAAAATGATGTAAGAGTCCGTCGGATGACCCCCACTCAATAAGGCCACAGAGACTGGAATCGCTGCATTCCACAAGAGGTTTATTGTTCCAACATATGTTGGGGTTCCCCAGCATGCAGGCAAGAGGAGACCCTGAGCTCACAAAGCTTTTTATAAACATTTTGGCAGGGAGTTCAGTGGCCGCCTGAGTTGGATGATTTTGATTGGTTACCCTGAGCAACATTTAAAATTATTGGTCAACTCAAATGGGGAGGTTGTCTCTGCCATTTGGCCCTGTCCTGCCCACCTTGTGGTATTTGTGGTATTTCTTGGCATTGTCTTTTTTTGTCGAGTCACATCCCTCTCTGTCCTCACCCTAGGCAGGGTAGTTCTCTGTTTAGGTCATTTCCCTATCTGTCCTCCCCCAGGCAGTCCTGGGTGGAATGGACAGTTCCAGTATGGCTGTGAGCCTCCATCCTTGGTTGTGGGGAGCTGGCCTGCTGTTTCTGACAGGGTTCTCACAATAACATTATCCAAAACATGCAAGTAATAAAAAGTCATCGAGTCAGGATTCAAAGTCAGTCAACTCAGCTTGTGTCTGTGCTGAGTATGACACACAGCAAAAGCTAAAGCGCTTAATGTGTACAAAGGGCAGCCAGTGGTCAATGAAGTCTTGAGGACACACTGCACCTCATCTCAAGGAGGTCGGGATGAATAGGGAGAGAAGTAAGAAGATTCTTCTCATCCCTTGTCTTCAATGAAGGCCTGACAGAAAAAGCAGAGTGCCACTCTGGGAACCTGGAGCTCCACCCCACAGTTACCTGGCAATAGCCAGGTGTGCCTGACTCACTATAAAAGAGCTTGTTTGCCTCTCTCTCTCTCTCTCTCTCTCTCTCTCTGCTTTTCTCTGCCTCTACTCCCTCAACTCCCCTCCCCATGGCCTAAATAAACTCTATTCTATACTATACCATCTGTGGCAGGTCCCTCAGCATGGGCCCGCACAGGCCCACTTCCCCCACACTACATATCCACCATATTTTTTTCTCTCCTTATTGTCTTATAAAATACAACATGAGGGGTAGGATTCTATGCCAGGTTCTTCATTTTAAATTTCTCAAATTGGTATCCATCAAACACGGGTCCTTATAATGTGAGAAGAAATTACAGGTGAGATATGAATGTTCAGATTTGAAATGTGCAAAGCTAGGCACAGTCAGTCCTCTTGGCAGGATTCTCAGCCACTTAGCACCCTTGCATCTCGCTATCGGGTACGTTAAATCATCAAAGGTGTAAAAGAGAAGCAAAATTGCTTGGTTTTATTTTTTCCACACAACTATGAAGAACCCCCAGCACAAATCTTAAGTCACCATGTCACCCACCTGGGCACCTTGCTGTCCCAGGAGACTTTGTTATGTCTTTAGCCAACACCCCCTTCTCCTCTGAGTGACTTGAAAATTAGAGGTTTCAGCCAGGACTTACTCAGTCCTCTTTCTTAGATCTAACAACTGAAGGAAGTGGGGAGGGGGTTGGTGTGTGGCAGGCAGCCTGCTGTGACAGTCAGTGGATCTGTAATCCTCACTTCTAAAGAATTCAGCAGCATCCCCAGGTAACCAGACCCTAGGAAATTGACAAGCTCCCTGCTATGACTCTGAAACCAAGAAGAACTAGTTCTTTCTCCCTTCCCCCAACTATAAAAACAGCAAGACTGCAGTCCTGTGAGCTATTCAGTACCTAGGTGTAAGGACAGGAGGCTCTCCAACCCCCCATGAAACCCAAAGGAGGGGAACTACATTTTGTCTCCTTCAGGACCTTTATGCATCAAGAACTCCGTAGCAAATCTCTTACTAAAATGCACAGTCCACTCAATGTCCCTCTTGAATTCCCAACCAGATACATTCCAGTCTCAATCACCTTGTCTTCAAGCTACCCGCATAACTCTCCACAAGCCAGGACTTTCTGCTCTCTCTCAGAAACTTACCTCATTCCAGACTTACATGAATTTCTGCATCCAGCCCACCCTCTCAAACACCACTCCAGTGAAGGCTGAGCCTGTCTTCCTGTGAAGCATTCTCTATGATACTCAAGACCAGCTCTTTCCCTTGAGTTTTAATTTCCCCCCCTGTTTGATTTCAACCCCAAAGTGCTCTGTCATTTTCTCCCCCTCCCTTTTTCCTCCTCTTCCCTTCCTTTTCCCTCCTGATATGCTTTGTAATGCAGTAGGAGGAGGTGCCTTAGCAAGTCCATACTAAGGCATCCTCTCCTTGAGGTACCAGTCATAAGACTGGTCTAGTATAAAATGAAGTTTATTTGGGGGCATGAGAAGCAGGGTGAGAAGGGAATGTGGGAAAGAAAGGGGACAGAGAGGGACAGGAAAAGAGAAGAGAAAAAAAGAAGGGAAGAGACCAACCAAGAACACGTGGAGGAAGGAAGGATGGAAAGGGGAGGGAGACAAAGAGACCAGAGAGAGAAAGAGAGGCCAAACAGTTTGTATATAACAAGCCAGGCTCCTATCTGGCTGTTGCTAGGTAACTGTTGGGCGGAGCCTAGAAGAAATGCTAACACTTCCTTTCCCCCTTTCTCTCTCATTCCTGTATCTCATCTTTCAGCCCTACTTCTAAACCACTCTGGATTTCTCTACCTTTTGCCATGCCCCCATTCGCTATTCTCTGTGATCCATCATCTGCTCACTATAGAGCGCCAAGATGATGCTAGCTGCAAGGGATATTCTCCACATGCTAGCTGCAAGGGATGCACTCCATGCTGCATGCTTCAACAGACACGCTAGTTACTGCACTCCTTTACTGATGCATTTTTTTTCATTAAGGCTTATGATTAGAACATTAAATCAAAAAGTTAACTTAATGATAAACAGAATTTATTATGAGGTTACAGAGATGACTCCATGAAGTTCAAAGATAAAGGGACACACTTCAGGAAAGACTAGAAACAAAGAGATATTGGCAACCTGGAAGTGTTTTCTCCCTGCCTTCTTCCTGACTCCCTTAGTTTCTCTGTAGGTGGTTGGCTTTCTTCTGTTCATATAACACTCCAATAGGTCATCACCAGGTTTGTTGTCTTCAAAGCCCCTGGAAGAAATCTTGTTCTTTCTGAGCTGTCCATCCTCTCTAAACTCAGCCTGAGGACTGAATAATATTTAGGCTTCTCCATAATTTATCTCTGTCCATACCAAGTAATCCATGCTCTGCTTCAGAGAGCAAATAGAATAAATTTAATCTACTTTAAATATATCACTGCTGCAGACATTTCAATACAATTATCATGTCTCACTAGAGCATTATCTAAGCAACATATCCTCTGGTCCTAGCCCTCTCAAACTCAACCATACTAAATTAGTGATTATCAAATGGAGTCTCCCAAACTCCATCATTAACTGCATCAGCATCTCCTAGAAAAGCTTTCTAAAAATGGAAATTCTTGAAACCAATTGAACCAAGAACTCTGGAGCTCAGAACATGGTAGTCTGGGTTTTAGCAATCCCCTAATTTGAGCCCTTTGTGTGCTGAAGTTTATTAACCCCTAGACTTTCATCTGTCTTCCAAGTTTCCCCAAAACATATCTCAGTCTCAGCTGAGTACCACACCACAGAGGTGGGACTGGCCAGAGATATAAAAGTAGTATGATCTCTGTGGTTTTTGTTACTCGTAGCAACACTATATTAGTCAGCTTGGTGTAGCTGTGACAAAATTGGTGAGATAACTTACAAAGGGAATAGGTTTGTTTTGGCCCAATAGCTCTAGAAATTCCAGGCCATGAGCGATTAGTTTCAGTGCTTTGGATCTCTGGTGGAAATGTGTGGCAGAAAGCAAACAGAAAGAAGGCCGGGGCTCCACAATCTCATTCAATGGCATGCTCCCAGAGACCTGAGGACCTCCCATAATCCCCGAGAACCTCCCATAATCCTCGAGGACCTCCCATAATCCCCTACCTCAGAGAGATCCACAGCACCTCCTGGCAGCACAGTTTCAAGCATCAAACTTGTAGCACATGGATCACTGGATCAATCCAAACTAGTCTGAACACCACAATTAAAAGGAATCTTACACAACTGCTTGTCACTGTTTTCTTTAAACACCTGCTTTATTCATCCTTCTATTCTTTTGTCCAGTAGAACGTCTGGTTCACGGTGAACTCGATAAATTAACAAACGGATAAATAAAAACTAGATATTGACAAGTTGTAATTACAACATATCATTGATTCATATTAAATGTATGGTCAACTAAAACACCCAGGACCCTTTTCTTCTATCTGATGTCATTCATCCTTGCTTATGCCAGACTAGCTGGCCCAGGAGCTCCCTGGGAATCTATTGCCTCTGCTTCTTACCTATAACTTATCTATTTGGGAGAGCTGAGATTGTAGGTACACACCACTGTCTGGTTTAAGTGTGTTTTGGAGATCCTAAGTCAGGTATTTATGTAGCAAATACCTTATTCATTAAGCCATCTTCCTACTTCCCAAACCTAAGCTTTTTCACATTTAGCCTAACGTTTCTGACTTTCAAAAATTTTAACCTTTTTAAATATCATGATTCTATCATTCAAAATAACAACTGTCTCTGCTGTCCATTATTTTTAAATTTTATCATGACTAGATTAATATATCCTTCATGTCACTGTTCACGAAGCCATTTACCATTTTTAAACATTCATTGGGTGAGTCACTGAGCCCATTACAAATATAGAAAAGATCCAGTTCCCATGTGACAGGAGGCAGAGGCAGTGAACTCAAAGTGACTGGAAACCAAATTCTTCCACATTACTTGGAGACTCCCAGAATACAGTTTGTCCAGAGAGCAGATCTAAGCATATAGAGAAAGGTACTATTCTTACAATCTCTGTCTACTTCATGCTTCTAGGTTTTGCTCTTTCAAGGGGCTGGGTGCATTGTGTCTTCTTTCTTTCTAAGATAACTATCTACTCTATTCTGACGCCTCTAAAATGAGACAAATGTATTCTTGGACAGGGCTATTCCTCTAAAGAATCATAATTTCACAGAGAATCTTCTAAAACACACAGTGATGGGATTGTCACCCCCAGGGATTCTGATTCAGTAGCCCTTGTGTAAAAAGCAAAGACAGCAGTTCCTAATTCCCCCAGACAATGCTGATACTTCTGGTCCAGGGACCAAAGTTAAGAGAATCCTGCCCTTCTGGATGCACATGCACCATCCCCTGGAAGTAGGCCTCTGATAGCCTAGTATTGTGTCTATATGCCCAACCCATTTGCAATTCATTCGCACTCCACTTTCAAACAGAGGATTATAGAATGTTAAACCAAACAAAATCTGACCAGAGGAGGCATCCAGATCCAAACCCTGATTCCTTCTAGAGTAACTGCCTCCTGACTTATTATGTAAGCCAGTTGAAAGTCTAATTTCAGAGATTGTTTTCATAACAAATGCTTGTCTCATGAAATGACAGTTGAGCTTCTTTCCATCATGGCTGGTCAGTCAACTGATTCAACAAGGCAAGGTGCTGAACTAAAACCATTTAAATGTCTCTGGACCTCACTCATGCTTGTTCATCAGAAAGGCCACCTGACCACAAGTTGTCCAAGAGCTCTGAGATCTGCCCGATCCATTGAACTTGGCTTTTAACAGAACACAGAAAACTTTTACGACCATAATAGATGATTCCTAAAGCTCTAAGGGAAAAAAAAGGAGACATGCTGCAGCTTGCTTCATAGCTTTCTGTCTTCCCTCTACAACTACCATTCATTCCGACTATATAGCAGAATGTGTTATCTAGACTATAGGATTCACACAGTCATATAACACTTAGCAAGGTTCTTATAATTCTGCAATAATCACCCCCTGATGTCATTCTTTGGGTGACTTTATCCAGGTGATTTTTTTTTCCTAGAGAAGCTGAGCTTGGAATTCAACATAGATGTTAACTACAAAGCACAGGAGATAGCTGGAAGGATATCGAGTTATAATCTACAAGTGGACTGGAGAGACGGCACAGCAGTAAAGAGCACTGACTGCTCTTCCAGAGGTCCTGAGTTCAAATCCCAGCAACCACATGGTGGCTCACAACCATCCGTAATGAGATTTGACACCCTCTTCTGGTGTGTCTGAAGACACAGTGTACTTAGATATAATAATAAATAAATCATTTTTTTAAAAAAAGAGAAATATTGATATGTAGGAAGCTGCACTGCATGTATGGAACTGCTCATGCTCCATCACAAGACTACTCTTGAGGGAAGAGAAGAGCAATGTTGACTCTGCACTCCAAGGAGGACACATCGTCCTCTGAGATGGGAAAAGATGGACCCAACTGTGGGAGCTGCAGAGTCCATGTACATCACACATAGCTACCTTATTTTCTTGCTAATATAGCAGCAGATGTAGCTTGCAGTCAAGAGATATGGATGGACATCATTGGCCTTGACATATTCAGCAATCATATGTATTGGCTGAAAAGAATCATGGGAGAGGAACTGGTGGGCATGAGCGTTCATGAGGGCAGAGTCCAAGAGGGTATGCAGACACCAGTTGGGTGGTTGGAGGACTTTCTTCAGCAGTGTGAAGGACCACAGACTCTGATTGTTGCCAGAGTCCAAAAAACAAGAGAAACCCTCATCTAAGCAATAACCCAGGCAACCCTGGTAAAGGGTTTCTGGCAGCCACATCCACAGGACAAGCCTACTCTCCCACGGGCCTCTGAAACATGTGCTATTTTAAGCCTCCACGTTTATGGTTAATTTGTTACATGCCAAGAGAACATGATGTCTGTCTTCCTCTGAAATCCTCCACCCATTTCACACCAAACTCTCCCATGCTTTTGACTACTACCTCTGAGCAACTGGGCAATTGTAGACCTGTTCAGAGCCTGACTGTCTTTTTGTCTCTGTATTTACTTCCTCTCGGCATCTAACTGTCCATATTCAAATCAGAGGCGATGGTACACAGCCTCATTCAGATTCTTGCCAATATTCATAACAACCTACTATTCCACAGCAAATGCATGATGAACCCATAAATTTAAACAAACCCAACATTTTCCTTCTCCATTCTTATCCAGTGGCCATTGAAGAAGTCATTCGAATATACAATATAATATTGGTGAAGAAGTCATTCAAATATACAAATTGGTGATATTAAAATTTCATGGATGTGGAAATGTTCTTTTTTTTTTTTAAGAGAGCAAAGTACATTGTTTTTGAAAGAAAAATCCCAATCGTTTGATTTTGCCAAATGAAAACACGGAAGCCAGACACTGTGGTGAAAACCTGCGAGCTCAGAGAGGTAGAGAAAGCACCAGGCTGACCTTCTTCCTCAACTGATGAAGTCTCAGAAGGAAAAAACCAGTTCTCCTTTACCACACTGTCTTAAAAACCCTTTCAACTGAATGTCCCTCCTTTCTACTTCCTGTGTGACTCTCTATCCATCCTCCTGATTTCTGTTCACTCTCTATGGTTCTTTCCTATGTTCACATTCTGTCACCTGGTCGCTTGCTCTACCTCTCGACCTATGGTTTACTTTATTCCATCTTGTTTACAATAAACAGACAGCTCTCAGATTAAAGGTGTGTGCTAGGGCTGAGCCACGCCACGAGACACAACACAGGTTTCTCCAGTGTGTGATCTCACAGTGTGATCAAATACCCTGCAACAGTGCAAGTGCATTTTGCAAACAATATCTTTAAAGGAACAGAGAAAGTACCAGAGTGTAAATTGAACCGAGAATCATGTCCACTGGAGGATTGTGCATTTGATTTATCTTCAAATAAAGATGCATGGGGTTATTTCACCTTTACTTTTAAGGCCTACAGATAACTATCCTGTTATTCCCAGTGTGTCCAGCTCAGGGGGGAAGGCAATAAGAACCCCCAAGTTCCTCCAAAGTTGTGTCCTAAGGTCCCCGGCTCTGCTTAAAAACAGCTCTAGCATCCACCCTCGACGTTATTTGAAGAGAGAAAATTTAACACTTTGGTTTTCTAATTTTTTTGATTCAAGGTATTTTAGGTGGCTTTAGGGAGAATAATGAAAACTTGTCATGTTTGGAAGCCCCTTGAGGATATGAATGATGCAGCTAAACATTTGGTCAAATGTGAATTACATCACCTTTCCTACCGTCCATGCAATGCATTTCGAAACCCCTCTTGTCTGTTCCCCCACAGATGTTCCCAAACACACCACTTGGGGCGAGGGAGCAGATATACTGTAAAACTAAATTAAATTTAAATATTAAATATTAAAATACTTGGTTTAAGCAAAACAAACTGGTGCATGTTTATAATCTCATCACTTGGGAGACCAAGGCAGAAGATTCACAAGTTCAAGACAGGCTGGTGTACATAGCAAGATTGTCTCAAACATGAAGGAAGAAAGAATTCTTATTTTATAATATTCATTTAAGTGCTGAGTGTAAACAATTGCATCAAATGATAATTGGTCTCTGTATAAGATGGCTCTATCTGGTGAATATTTTGTTTTGCTCTAAGGGTACATATTCCTTTTAAATATATATATTTTACTAATTCTTTGAGATCTGATATGATGCATTTTGGTCATATTTTCTCCTCACTTCTTCCCTAACTCTTCTCAGACCTACTTATCTCCCCATCCCCTGCCAACTTCACATCTACTTTTGTTTTTTTTTGGGGGGGGGAGGGGTTTCTGTTGTTGTTAATTATCTATCCAGTCCGATTAGTGCTGTCCATGTACTCATTGGTATGAGGCCATTTACTGGAGCATGGTCAGTCTACAAGGGACAACTCCTTAAGGAAACTCTCTCACCCAGAAGCCACCAACTGCCAATGGCCCCTCAGTTAGGGGTAGGGGTCCCCATGAGGCACACCCCTTCCTTGATAGCATGCTGACTGGTTTGATCTCGTGGGCATTCATGGGTAGGTTGATAGCAAATGTTGATGGGTGTACTGGTCCTGTCAAATCCAGAAGTTTGTTCCAGTTTTCCCTGACCACTGACATTTATCTTCCTGCCCCTTCTTCTGAGATGGTCCCAAGCCTGGAGTACTGGGCAAGGAATAATATAGATATTTATGGCCAAGCACTCCACTGACACTTAATTCTCTGCTTTGACTAGCTTTGAGTTTCCAGCTCCATTATTAACCACCATCCATTGCCTTAATCTTTGGGTACCAAGACACAAATTTAAACAGCAGTTTGATACAGTCTCCATTTAGCAGATAGACATGGAGTTGGGGAACTTCCTAACTATAGGTTTGTTGGGGCTAGGTTTATAATACAAACGTATGCTTGCTCCTGAGGCCTTATATCCAATCAGAAAAGAGTTGGTTACCCTCATAACATTCGTGGTACTACTACATGGGTGTATCATACTATGACAGTCATTATTGTACTTCACAGGGTTCAGACTTGGGTACCAATGTTGATGACTCCCCATCCCTTACCCAGCACCCTATATAGCACCACTTTCCAGTTTTGTGAAAACCATCTTAATTCCTCCATGCCCTGAGACCAAAGTGTGTAGTGTCATCAGCAGTAGAATCTTACCGTCAAGTGCCGGTAGACATTCAAGAAGCTGTATCGTTTGTGGTAGGGAGGTCTCCAGAACAGCCATGAACAATGATTTAAGAGAAGATAGTCCACACTTGGCACTGGGATTTTATTTGGTAACCTATGGCCACTAGAAGGAATAGTATCCCCTTTATAGGGTTACAGAAAAATCTTAAGATGTATGAATGAAGGGAAACAGAATAATAATTGGGAGGGAGGTGGAGAGATCGATGGATGAGAAGGTATGACAAAAAGGGATGGATAATTAATACTAAGGATGTTTAGAAAAGCCTGTCTTAGTTAGAGTTTTACTGCTGTGAACAGACACCATGACCAAGGCAACTCTTATAAAGTCAACATTTAATTGCAGGTTCAGAGTTTCAGTCCATTATCATCAAGGTTGGAGCAGGGCATCATCTAGGCAAGCATGGCGCAGGAGGAGCTGAGAGTTCTACATCTTCATCTGAAGGCTGCTAGCAGAATACTGAATTCCAGGCAGCTAGGACTAGGATCTTAAAGCCCACAACCACAGTGCCATACTTACTCCAAGAAGACTATGCCTACTCTAACAGGGCCACACCTTCTAATATTGCCACTCCCTGCCAAGCATATATAAACTATCACAAGGCCATATGGAATTCTACTGAGATAGATAGATAGGTAGATAGAGAGAGAGAGATGGGTATACATATAGATATGTATATAGATACTTATAAGTATATATGTAAATAAACTTATTTATAAGTATATATACTTATATATTAATAAGTTTATATATACATATAGATATATGCATATATACAGTATATTCACCTATTCATAGAAAAAAGGTATAAATTCTTTAAAATAAAGAATATTCTTTTGTTCTGTGTATATAAGTATGGCATTGAATTTTCTTTTTAATTTCTCAGTTCCTTAAAATAAATTATTGCCTCTCCTAGCTTTATTCTTTCCTCCTGTTCCTTTGTCTCTTTTTCTAATGGTCTCATACAGATAGCCCTAGGATATCAAAATCTAAGTCTAAAAGGTAACTTCCATTCTCCTTTTCCATAAGAATTATGTTTAGTCGATAATGGACCACAAAATAATGTTTTTAAACATTTAAGTAATGTTTAAAAATGAATAGTGTCTTCACTTATTCATTACTCCTTCTAGGACTAGCTTTATGCAAGCCATGAATCCACTTGGGTTATGTTCCTGCAAGAGTCTAAGAAGTAGAATTATTCAGGTGTCTTTTATTCCCACTGTGCTAAAGGAGCAACGTTTCTCATTGTGCCCTCATGCCTTCTCTAGCTTCCCTCTGTGGTTATTACCTGGTTTGGTCCTCTTGGCTCGTATTCACGACTGGCATTGATCAAAAGTTTCTGTAAGCAGAGGTTCTTGGCTGTGCAAAATGCATCTCTCATGTAACCCCAGGATACTCAGGTTCTCCCAGTGCCATCCTGGTGACGCGTAGGACACGTCTCTGTTCTTTTGGCCTTCACCCTCATCAGCATTCCCTGATGCCTAGCAATGTCTGGGTGTTGGTGGCACTGAATGAATGTGGAGTCAGAGAGAGGGAGCAACCACACTGCTGCAAGAATTGAATAGACACACACTTAATTTCCCCAAGATTATGAAGAGTTATGGCAGGCTTGGTAGTTTATAAAGGGCCCAGTGGGATAAAACTACCTTGGAAAAAAAATTCAAACAAAAGAATAATAGAGTCCTAGGCTTTGTAAAAATTAGTGGGGACAGGATCCATTGGAACCAGAACACTAAATGGCGATGCACCAGTTGGATGTTATGTAGTCAAACATGCCAAAAATACATCTGACGAAAACCAAAACTAAGCAAGCTTCATTCTGGACCCAAAGCTCCATCTGGGCATGCGTAGTCCATATGTTCTCTCCACATTTCTGCTCCAACTCCTTTTAGTCACCAAATCTCTCCATAAGAAGAAACCTAGTAATCATGGACTGAAAACACAATCCTAACTATGCAACAAAGTCTCCTTGAACGTCCTACCCCTGTGTAATAGCGACGATCATTGCGGCGACGACGGTGCTGATCGTTTCTGATTATCGAACAACTATCATGTGCCAAGAACTATTTTGTGCTTGCTAAGCATATCCAGTAATCTTGCCAACCCATAAGCACAGGCATTGTGATATCCACTTCACAACGAGGAAATCAGGCCCAGAATCCTCCACAATTGAAGTATGGCAAGTATTCAAACCCTGTACCTCTCCTCCAAATGCCCTCCTTCCTGAATACGTCCCCCAAAGCCCGACAGACACCTACCCTGTCTCAACCACAGCAACTACTGTGTGCATCTTGTAGTGATTCTGAAGTAGACTGATCTGTTCTTCTTCTTTCCTTCAAACATACCATGAGCCTCAGAAAATCATCAAGCACCGTATAAATTATCCACTCTGTGATCAATGGGCAGGTACTGAATGGAAATCTTCTAACAGTCTTTTTTTTTTTTTTTTTTTTTTTTTAGAAAATCTTCTAACAGCCCTTTAATGACATGCATGATGTCAGCTTGACTGGAATGGTAAGTATATCTAAAGCTCGGCCCTTCTAAACTGTTTTTGTTGCTCTTACAGAACAACAAAATAAATCCTATTATTGGAATGAGGTGTGTTATCTTTGGTCACACAGGCTTAGGAGGAAATCTTCCTTTGTTCTTATTCATAGAAAGAGGCCTAGCCAATACCCCTTTTCAAAAGCTTCAGTTTCCATCATAAGCCATTGCTGCTGCGGTGTTTAGTTTTTGGGAAACTACAGCCAGTAACCAGCACACTGATTTCATAACCACACACCAGGAGTAACTGATGGTTCTCCTTCCTATAGAAGCAAGAAGAAATAAACTCCTACCCGCTAATCTAAAGCCTCATGAGTGACCTGCATGCCCAAGATTTCCTCTTTGGAAATTTAACTAGGGCAGTGAATCTTAACCAAATTGACTTCACAGCTCAGCTTAAGATTCATTCATCACTCAGAAATTAAAGTCAATTTAGTCACCCGTGGCTGGACGTCTACTGCATGTATCATCAGAAATAACTCTGCCTACGTTGGTGAATTCAGAGAGCAGGCATTTTCTGGCATTTGTTTTTATATGACTTATTTCCCTTTGGATTATATAAACCAGATGAAATGTATAAAATGAGAATTCAATGGGAAAAGACGACAGTTCAGATATAGAGAGACATCTATATATATTCCACTGATACATAGCCTTGTTATAGTGGTCGTGGTGTGTGTGTGTGTGTGTGTGTGTGTGTGTGTGTGTGTGTGTGTGTGCACGCTCTTGCTCCTTGTATCCTGTGGAGCGGATCAGAACAAGGTGTCAGCTTTGAAATGAAACATGCATGAGAGAGATACAGAGGCGGAAGGATGCCACAACACTGGCCTTGGTTATTAAAGATCTAAGGCAAAGTGTGTTCACATTCTTCCTGGTCTTTTCTTACTAACATAACATTTTTCAGGAATATATATTTTTAGTATCAACCTTATTGTAAAAAAAATTAATTGCCGAATTTATAACTTCAATCTAGTATCAGAGCACACACATGCAGCCACAAAGAAATGACAAATTAAAGAAATTCGAGCATATTTCTTCCTTTGGTCTCTATAACCTGTGTCATTGTTTCAGCCGTAACTTCCCACGGTTAGCAGGCACGGGCTCTACTCTAAAAGCTTGCCCTTGACACTCCACCAGGACATATACAAGCATGTAGGGAATATTCATCACTCCAGTGACTAGAGCCCTATAGAATTTTCATAGGTAGTGAGACGGAATGATTT
Organism: Tokudaia tokunoshimensis; assembly: GCA_036184795.1. Lineage (NCBI taxonomy): Eukaryota > Metazoa > Chordata > Mammalia > Rodentia > Muridae > Tokudaia > Tokudaia tokunoshimensis. Next base: position 48,992,815 of record BTHU01000007.1, read on the forward strand.
TCCCATCCCAGAGGATGGAAGTGCTCCCCATCCTTACAATAAGGGAGAAATTTGGATGTCTGGGAGAAGCTATTGGAGTGTGGTACACTGTCATCATGTCCGGATCCTGGAGCGGTGGGGGGGGGTGTGTGTCATATTCTATAAATCCCACAGGGATCTTTCTAATAGAAATGTATGTCAGGAGGGAAGAAATGTGCTGTCTGAATAAGGTCAGATTATTATGTTACATGAGGGAGCAAAGTCAAAGGATGGCTACCCATTCTTTATATGCACCAGACTATACAGTCTCCATAAGATGATTAATTCACTATACCATGTATCCAGCTTTAAGTAGACGAAGAGTATGTCATATCTGTATTAAGGAGTAAGCTAAAATTAAAGAAGTTAGCGACTTCTTATCCATCTTAAGTACAAGCTGAGACTCTCCCCTACTTTGCAGAAGCACAAAGAAGCTGAATTTCAACAACAGCAGAGCTATAATCAACTCATTGATGGCGAGTCAGGGGCTACGGGAATGGAATGCACAAGACACAAACAGGAACTAAGGACACGATCGTGTTCTCCTGTGGGGAAAAACAACTCAGTGTAAAGAGGGAGCTGAATGAGAAGCTTGCTGACAAACAGAAGGCCAGTTGGGAGGGAGAATGGCAGAACCAGACAACAATGGACATGGGAAGCTATGTCCCAGTCCCCAGACAGGGACATGAGCATGATGAAAGACAGTTCCCAAGTTTCTGAAAGCACATTGTCCAGGATATCCGCATGAAGCCTTCCTGGATGACTACCAGAGTGTTACAGGGATTTAGTCTGGGGGAGGGATGTCTAGTATCTGCCTGGAGGTAGGGCTAGGACGAGGGAGCCAATCAGACAAGGACCTGCCCTGATCCATTCTGCCCCGAGGGCACCTCCATGTGCAAAGCAGTTCTCTAAAGCAGTTTCCGACTTCATAACCATGGAGAAAGGAGAAGACACTCCACAGGGGTCAGACAAGGACAAGAGGCTGCCAGAGAGATGTGAAGCTCAGGGACATGTTATACTTTGTGCCTGAGAAGGATGAGCCAAAGGATTCTCTTTCATCAGCGTTTTCCTGAATTTCACCTTTTTTTTTCTCTTTTTTTTAAAAAGAAGTAACATCATGAGTCCTGCTTGAAGAGATTGAGACCTTTATAAAATATCCTTTCTAGACTCTTTTGAAGCTAAGGAGGAACTTCTCCCCATCTCTGAGAGGTTTCAAAACTACGTTCCACTCTCACGTTTGAGCTAGAAAGTTCTGTGTCCGTCACTCTATTCTCTCCTTCTGTTCCAAAACCAAAAGCTCTATGTAACACCGTGGGCCCTGGTGTCTGCCCTCTGGGCTGTGGATCTTCACTAAACCCTAGATCAGGTGTCTGACTGGCATCTCTTCAATAAGAACAAGAAGAGAAGCCATGCGTAGGAATCAGAATCCGCTGGAAAATACCGCTATACTGATTCAACGATAATTTATCATCTAATGATAAATCTATATTGATAGAAAACTAATTATCTCTGCTGTTGTGAGCGTATAACGTTTGTAGGGAAGTTTAAAAGAAGCAAAACAACCAAGCTACGGCTCATACTCTTAGCGTATTAATATACATTGATTTTAATCACGGTGGAACTTAATTCAATCTTGGCTTTGTCTTCTCTGAAGGATGAAGACCTCCATCTCCTGCTCTCATCAGTAAGGGGCACGTGTGTGTGTCTGCTGAGCTATGCCTAACACAGAGCAGCCCTCCTGCAGTTCTTCCCTCCAGCCACCCAGGAGAGCGATGAGTTCATCGATTTCTACAAGAGTAGAGGCTACTCTGGCCTTGCATCAACCTTGAGCGACTAGGCAGTTGAAAAGCACCTTGTCTTGATTTTCTTCTGTCTCTTCTTCTACCTACTCCAAAGACAGCAATGTCTCCTCAGTGGGAGCCTTGAAGTTCTTTTCTAAACCCCAGGACCCACTGCTCCTATCAGACTATGAAGACCTGAATCACTAAGACAGTGGGTTACATGTCTTCACTTCTAATGAATTAAGGTGTAGTTGAGAGTAGACTAGCCATACAAGTACTTAATGGTGAACAGAGCAGAAAAAAACATACAAGGAGAGCTGGGTGCATTCTTCCTGGAATACCTTTTCCTCCGTACCACATAGCCAAATCTCTTGCCTCAACCAGGAAAGGGACAGGAGTTTCCCAACAAATAGCCAAAGCGACATGACTGCTCTCCTTCTGAAATAAGGTCTTGACATTTTCTGTCTCTTCTTTTCTCATAACTCACGAATTAAATCCTTGAGCTCAAGGAAAGTATAATATCCCTGTGACATCTGATAATATTTGTACCTGTAGCAGTAAATCACAGTTGAGAAGTTTATAAAGCACCATGTGCATCTTCGGTTGAGATTAGCACAGGGGTGCGTGCAGAAAGGCGTCCTGTCGATGGTTTTCCATCCTAATAAGAGCTGTGATCGTGTGTCTAGAGCTCTTTCAATTTGTCTCTATGCCTCCTTCAGAAAAACCATCATGCATTTCAGAAAATGACTAATCTCTCCATTTCCATGTCTGACTTTAAGGAACATTGATCATCTGTAAGGTAGTTGTAACATGATGATAACACTTCCTACTTTTAGACAGCATGCCACATGGGCCTATATGAACCCTGTCAGGATCAGATTTACTAAAAAAAAAAAAATGCGTCAGAATCCATGAGCTCTGGAAGCTGTGACAATAGCCACAGTGACATAGAACCAGCTGGTAGAGAGTGGCAGGTCCACCCTATGTGGAGTTCAATAAGGAAACATGGCTAACAAGTATTCATTGTCAGGTATTTAATATACAATGCTTAGGAGCCATTAGAATGACAGTGTAAGCCAGGATAGCACTAGTATCAACACATCAAGACAAAAAAAAATGATTCTTTGGAAACCTGATATTACATAGTGTCCTCGAGCTTTTCTCTGTGAGCCAAAACACAAGATACAGTTACACCATTCCCTGAAGTGTACAAGGGTCTCCCTCCTTCCCATCCAGAATGCTTGCGCCAGTGCTAGAAGAACTCACCCACACTCTCAAGTGAGTGGGTTTCCACTGGTTCTCAGCCTCCCTAATGCTGAGACCCTTTAATACAGTTCCTCATGTTGTGGTGATCCACAGCTATAAAATTAACTTTCATTGCTTCTTCATAACTATAACGTTGGTTTTGGAATGTAAGTGTGTTAAAAATGTCAATGCGAATATTTGATTTTCAGGATATCTGATGTGTGTGTAACCCTGGTGAAAGGGTCATTCAATTCCTAAATGGATCTTGACCGGCAGGTTGAGAAACACTGGAATAGATCTTGTGTACCTGAAAATATAAAGTATTTGCTCTAAGACATTTTTCCATTAACACCACCACCACTACGCAGCCCAAGCACCACATAAGGCTCAGTTTGACAAGTTTGGATCTAGGAGTAAAGAAAACAGGAAGATGATCGTTGCATCTGTGTGACTGAGACACTATGAAGTTTCCGTTAACGTTAACTAAAACCTGACTGGAAAACCCTCTGCTTGCCAGGTTTGCACCATCCCAGCAACTCAGCATTTAGCATAAAGCAATCCAGATACAGCAGGAATTTAGCTTCCCAAGCCAGCATACCCCCACCAGGGTCATTCTGCACCTGTGAATTTTCAGTCCTAAAATCCCCTACTCTATAGATGTGTTCTGATTAGAAGCACCCAAAGTCCTGCAAGATCTTCCATATTCCAAACAAGATGTAATATTGGTAACGAAATTCTACTTGCTAAAAATCAATAAACGCTATGTAACATTCAAAGCAAAGGGGACTATTTTTTAAATCGGTCATTATATAGAAATTATTTAAATATTTCTCCTTTGGCAGTTTTTAATTGATCGCTGTATTACTCTAAGTGGTCTGAGAACTCTCCATTCTTTGGTTTGGTCCCTGTGTCTCCTCCTTTTCCTTGGGATAGTTACCATCTGAATCTGGAAAGGAGTTTGGATGTTTTTAGTCAAATAGTTAACAAATGAATAAGTTCTGATTTTAGGAAATTTGTGTTGGCATCAGGCAACTATAAAATTTCGAGGTTTTTGTTTTCTTTTGTGTGTGTGTGTGTGTGTGTGTGTTTAGGTTGGGAGAAGGCTCAGTTGGCAAGCTGTTTGCTGGACAGTGTGAAGACTTGAATTCAATCCACCATAGCTGTGTAAGAACCTGTGGGAGGGAGGCCTACATCTGAAATCCCAGTGCTGGGCAGGCAGAGGTAAGCAAATGGCTGGTGCCTGTTGGTCAGCCATTTCCCTACATGGAGAGGTCTGAGCTACTAGGAGCTTTGTCTCTATAAACAATGTGGACATCTCCTGAGAAATAACATCCTAGGTTAACCTCTGGTCTCGGTACTCATAAGCACACCCATGCCCACATGCACTCACATGCATAGGCATAAGTACACATAAAAACACATACATACATACACACACACATACATACATACATACATACACAAATGGGTTTTTCTAAGGATGAATTAATCCTAAGTCTGATACAATTTCCTTTCTGGGTCTATTTTATACAATGTGATTATTCCACAAGTCTACCTTTAAGGAATCTCCAAAGAGCCTCTGGTTATGTTCAATCCAAATTCTATCAGTATACCAAATGTCAGCCTGAATCAGATGTAATGTCAACATCGACGGGCATCTTAAATCATAAGATAATGTGAATGACAAGCTACTGCGTGGTGGCACTATAGTGTATATAATATGTACCACTGCTGTACTTTATAACACATATTATCAGCCAGTGAACCTCATTTCATAAGCCACATACAACCACCAGATGTGTTGATTTATATGCACAGCTTGCATATGCCATTAGGGAAAGGCAGGACATATTGAAACCTTCAATTAATTAAGCCTTTTCTCCATTCTATTTTTATACAAAGCCAAGCACAAGAAAACCCATAGAGAAAACACTTTAAAATCCATCAAATCCTGGAGCTCATTGAACATTAAGGCCAAACCTCTACATGGGTGGTCTTTCATTACTCTCTCTTTTTAAAGTAACTGCATTAGTCACTTTGGGGTAGCTGTGACCAAAATGCCCAAGAGAAATACTCACAGGAAAAACTATTCATTTTGGCTCACAGTTTGAGAAAGCTCATTACAACATTGCTTGTCCCACGTGCATGATTACAGGAGTGGGAAGGTATTTGCTTCATGATGGATGGGAAGGAGCCAAGAGGGGAACATGACGAGGAATTCCCTTCAAAGACACACGCCTGAGGTGGGCAAAATGGCTCACCAGACTCTAGCACGCAGGCCTGATGACCTGAGTTCAATTGCTGGGTGCCGCAAGGTGGCTGGAGAGATCTCAACACGAGCTGAACGGCAATGGTCCCCACACAGACAATAAAAATAAAAGCTACACCGATGATCTACTTCCTTTAGCTGGAACCCCACCTCCCCAAATTTCTACCACTTTCCAAAATAGTGCCACCACCGAGGAACCAAGCATTCAGCAGGAGTCTGGGTGGGGGTGGGGATGCACACTTCATAGTCAAGCTACAACAGCAAGAGAAAGAGCGGTTCTCCAAAAATGAAACAGAAAAGGGTTAATTATGCCAGGGACAGGGAAAGGTCAAGGGAAGAAGTTAATTCCAAAGCCTCTAGCCTATGGGTCACTAGGGAAGGCTAGAATACTCTGTGGACCCAGGCTACATCCCAATCTCAGCAGCTTATTACAGTAAACATTCCCAGGTTGCAGTGTCTTCCCTTACACACACACACACACACACACACACACACACACACACACACACACACAGAGGAACAGATACACATATGCACACACACACACACACACAGACACAGGAACACACACAGAGAGACACATATACACACACATACACACACATACACATGCACACTCATGCACACACATATTGTCAGCAAGACATAAAAGAGTGAAATTGATACTCAAGCTGAGAAATTAAAAGTTTCTACATATATATATATATATATACACATACATACCCTTCGCTCAATCCTATTTGATCAATCTGATAAGGCTCGTTGCCACTCATTCTTAGGGTAGCTGAAGCTATCAGCGGTTGAGAAGCACTGCTATAATTCACAGTTGCCTATTAGACTTTTTTGTTTTCTAAGTTTTTTTTTATTTACATTCCAAACGATTTATCCTTTTCCGTTTCCTTCCTCCCCGAAAGTCCCACAAGCCCCCTTCCCTCCCTCTGTTCCCCATTCAACCCCCTCTCGCTTCTCTGTCCTGGCATTCCCCTACATCCAGTCTTTCCAGGACCAGGGGTCTGGTACAACCACTCTGGAAAGCAGTCTGGCGGTTCCTATTGGGCTTTTAAAATGAGGTTTAGTTATTACTAACCTTCATAGAAGACAAGCCTTCAACACTTAGGGAGTGGCACTTCTCCATCTTTCTCTGTGTTCCTTTGCTAATTCCTGTCAGTCAATAGCTGCAGACACTCACATGGCTAAAAACAAGAACAGAAAGACTGAAGTACATCAATAAATGCTGTTGTAATGTACCCCCCCCATGCAATCATAGTTAGTAAGCCATGCTTGCTGACTTAGGTTTTCAGTTGTGTGTAGAGCAGAGTCTGTGGGCTGGTGTGGTGTGACCACCCTTGCTGACTCTCTTTCCTTTCCCATAATGCAGAAGACAGAAGATTAGAGGCAAAAGAATGATCAAAAACCTTCCAACTGCCCTAGCAGAAGGCGGCAGCTGACAACTGACCGAGGGAGACAGAATTAAAAAACACTTCCATTAGGGAGGTGCAAAGGCCACACTTGGAAATCAGCAGGACAACTTGGCAATTAGCATTGATAATGATGACCCTAAGACATAAATAAACTATCAGACTCTTCAAACGGTAAGATCTCTGGGGCATCGTTTAGTCTTCTGGAGTATAGTTCTGTTTAGAAATGAAGGGGTGGGAAACAGTGCTCTCCGAGGTTCCAAACCATTGGTCATCGCTAACAAATACATACTAGAAGCCTGGATTTTAGAAAATGGAACTGAAGAAGGTAAGGAATTAGGCAAGCAGAAAAATCAATACGAGACTGCCAAAAAGTGTCAATATAATCCAATGGCCATGAAAATTTTGGTTGGAAAAACATACAAATCATTTCAAACAACAAAGCAATGTGCTGGTTTCTATTCCTGGAAATTCCAGAGGTAGTGTGGACTAGCAGCTCAAAAATGTTCACATGGAAACCCAAAGGGTGCGTCTCTGCTATTCTAACAGGTCCACCTCGTCCTAAGGCTATACCTGTGCGGATGCAAGATTCTTGGCACGTGCTATAGTTCTACATGTTCAAAGAGCCAAATTAAAATATGGTAGGAATGTAGACGTTTCTACTAGTGAAATAATCTGCTACACATAATTTTTTTTTAAATGTTGGTGTTGTTTTGGTTTCGGCAGAGTATAAGAATGTGATTTTTTTATCGATGCAGGGTTTCACTAGTAAGTGTACACTAAGCCCCTGGGCAGAAATCGGTTACAAAGAGTCTGAAAGAATAGACACACTAACTAGCGTTTTCATATTTATCCAAACGAGCACAAGCCTCACCCCTCCTTGGAGAAAGTCAACACTGCCATTTACATCCAAGAGAACATTCCTTCAGGCCTGTGCTGGTTGTAATCTTCTCGTTATCCTCTTTGGATTGAAGGGATGATAACAAATTCTATTTAATTCCTCCAGTGTAAGCTTACCTTCTGTTTTATAGTGGCTGGAAAATGTGAAAGGTATTCTGTTCAGTTACTATTGTCCTAACGCTACAGCGTTGCCCTGTTTCTGACTGTAGTATGTATAACATAATGTATAATAGAATCATTAGTAATGTAATCAATAGTAGTGTATAATATAATCATTATAAATTTACTTAATTACCTATTAGAAGTCTTTGCTCACTTGCTTGCCCACATGTCTTGCAGTGTATGTCAGCGCTGCCTTCTGAATCCAGCTGCTTTTCACTAGAGTAATTGTGTGAGGCCGCCCAGATATAGAACAGGAAAAGAACAAAACCTGTATGCTAGTGTAAAGTAATGAAATGAGGGAGAATGACTGTCCTACACGACAACTTTTGTTACAAACCTCTGACTGAACAAGTAAAAGAAGACAATGAAGTGAGAGCTTCCAGCTAAGTGAACGTAGACTTGACACAGTTTCCCACTTAAGTGCCACACAGAGAAACAAGGTAAGCGAAGCTTAATGTCCTGTTGGTTAAATTCCTTTCTAACTCCTCAGGCTGACAATGACAGAGAAAGGTCTTTGCAGAAGGGTGAGCGTTTCCTTCTTACTTAGTCTCTTTCCCTGTCTCTGTTGATCTTCTCCGGCCCACTTTGCTTTTTTCTGGTTAGAAACAGTTGCTGGTGTTTCAGAGACTGTGTTAACAGTAATGAAAAAAACAGTTCCTCCTCACAGGTCTGTCTGCACCAGTGTACACAATAGTGTTCATCAATGGAAACAAGTAAGGAGAGAGCCTTGTATTAAGATGTTTCCAAAATGCCAACAATGTAGTTCACTTACCTCCTCAGTGAGAGCTGTCCCAGCACCACCAGCCCCTCCCCCCTCTCTCTCTCTCACACACACCTAATAACAGCGAATGGGTTTTATATCCATATCTTTTGGGTGGAAACACAACTTTCTAAACAGAAAATAGATCCTTCTATTGGAAGCAGGAAACAGTCACCATTTTTCTTCCCACACAGTCTTGTAAAGTACCCCTCTCCATTCTTAGCTGCCTAAAAGTCTAAATAATCATTCCAGCCTTGATATGGGAGTGCTTTCTCTCTATCATCCAGCCTTTAGGTAAAAGTGTATCCTGTAAGGTGTTTTATATTTCTTGTCTTCTGTTATATTAACCTAGAATGTTTTTCCACCATCAACTTTTGAAAGTCCCATGGTAATAAGTATCTTTTATCTTTACATGAATTAAATTAAAATGACTTTATATTGTTTGGAGGTTTTTTTCCAACACTGGAAATAGAACATATAAATGAAAGCAATTAAACTATTCAAGGTATCCCAATTTTGGAACATTAAATAGATTAAACAATAATAAATGTAGTGAGAAATATAATTTAACTTATTTCATGGATTTGGAAACATATTAAGTGTTAAATCACAGTTCTCAAAGTACAGCTCATAGACTAAAATCCCAACATAGCCCAATTATCTTTTGGGTCTTGCTTTTCTGCCCTAGTCCTGTGATGGGGTCTGATCTCACAGACTGGCCTGGCTAGACAAAAAAAAAAAGAGAGAGATAGAAGGGGTATAAGGAAATACCTCAACAATGCTAGAAATCTTTTTTTTTTTTTCTGAAATGGAATTGTGACAAGTATCAGCTCCTGGGGACATAGGAAATTAGTTTGCTCAAAATTCCAAAAGGCGTGCTCCTGAAAGGCAGTTCCAATCAATGCAAAGGAAGCAGTAGACTAACCTGCCAGGTCTGCTCCCTTCTCTGTGTCTCTGAAATGCTGAAACACGTTAAGAAAACATTTACGTGCAGCTCACCTTGCATGCAAAGGCGCAGGATGCATCTCTGGCAGCACAAGTGGGGCCTTTCATTTTCAAGTTTACAGAGAAGGAAATAAAATTAGAAATTGCCAGCTTTTGGGGGGGGGTGGTGGTAAATAGACTCAAGTCATGTAGGACCCATGGAATGTTCCATCTTTAGTGAAGAATAAGGAGATTTAGTAGTTCTTGGCAGTTTTCAGGCACATAGGGATGATATTTTTCATACACAATGAGAGAGATTGATAATTGCTCTGGAAACCTGAACTGTCCTATGTCCTGACCCTGGGGAAGCCCCCAGACCTACAGCGCCTGTTTATCTCCCTGTTTGCAGTGTTTACCTGTATCCGCTGCACCCCAGCCCTCCCTTAGCCCTGTGTCCAACTCAACTGCATATACTCAGATCCAAAATGGTGGACATCTCTGAAAGTTACTTGACCTGAAACTTGTCCTATGTTTAAAGAATGGGTTTTAAGATATTTATATTAAAAAAATACTACAGCAAAAATAAATAAATTCCATGTCAAGGCTATGGTCAAGTCTATCTATATGCTATGGGTTGATTCAACTTTAGACAGGCTTCTTCTAGATTATGAGGACCTGGTCCTTTTTCTTAGAGGATTTACCTTAAAAGCATGTTCTCTCCCTCTCTCTCTCCCTCTCCCTCTCCCTCTCCCTCTCCTTCCCCTCCCTCCCCCTCCCCCTCTCCCTCTCCTTCTCCTCCCTTCCCCTCCCCCTCTCCTTCTCCTTCCTCTCCCTCCCCCTCTCCCTCTCTTTCCCCTCCCTTCCCCTCCCTCTCCCCTCCATCCCCCTTCCTCCCCCTCCCCCTTTCCCTCTCCCTCTCCCTCTCTCTGAGATGCCAGTTTTGAGCCCAAGAATGCATTTCTCAAGGACCTGGGAGCCATCCCTAGCTGTGGAAGTAGGAGGTGCTATAAAGCAGGCTCTGTGGGAGAACAGGAACTTCTCACAGATGGTCACAGAAGACCTAACCATCACAATCAACCAATCAGTCTCCCTCTTACGGTGACCAGTAGTTTTCCATCAAGTCAGCCATGTTTTAGAATTCTTCCTTCTCTTCTTCCTATTGCAAGCCAGTAAGCAGCGCCCTCCATGGCCTCTGCATCAGCTCCTGCCTCCAGGTTCCAGTCCTGTTTGAGTTCCTTGCTCAGCTTGCTTTCTTTTCTTTCCTTTTAATTTTTCTTATTTTCTATATTCTTTATTTACATTCCAAATGATTTCCCCTTTCCCAGTTGCCCCCTCCCCGAAAGTCCCATAAGCCCTCTTCCCTCCCCCTGTTCCCCAGTCAACCCCCTCCCGCTTCTCTGTCCTGTAAGGCAAAGGACACTGTCAATCGGACAAAACGGCAACCAACAAATTGGGAAAAGACCTTTAGCAACCCTACATCGAACAGAGGGCTAATATCCAAGATATACAAAGAACTCAAAAAGATAGACTCCAGAGAGCCAAATAACCAACCCTATTAAAAAATGGGGTACAGAGCTAAACATAGAATTTTCACCTGAAGAATATCGAATGGCTGAGAAGCACCTAAAGAAATGTTCAACATCCTTAGTCATTAAGGAAATGCAAATCAAAATGACCCTGAGATTTCACCTCACACCAGTCAGAATGGCTAAGATCAAAAACTCAGGAGATAGCAGGTATTGGCGAGGATGTGGAGAAAGAGGAACACTCCTCCACTGCTAGTGGGATTTCAAGCTGGTACAACCACTCTGGAAATCAGTCTGGCGATTCCTCAGAAAACTGGGCATGACACTTCCAGAGGACCTTGCTATACCACTCCTGGGCATATACCCAGAGGCTTCCCCTGCATGCAATAAGGACACATGCTCCACTATGTTCATAGCAGCCTTATTTATAATAGCCAGAAGCTGGAAAGAACCCAGATGTCCCTCAGCAGAGGAATGGATACAGAAAATGTGGTATATTTACACAACAGAATACTATTCAGCTTGCTTTCTTATAGCACTCTGAACTGCCAGCCCAGGAAAGGTACCACCCACAATGGGCTGGGCCCTCCCTCCTTGATCATTAATTGAGAAAATACCCGACAGCTGGATCTCATAGAGGCATTTCCTCGAGGGAGGCTCTTTTCTCTGTGATAACTCCAGCTTGTGTCAAGTTGACACACAAAACCAGCCAGTACAGTGAGTAAAATGCACATGAACAAATAATCTGAACTCAGACACACTGACTTCCAATACTGGGAGGGATTTTGTCTGGTTGGTTGGGGTTTTGTTGTTTTTGGGGTTTTTTTTTCTTCTTGTTTTTATCTCTTTATTTTTTCATTTATCCCAGTGGCTCTGTCATGGAACAGTCTGCTATAAATATTCTGTGGGCCCACAGCTCACTGAGTATGAGCAACCCTATCTAAGTCTTGACACCATTCCTTTGGGGGATCTGTTGCTCGAGGTCTGTGTAAATTTATAGTAGTGAAATGAGAAACTTCAAATCCCTCTGTTGGATTAGTTCTGATGGTGCATGGAAATCTACCCTGGACATGCCTAGATTTTCAATCTTACTGTTAAAGGTATTTACATATTTTCATGTTTGAAGTCAAAATCGTGAATACAAACTTTTTTTAATGAAAGCACTGGTTCTATTAAACTAGTCACCTAGAGTGTTCTTTCCCACTGCTTTTCAAGGGTGTCTGTCACTGTGAGGAGACAGGGGAGTACCCCCAAGTTCCAAGTCTCCATTACTTTTCAACATGGGCTGTTCTTTACTTACAATGATGCTGTCTAAACAGGCAGAGTCTGAAGTCTTGGTCAGCTCTGATCACCTAGGATATTATGATTTAACCTCTAGGGCAATAGTTCTCAACCTGTAAGTCACAACCCCTTTGGGGGTCAAACAACACTTTCACAGGGGTTACATATCAAATATCCTGCATATCAGACATTCACATTACGATTTATAATGGTAGCAAAATCGATGCTACCATTATGAAGGTAGCAACAAAAAATAGTTTCATGGTTGGGAGTCACCACAATATGAGGAATTAAAGGGTCGCCACTTTAGGAAGATTGAGAAGCACTGCTCTAGAGTATGTGATACAGAGATCTGTTATGCCCTCTTCACACTGCCCTTCTCTCCTTCTGAAGAGAAGATGGGATAGAGTTATCTGGTGACTGGTACATAAGCACTTGAAATCCACAGGACCCTTTCACCAAAAGTTCACAGTATCAAAGCCCCCAACACCTCCTCTACAGTTCTCATTCTCTCCCATCGACCTTCAGCTGTACATGATGCCTTTTCTCCACTAGGAGGCACAACACTCTCTGGTTTTACTACTTAGGACCGGAAGGCATGTTTCAACTGAAATTGGTGAAGAACAATACCAAGGCACCGTTATCTACATCAGTTTGTGTAAAGCTGATTTCACACTCGAAACTGATACACATGATACATGACTATACCAGAACAAGGATCAAAACTGGGCACATTCAGAGATTCAAGACATAATCTTCCCCTAGAAGACAGGTCAGGGTTAAACCAAGGAGGACTATGGTCAAGCTTCAACATCAGGGCAACAATGTTTTTCAGGAATTCATACACTAAGGGCCAAGAGCAAGCAGGAGAACCGCAATGAGCATATGTGGATTACCATGTGATGATGTAAGTTGCTTTTCAACACTATGGGTTTAACACCAAGCATTAACCCAAGTGATAAGTTTACAGAGTAAGGTTAAGGAATAACCTCTAGCACCAAATCTGTAGGAAAAATGGTCAACAGAAATTTCCTTCTTGGTGACTAGCCCTCAGAGAGCAGAAGGTACCATGTGAGCCTTCTGTAAAAGAATCATCATCAATAATCTTACTCAAGTATGGCTCTTGGGTACAATACTGATATGTCATTAAAGGTGAGTCTACTGTTGCAGTACTGGCAGGTTTGTTATGGGGTAGTGTCATGGCTACTTTTAGACGTCAACTTGACTACATCTGGAATTAGCTGGAATCCAGAAATAGAGGGCACATCTGTGAGAGATTTGTTTGCTTGATTTGAAGTGGGTGGATCTACTTTTAGTCTGGACGTTTGCAATAGGAAGACATATGCCTTTGATCAAGTTCTTGAGATGGGAAGACACACCTTTAATCTTGGGCATACTTTCTGCTGGAAGCCTACGTAAAAATATGGAAGACGGAAGCTTTTGTTCTTTGCCTGTTTGCTCTGGCCTTGCTAGCATGTCCATTTCTTCACTGACATTGGAATCTACTTCTTTGGGATTTTAGCATCTACTGAAGACCAGCTGAGACATCCAGCCTCCAGGACTGAGCAACTTCAGGATTCTTAGACTTTCCATTGTTGAGTTGTCTGGTTCATAGCCTGTAAGCCATTCTAATAAATCCCGTAGATAGATGATAGGTAAATAGATAGATAGATAGATAGATAGATAGATAGATAGATAGATAGATAGATAGACAGACAGACAGACAGACAGACAGACAGACAGACAGACAGATGATATCACATAGAGATAGAGATGGCCAAAATTTGAGACTAGGAAAAATTGGGACTAGGAAAATGACTCAGTTATTAATAGGCCTGCTACACAAGCATGAAGACCCAAGTTCAGATTCCTAGCATCCAACTAAAAACTAAACATGGAAACATACATCTGTAACTCTGTTACTGAGGTGGGGGCAGAGATAAGAGGACCAATAGAGTTCACCAGCTAGTCAATCTACAATGAGCTCCAGTAACAGCAAGAGATCCTGTCTCAAAGAATCCTTATTCTCAGAGAAGAGACTGGCGTTAACCTCTGCCTTCTTGGATTGGTTTGAATATGGTTGGCCAAGGGAATGGCACTATTTGGAAGTGTGGCCTTGTTGGAGGAAATGTATGGCATGGGCTTTAAGACACTTGTCCTAACTTCCTGTAGGCCAGTCTTCTCCTAGCAGCCTTCTGATGAAGATGTAGGACTCTCAGCTCCTCCTGCATCATGACTGTCTGTCTGGATGCTGCCATGATCCTGTCTTGATGATAATGGACTGAACCTCTGAATCTGTAAGCCAGCCCCAATTAAACATTGTCCTACTAAAAGTTGCCTTGGTCACGGTGTCTGTTCACAGCAGTAAACTTTAAGACACTTCTACACACCCACAAGTGCACAAACCCACATAACAAATACACACACACACACACACACACACACACGAGGGGAAGGATAAAGAGATCACAGTTGATAGAGGGCCCTCCAAGCAGTAGTGATGGTGGAGCAACAATGGCCCATGGTGTCTCTATCTACAGCAGGAGCAGCACCACAGTTTAGGAAGCAACCTAGATATGGAGCAAAGGAAAAAGACGTGCGGCCATTAGTCATAGCTCAGAGGGGCAAACAGCAACAGAGTTCCTGAGTGTCAGGACCTGGTGATGGGTCTTTTCAAAAGGGATGTTTTGAAATGTTCCATATTCTGAATCCAGCCCTGCACAGAAGAAACGTATTTGAAGCCATATGTATAATTCTTCTAGAAGCCGCAAGAAACAGTGAAAACAGATGCAACTCATTTAACTTAGTGTGTCAAAGAAATCAACATCCCAACATATAATCAGTATTAAAAATTACTAAACTGGGGGCTGGAGAGATGGCTCAGCGGTTAAGAGCACTGACTGCTCTTCCAAAGGTCCTGAGTTCAAATCCCAGCAACCACATGGTGGCTCACAACCATCTGTAATGAGATCTGACGCCCTCTTCTGGTGTGTCTGAAGACAGCTACAGTGTACTTACATATAATAAATAAATAAATCTTTTTTTAAAAAATTACTAAACTATTTCCATTTTAAAGTGTGATTTTTGAAATCTAGTGTATACTTTCTGCTTCACACCATATCTCAGTTCAGAAAAACACATTTAAAGTGCTCAGTAGCCATATGTACCTGATGGTCATGATGTTGGACAATGGTGTCTTAAACTATCCTTAGTAGTCAGAGTACAGGTGGATGCCCTCCATGTGTGGTACAGATGGATGCCCTCTGTGTGTGTGTGTGTGTGTGTGTGTGTGTGTGTGTGTGTGTGTGTGTGTAGTAGGAAGGGAAATGGAGGCAAACGGGGAGAGGGAAAGATTTCCCAACAGTAGCAGAAGGTGTAAATAGCACTTAGGACACAGTTGTGGATGTCTCTCTCAATCCATGTTCGCTGCTGTAGGTTTCACTGTGGGGCCAAATCAAAAAATGTTTTTGTTCCAGGATGTCAAAAGGTAGCATGTTTTAAAACTCACAGGTCTCACACTTTCAAAATTGGCCTCTCTCGAGGCCACAGCTAATTCCCTGCCCCTACCACGATTCTGAGTCCGTATGAATAAAGCAACCACAGGGTTTCTGCTTCTCCCAGAAGCAAATCTATGGCAACTGGACTGTCTCCCTGAGCCCCGATGGACATCCAACGAAGACTGAGCTCGTAAGATGCCAAGAAAAAAAAAATCTTTTCTAGCCATGAAATCGTTTTCAGATTTCTACTAGTAGATTCACCAACAAGGGAAAGATTTTTGTCACGGAAGTTTCCACCAGCAGGTCTGTTTCCAGTCCTTGGCCTTCACATGCATAAAACCAGAGAGAAATATGTCCTTCTATTTCTATGAAAATGTGCCCCGAAGAGAAGAAGATGAGTTACCTAATAGAAAAGAAAGTAATCTTATTTGAAAAATGGGCCTCCTGTCTTGCGAGGAGACAGGTGATAAATTAAAACAAAAGAATTAAGTAAAAAAAAGTCACATACGTGGATCCCACCCAAAGGCAACCTCCCATCCGACGCAAATAAATCACACCATTTTCAATGGAGTTTTTTTCCTATGGGGGGAAAAATGAGTTGCTAATAATTTTTTAAAAGGTGGGCTATCTATAAGACTGTACATGGCATCCACAGATTAAACAGGCTTCTTCCACGTTTCACCCCTCATCCCAATCCTAACCTATAGCAATTAGCGGTTGCCCAGGGATCAATACTCAGAATTGATTTGCTCAGACACTTGTGAAAGCAGATTTTGACAGCAGGAGATTAGTGACCAGCCATGTGCCAGGGCGAAATCACAAATAGAAGGAACGCTGCGTAGAGGGCGAATCGATGGTCTCGCCAGCTGTGAACTTGGCTCTGCTTGCAGTCCCGCGCCTGAGGCTGCAGACGGTTGAGGACTGAACTCTGGCAGGAGCCTAACTTTGCAAGCCTGTACAAAGTTTATCACCCCTGAGCCTGTAAACTCTTACTCCTGCCCCTAAGATCTCGGGATTGCAATCCCCAGATGCATCCAATCACAGAAGACATACTCTGTTTCTTCATGTGCTTTTCCCTCCTTAGTATGCGTTACCTTTGAGGCCCCGAGCTAATTTCCTCCAAAGGTTGGTATTAGTAAATGGAGGTTAACCCCCTAGAATAACGTTGGCGTCCTCACAAAGCGGTTCTTTCCGATTTATTTTTAACCCCATGGCCCTAAAGAGGCAAAATTTTAACTACCCAATAGCAATATTCCATAAACAGCTGTACTAAGGAGAAAACCCCCATTTTTTATTTTCTACTTGGAAAGTGGAGAGAAAGGTTTGGAGGGTTGGGTTTCATTACGTAAACTGGAGGTGACGTAATGTGACGTGTAAATACCACAGTGCCGTCCCTCTCACATGTCAATAAATATCAAAGGCTAAATTTTCTTGTGGCATGTATCAGGAAGTATAAATCACAAGTTGCGAAGTAGACCGACCCGCTCTCCTTTGCCAAATACCTTCTTAAGGATATGCTCTACCTGAGTCACTGAACAGACTCAGGTCAATTCCGCACACTGGATGGATCCTCCTCGATCATCGATCATTGCCACAGGATAGCCCCTCCACTACAGATACTCCATCTGGCCCCTCCCTATATTGTCCATCCATACCTTGCACTGATAGCAAATAATGTGTATCTGGCTTTCAATCCATGTCATCCCCGGACCAATCAGAAAAAAAAAAAAGTCAACCCACCACATATAATACCTGTGTCTTAAAACTTGGACCATAGTGATTGGTTATGCTAGGTAGCATCCTGCAACTCAAAAATTAAAAAAAAAAAAAAAGAGAGGGATTTTTTTTTTACACACATAGTAACTTATCTGTCCATATTTTCTGCCCTTTAGGTGTGGCTGAGACCACAGGAAACCTCACTGAAGGCAGCTCTATCAAGTCTTCTTATTTGTATCGATGTTTCTCTGGCTTCCTATTCAGGTTCCCAGCATGCCCAACATCAGCGCCAGACACTTTTACTTGTGATGAGTTTGTAACCCCATCCTTCTGACCCAACAGCCTACTGTGTACGACTCATTCTCCGCCCTTGAGGTGTGGGCCAGATGCACCTCACAGCTCTATTTAAAAAAAAATAGCAGCTTTTAAGTAATCCCAATTTTGGAGTATTATACAATAATCAATAATTTGAACATAATTTTTGTTGCTTGTGACCCTGACCAAGCCCCTTGGGGGTAGAAGTAAGAAGGTGCAGAGTCAATAACACAGATTCCGGGAGTCAAGCAAGGGTCAAAAGTAGATTCGTTTATTGCAGGAACTGGGCAAATCTTCATACCTTCCCGACCTGGTCCTCATTGGCCTGAGGCCGCTCCCCCCCCCCCCGTGTAGTTGGCACCCTATGATTGGTTATTCTGGTCACGTGCTCTGTCCGTCATTTGTCTCCAGGTATCAGGTAGGCTTTAGGGGTTAGAGGGCATGAAAGCTATCATTGCACATGCGTGGGCCACTGTGAGCTGCTGGTTAGAGTTTGGTGACTCATTCCCCCTTCATATTTTAACATTTATTTTATTATTTATGTGTATGTATGTGTGCATATATGTGTGTGCTAGTATCTATGGAAACAAGAAGAGCTTGCCTGATCTCCTCAAGCTAGAGTGACATGTGCTGAGAATCGAACTCTGGGTCTCTGGAGGAGAGCCACAAGCCCTCTTAAACCACTGATCCCTCTCTTCAGCCCCTGGATGCTGAACATCTTCCCTCCTCTCCTCATCTTCTTTAGCCATCGAGGGTGCTCCACTCTTCCTTTTAAAGTAGTTTTCTAGCACATCAAACACATGCATATTCATAAGTTGCTATCTATATTAGATTACCCATCCCTCTGCCTTGTCCCATTAGTGTGGTTAATCAGGAGCTGAGCTGCAAAGTGAGTTCTGGAGCAAACCGAGAGTGTGCAGAGCTAACAGGTATTTTCAGTCTATTCGTTGACCTCTTAGGAAGGTGCACAGGAAACCGAAATGCATCAACTATTTCAAAAGATTTGAAATGGTTTTGGAGGAGTTTTATTTGCCCAAAGCCCTCTCTAAAGGGAATTACATTTTAAACTGTTATATCACATATATATTTTTATTGCCATTTCTGTTCAGCCAACCATACACTAAGCTAGAGCACTGGACCATTGGACACAAGGAATGAATTCCAAGGAGATTAGGGAACCGAGAGAGTGCGGAATGGGTTTAATGACTCGTGGGCGAAGCATTAGTCATTGGTCATAAACCAGTGTGGGACCAGAGATGCCGGGATGCAGGCAGGCTGCAGAGCAACAGGCGCTCTCCGTAGGCTCCACGTGCCGATCCAGCCAGCTGACTCAGCACTTCTGCAGTGTTCCCAAGGCAAGGGCCCTAGGGGGCTCCTCTATTTTCAATTTCACCTTTTACAATCAAGGTCTCTTTAATACACTAAATGCAAGAATAGTGATGTATGGGAAATGTGTTTCTCCAAAGAGAGGATGGTGACATGAAATGCTCAAACGCACACGTATGTGCTCAAACACACGCGTGTGTAAACGGCCGAAAAAAAGAAAGACATCTGCCTTAAAGGAACGGATTGAAATACAACATTAGCAAAAGGAAATGTCTGGTGGTTTCATGGTTGTCTAAGAACCAGAAATGGTGGCTTGATTAAGTCTGACCATCAGAATGTCAAGTCTCAGGGGATCTTTTCTATGCTCTGTCTCTTTACTTTGGACTCAGGGAAAGAATGTGCATCAGTACCCTTTGCCGGGTGGCTGACCCATCCAGTCACCACAAAGGTAACTGCTTCTCACTCGCCTGCTTCATGTCTCCATCCCACAGTCATTTCTGTCTGTGAATGAACCTGCTCATACTAGTGGTTCACCAGCTCTGCTCACCTTCTATTGAATCTTTTCTGTGTTATTCAGAGGCATCCATAACTGCTTAGGGATGACGGACAAATATAGGCGGGGATCTAACTGCATAAGGCATGTCAAAAATAGAAAAGTCACAATGATGTTCAAGTAACTATATAATACAGAAATATATTTTATTTATATATAATTAAATATATAGCACACATATGTGATATGTATAATATCACATATATTATATATCACATATCTGTGATATGTAATATCAAATATATATGTGCATGGCATATGCATATATATACACATATGTATATATATGCATATATGTCAAATACATATATCATGTATATCACATATATAATATGTGATATTATATACCAATATACATAATAAATATCATGTATATGTGATATGTGTAATATCGCATATTATATATGGTATGATATATATGACATATATACATAAACACATACATGTGATATATAATATCAAATATTTTATGTGTGTGACATATACATATATGTGTATATATACATATATATCATGTCATATACATGTATCATATATATCACACATATATAATGTGTGATATTATATACCAATATACATGATGTATATCATGTATCTGTTTTATATATATCACATATACATGATATATATTTAAGTATATATAAGTATAATGTATTTATATATATGAAATCACACCATTGATGTGACAATGCTCCCCACAAAAGCCATCTAGCAGAAACCCCAGGGTCAGACATGGACATTTCCTTTCAAGTTGTTGGCCAGAGAAGTACAAGAGACCCCTCAAAACATTATAGGTTATTCCCATTGCCCTTGGCTGCCTCTCAGAAGTCGAAGATAAGACCCTACTGCTATAAACACAAACACACTTTAGTGCAGAGCTTGGAAGAGTCAAGCTGGAGACGACATAGAAGCCTCCTCTGTGAGGACGGGAGGACCGCTTAGGACCAAAGGAGCTCTGTCAGCTGCCAAGGGAAGAAAACAATCTAGTACTACCTGGTCATGATGCCTACAAAACACAACACTGACCAGAAAGGCAAGATAATCCATAAGGTGCAGTGGGAGCACGTATATCCTGGAGTAACCATCACGCAAGACCAAGGGTCCTAGAGGAAAACCTCCTACTGCTACTTCTCTAAACCGGAGTGATTTCTAACTGTGCATTATTTAATTTATCCCCACAAATGAAGTCCTCACCCCTCAGCAAAGAGGCTTCTCTTTGCAGGGATGGAGACCATTATAGAAATCCATGACTGGTAGAAACGTGACACACAATTGACTGTAGGATACATCTACAATTAAACCACCACACTGAAGACTCAGGGACTATTGAAGAAGCGGGGCTAAAAGGCCAAGCAAGGAGCAGGATAGTTGCTGCAAAATAGTGTCTTCTATATTTGACATGGGGACTTTACTGGGAAATACCAACAAAATGGTCTCCTAAACAAGACCTGGACAATGACACCACCAATTGACAGGCTAGTGTGGCTGGGAGAAAGCTCACAAGACCCCACCCCCAGTCAAAGAGATATAGGTAATTACTGGTTGCTGAGAGGTAGGATTACCAGTCTTCTCCAGGAATAATCCATCTGATATGTTAATCAGCTCTAAGCAGTCAGCCCTAAATAAATATACTTAGGAGCAATGCTAAATGAACTCGGCAGATTATGTTTGTAAATGTGTATGTATGTATGTATGTATGTATGTATGTATGTATGTATATTTAACAACAATAATTAAAGAAAAGCATACAGTAATATGAGAAAGAGTAGGGCACTGAAGGAACTGGAAGGAGAAAAAGGAGATTATACACATATAGTACTCGTACATAAAACTCTCAAAAACCAAAATTTCAAAAACCCGACAAAAAGCAAAAGCAAAACGGATAAATAAATCTGTTGTTCATAAATTTAAAAAAAAAATTAAAGAACTGGTAGCCGGAGAGAAATTATAAGGACATCCTAAGTAATGACTTCCCCTCTTATTTTCTAAAGAAATCACTGGAATTTTTTTTTTTTTCAAGACATGGTTTTTTGGTGTAGCCTTGGCTGTCCTGGAACTCACTGCATACACCAGGCTGGCTTTGAACTCACAAAGATCCACCTGTCTTTACCTCCTGAGTATGAGGATTAAAGGCATGTGCCACTACCACCCAGCTGGAAATTATATATCTTAAATTTTTTCTTTAATAGGGAGAGTGAGATGGCTCAGTCAGTAAAAGTTCCTGCCAGCAAGCCTGACAACCTGAGTTCAATCCCAGGAGTGTACATGGTGGACAGAGAGAACTAACTTCCACAAGTTGACTCTGACCTTCACATGCATGCTGTGGCATGAATACATATCCAAATATACATACATATATACATTCATACATATGAAATTATTTAAATGTAATGGAATTTGCTACAGCAACATGCTAGCCAAATCTGAATTAGAATTTAAATTTCATTTTATTTGAATTTTCATTTTAATTTTTTCACAATGAACTAAAATCAATCTTAAACAAACACAAAAAATACTTATGACACTGTCTTAGCCATTGTTCTACTGCTGTGAAGAGACACCATGACCACAGCAACTCTTATAAAAGAAAACATTTAATTGGAGGCTGGCTTACAGTTTCAGAGGGTCAATACATTATCATCATGGCAGGGAGCATAGTACAAGGCAGGTGTGGTGCTGGAGCAGTAGCTTAGAGCTACTGCGGAGAGTAAGAGATGGGCCTGACATTGGCTTCTAAAACCTCAAAGCCAGCCCTCTGTGACACACTTCCTCCAACAAGGCCACACCTACTCTAAGAGGGCCACACCTCCTCATCCTTCTAATCCCTCCCAAACAGTGCTACTAAGCATGACTAGTATATGAGACTTTGGGAGCCATTTTTATTCAAACAACCACAGATACTTTTGTAAGTAGAAGTTTTAGTCATAATATAGTTCTTTTATAATTTCAGTAATCAGGAGGTAGAACAAGAGATCTCCAAAGCAAGATGGCTGACTAGACTGACAGAAATCTTCGAACTGTGTGTTCAATAAATGAAGGGGAGAAGAATCAAGGAAGACACTGAATGTCAACATCAGGCTTTCCTACATACATGAATACACATGAATGCACACCAGCACACATACCATGTGAATGCACATTAGCACACACATCTGCACACATGCACACACATAAACACACATTCATGTCAATCACACACATATATGCACAAATACAATTAGCTCTTTGAAAATTATCATGTCATCCTTCCAAACATTCATAGATACTCTGGTCATGAACTCCAGTTAAACTAAGACCAAGAGAAGGCTAAGTTTGGGTGTTGATATGTAAATTACATTTGGCTACATTTAGTATAAAACATATCAACTTCTCCAAAAAGTATGGGAAGGCATCAATCATGGCTATCAGTGGGCAGTATCCCATGTTTCCAGGAGTTTTCCCTCAGAGAAGCCTGGTGAAGTGTCATAGGGCATCCCATATGCTATTTCTCCCTGAAACTCCATATATTTATGAAACCTTCTTTTGCATGAGTCACATCTCCCTACATGCCTTTGTTACTTTTCTGTGATAAGAAACCCTAACCCTCACAACTTATAAAAAAAAAGGTTTAATTTGGACTTACAGTTTCAGAGGATTGGAGTCCATGACAATAGAACAAAGACATTTCAGTAGGAAAAGCTAAGTGCTTACATCTTGATCTACAAATAGGGAGGGGAGAGAGAGAGAGAGAGAGAGAGAGAGAGAGAGAGAAATTAGTTTGAGTTTTTTGAAACCACGAAGCCTGCTCCAAGTGGCACACCTCCTCCAAAAAGGCCATACCTCCTAATCCTTCCCAAATAGTTCCACCAAGTAGGGATCAAATATTAAAACATATGAGCCTATGGGAGCCATTTTCATTCAAACTTCCACATCACATAAACTAAGAATACAGGTAGAACTTACAAAAACACACCACCACATTACTGCATGAGTCCCAGCTTATAAAATAGCAGATAACAGCAGCTATTCAGCTATACTCCAGCCAGGTTAGGATAACTAACTGATGGCTGTATTCTCTACCGCAAGGTCATGTATCTATTGGATGCTGGCCCAACACCAGCAATATGAAAATGTGAGGTTTAGAATCAGATCTGTGCTCAAATTCTAGCTCTGTCTCCTTCCGTCATTTGACTGTAAATGATTTGTTTGAATAATCCTGACTTTGCTTTTCTCATTCTAGGAAATATGATACTTTTACACACCTGCAATAAAAATACACAATGAGTCTACCTACTGAAGGCCCCTTGCACCTTTCAGCATAGTTAATCCATTGCACAAAATATTACCTGTTCACCTGTACAGTAATGGGGTTTCTTATGCTTATGTCTCCTGTCATGTAGAGTGTAGGGTATTGCTTCTATCCATGCATCTGCAAGAATTCCTAGGTATTGGGAATATTCTTCTTCCTTCATCCAATTCTTAACAATGTGGGAAAGGGTAGAACTATTGTCTGCGGCTTTTGGTGAACACCCAAAGCAACTGTAGACCTCATTCCCAGGGGGCCTAAAACCCAAAGACACTGATGGGAGGTCCAGGATACAGCCAATCCTATGAACTTTTATTGTGATCTCCAAATAATTCCAAGACGCTCTACCAGTGGCAAATCAGAAATAGTGACTGAATGTAGAAGCAACCATGTGAGGTTTAGAATCAGATTTAGAGGTTTAGAAAGTAGACAGTTGGAGTAGCTAGCACTGGCAACATCTGTTTCTGGGTAATCAAAAGATGTTATAAAATGGCAACAGTAGAATCCTAGAAACAAAGTTTCATGAACAAGAGGGAGTTTTAGGAACCATTCAGTCTGTATATTTTCAACCACCTTTTGTTCATGGGATTCTTTGTTAAAGACATAGTCCTCCAAAACATTCTTTTACTTCAGTCTGGTGTGTGAAGCAAGATACCACCTCTCTTCAGCTTCTACATCAATTGCTTCCAATAAGAAAAAAAAATGGATTCTGTTAGATGTTATTTCAAGGCTGCGTAGGGGTGAACCTTGTGCACTTATGAATTAGCAATCATCAGGGATAATTCGTTTTTTGAGCCTCAGAGTGTGAAAGT
Organism: Tokudaia tokunoshimensis; assembly: GCA_036184795.1. Classification (NCBI taxonomy): domain Eukaryota; kingdom Metazoa; phylum Chordata; class Mammalia; order Rodentia; family Muridae; genus Tokudaia; species Tokudaia tokunoshimensis. The sequence continues at coordinate 49,017,603 of BTHU01000007.1, forward strand.
CTAAATTCTAATTACTGAGAATTCAATTCAAATACATTTTAGTATAAGTACAAGTCAAGGTAAATCACTAATTCAAGCAGAATCATCACTGATAACCAGCCTGGGAAAATGGAATAGTTGCTCTGGAAAGGAGAGCTAAGGTACTTTGCTTACATCTTCCCTTTCCTCGCCCAGTCACTGGCCCCTGAGAGGTTGCAAGGGAAACCCTGGGGATTCCAAATGGGCGAGGAAGAGAGTCTACTTTCTACAGCTTCTGTCTGTGTGTACTCTTTTCTCTAGAAGTAAATTGTATGGGAAGTTAAATTATAATAATAATATTTCATAAAATTATACTCCACCCATAATTAACATGTGCTTTGCATGGGTAATGACATTGGTCTGACAGCCTGTGAAAGCTATCTCACAGTAATAGATGCACCTGCAGAGTTGGGAGTAGTCAAAGCTCATCTGCAAAGGCTCTTCACCCCTGGAAAGTTCTTGAACAATTGCCAACATTTACTCTGAGTTCCTGGGTTCTGTTCTTCTGCTGCTGGCCAACTGCAGTTCGGAATGACAAGTTCTTCCTTTAGATATGTTAATACAACTAATTAGGTTATAGTCCAGGCTTGCTGACTCCACTCAAAGTCAATCTCAGAAGTGACTTTCATGTCTTTGTCCCAGCCTGCTAGGTGCAAAGGGGCACTTTGATTCACCTGGTTTCTAAATTCCGGAGTCTTACCACCCCACTATGGAGAGTTTGTCCTTGTGACAAGCCACTCCTGGTCCTGAGCACATCTGAAGCCAGACTTGACTAGGACAGGGCCTCACACATTACACACTCACCTAGCTCTTCACTAAAGTGAAATTTCATGCTCTTAAAACTTGGTTCACTTACGACGCCATTAAGGCCTGTTCACCCTTTACTGTTTAAATTTTAAGATTGCTTAGACATAAGAAACAGAAATTACCCTGCAAATTGTACACTACTGGCTATTGACAGGAATCGGACTAATCACTTCGTAAAGACTTTTTTAAAGCCTCTCAATTCTCTTCCACGAAAGCAATGTTGCTCACTATAGGCATGTGAGGAAACAGATCTCAGAGAGTCTGACAGAAGGTCGAAAGGTCACACAACACAAAACTTATTTTCCCCGAATGTACAGCATATAAGCCCCCTCCCTGAATTCTGAACATGAAGGATGGATTGCACCGGCTGCTCTGGGATTTTCCATATTCCCTTTGATGCTTGGCTCATGCAGAAACCAAAAATTAGGTACACTGCGTTTGATAATCATTCCTCAGTTTGGGTTTGGACCCATTCTCTGGCAGAAGCATAGCCAAATGCCGCGTGTTTTAGTCGAGGATGGATGACATATACGATGCTGGTCAGAAGACCATAAGGAGCATCTAGAGACACGGCAGCCACCATCATTTCTGTAAGCACATCCCATGGCATTCGTTCAGTGACACTGCCTAAGGACATATTCCTCAGAAAGCGACCCCACCACTGAGCAATACGTGGCTATGTCTCTAACCTACATCGATTGGCATCTCCGGCACTGACAATTGCTGATACTTCCCAGCATCTTCAAAAGTGGAGCACAACTCGGTTTATCCTGTTGGGATCTAGCTTTGATATATGCTTCCAAGCACACGAGTCAACAAAATGAGGCAGCTTAGTCCCTGTTTTTCGCAGCCAGCATGGCTGAGTGGATTCTAATGCTGCCCATCTTTGGCCCTGTGTTTGTTCTATATGTTCTATATGCTATTGTTCTATATGTTATATGTTCTATATGCTATATGTTCTCTATATATATTGTTATATATGTTCTGTTTGTTTGCCCTTTTCCCAGGACACAGAAGAACTTATCCTGTTGGATGAGAATGAAGTCTTGCTTTTCTGAATGTAGTCCTCTTAACTGATGGATCAGATAATTTGGGAATCATATGCCTCACCAGGAGCCATGGGAATTGGCAACTCTCAAAATCTCCGTGGATAATCTGGAGACTTGCCTAGGTCTAGGAACCCCAATGCAAGGGACAGGATCATATGTGTTGGTTGGACCAAGTGTAAGTCTTTTTCTATTATGGGGTGATTTGAGCAAATAGTCTGAACACCCCTATTCTCTTAAACAAAAGAGAGTTGCCTAATGTGTCTCAGTATGAAGAGGGGTGGCAGAAAAGATAAGCTGGGTGACAGATATTGATCAGTAATAATCTCCGTTTAATAATAACATGCCTCGATAGGAAAGACCTCAAAGACGAGACTATGGTCCAACCACAGATTAGTTTTCAGGTGCTTAATTAATGTCTCTGCAAATTCATCCTCGAATGCAATAATTCCAAATCCATACCAAATACAGCCGTAACTATACCTTGTAAAAGCAAACATAATCATTCCACTTAAGGAGAAGCCAAGACTCTAAGAAAGGCATTTCAGTCCTCAAGCTATTAATCTTTGGGAAAGGGGTGTGTCAGATTTCTTGCTATCAATCCCGCTTTAATATGGAGCTCATGAATTCCAGCTGTTAGGCACGTAATTTCTCTCTGCATTTGATTTCTAGTCTTCTCCCTTGTCTCTAAATCCTTCCCATATGTTAGTCAGGAGGCCGGGGCCTACGGGGCATAGAGGTCCAGAGCTGCCCCATGTCTACAGGCTAAAGTGAGGCATGGACCTGTGTGACTGTCCCAAAGCACCCAGATGAGGAGTCGCTGTCTGTCTTTCTGCCAGTCCTTCTGTCCTGCAGACTTCAGCCACCACCTGCTCCTTATTTCTCTGAAGTATTCTTCAATTCACCGCGCTTAAAAGGAAAAAAAAGGGTTTTTCTGTTTGTTTGTTTGTTTGTCTGTTTGTTAAGGCTGAAACCACTTCCGGGCTGTCTACATTTTGGCTTTTGTTTATGCAGGCTCCGCAGCACCCTTGCCAAGGGAAGGAAAAGGGAAAAAAAAATATGCTTCAGTTTAACCTTTTACAGGCAAGGTCTCCTTACCCATAGAGGAAGCACCATGGTGATTCACATGAGAAAGCTACGATTCCTGAGAGAGTGCCTTAGAATACAAATGCTCACACCGGTAAAAGGCTGCAATTTTAAAACAAGGTTTATTTGTCTAAAACGAAATGCACCAAATGCAGCTTCTAATGTAAGAAGTTTCCACTGGCTTCACAGTGGACTTGAGGTCAGGAGTGTAAAGACTGTTAAATTTTGCCGTCAGACTGTGCCTCTCCCCAGCACACTTTACAGGCATTGTTCAGCTATGTCTTCAATCTCCCCAATTAAAGGCAACCCTTGTTAAGAATAATAGTTCATTCTGCACCCTACCCTCTAGCTCCTGGCATAATGTCTGCCAAATCCTGGGACTTGCGGCTGAAGTCCACGGGTGACAATGTTTGGAAGATACAGAGTCTTCGTATCAGCATTTGTGACACGCTAATCTTAGATTAGTACAGCCGCCGCCACCCTCTCTTCCGGTTGCTTCACTAGACAGAGCAGCAGAGAGTCCACATCTCTGAGCATCCCCTCTTGGGAGGGGTATTGGAGAGCAGAGTACACACAGAGCCCTGAAGAGACAGGGTGGATAGCCGGTGCCTGTTCCTGATTCTCGGGGGCTGCTGTCTCTTTTCCCAGACACGGTCCCTTCCCTCAGCTCTCCTCCTGGTCTCCCTGCGACTTCCTCACAGGTACTGCTGAGAGGGGGGGAAGCTGTGAGGGCTCCCTCGCTCAAGTGCAACCTGAGAGCGGAAAGGGAAGCCCCACTGGGAAAAGCCCGGTCAGTGCGAAGAAGCCACTGGATAAATGCTTCTCCTGGACACGCATACCGTGACAGTCACATGACTCCCTTCCCCCCTGCATGAATGGAGGAGTGTTCGAACTTCTGCCGCCTTTTCATCCTTTCCTACATATTTCACAACTCTCTCTCTCTCTCTCTCTCTCTCTCTCGCTCGCTCGCTCGCTCACTCTCTCGCTCTCTCACTGTCTCGCTCTCTCGCTCTCGCTCTCTCACTCTCACTCTCTCACTCTCCCTCCTTCCCTCCTGCTACCTAAGCTATGCCCTTGACAAACTATTTGCACCCACGTATTGATTTTGGCTCTTCTAAGGAGCCAAACATTCAAAAACAAAATATGTGAGTAGATCAGAACAAGAAACATGTGGCCTGCTACATGAACAGTACACACGGTCTAACCTGCTACATGAACAGTACACATGGTCTAACCTGCTACATGAACAGTACACATGGTCTAACCTGCTACATGAACAGTACACACGGTCTAACCTGCTGCCTGAAGCGCCAGGACAAGACTCTCTTCAAGAATCTGCAACACACCTTATGGAAGATGGAAACCAATCTTTGCTCCAGTTGGTTAAACTCAACCCATATATGAAAGTCACACTGAAAACTTATCATCGATGTTGAGTTAGGAGAACACGGAACAATTATCACTAATTTCTCTGTCTGTGTCCCAGCTGCCAGATTTGTTCCTCTGAGATCCATTCTACACAGACTCTTCCCAAGCATTCCCTAGGTTACCCCTGTTCCCACACCTCTGGTATCTTGAACATAACTTCAGGATGAAGATCAGCGTACACTGGAATGGTTTACATCCTGTGAGCAGAGTAGAGTTCCATCCACGTGTTTGCACTATGTCCAGTTAGCCTTCTGGTAGACCCGATGTAAACAAGATTCACAGTAGAGATTTTCAAGGGTTCCTGCTAGGTCCAAGATGCATGGCTCAGTCATCTCCATTAAAAGCCCACTTTCTTCACAAATCCCCACAAAAGCCATGGCTCCAAGATCTTAACTTCCAGCACTGACTGTCCATAACTTAGTTCTTTCTTTGCACCCACCTGCCAGATCCTTCCCTCAAGGAATATCTATATCCCTGATACTTCCCTGATCTGAAATAGAATCCATGCCTTTCCCAGTTTCCCTGTTCCATTCCTAACCATGGACAAGAACTTTTTCAAAAGCTGCATATCTCTGGAGCCTTCCTAACTCATCTCTATCTATGTGTGTTACTACACAGCATGCACAAGTATCAGCACCACAGACTGAAAGAAGCATGTGCACATTTGGTGGAAGAAGATCGGTCCCTTCTTTTTAATAAAGTCCCAGCACCCACACATAGAAACACCAAGAAAGCACTTGTTAAATAAATCACTGAAATAAAGCAACATTGTTAAAGGACATGGCTCCTCCAATTTCCACAGCATGAAACCTTAGAACCATCATTGCCCCTCAACACCTACTCAACCATGGGTTAGACTTGCTTCTTCCTTACAGAGGCTCTCTCAGTTCATACCTTCCATCAAGCCAATCTGGTCCTTGAATCCCATTCATGAACTCTCACCCAAGTTTTTCTACCTCCAGGTGCCTTTAACTTTTGATAACCATTCACTGTAGATATAAAAGGCTTTCTACAGCTCCCATTAATGGCTTTCCCATGCCCATAGTCTACAATCCAGATGTGGTGTCCAGGAACTCAGTAGTCTTCTAGTCATATCTTTCCCTATACCCATAGCCTACAGTCCAGCTGTGGTATCCAGGAACTCAGTGGTGGTCTAGTCATGTCTTTCCCCATGCTCATAGCCTACAATCCAGCTGTGGTGTCCATGAACTCAGTGATCTTCTAGTCATGTCTTTCCCTATACCCATAGCCTACAGTCCAGCCATGTTATCCATGAACTCAGTGATCTTCTAGTCATGTCTTTTCCATCCTTACATCTCACCCTGCTCAGCCTACTCCTTATATGCCAAACAACCCCCCACTTCTGTTGTTCAGACCTGGCCTGGACTCTATCATATTTTAAGCACAAATTCAACTCTTCTCACCTCGATGAGGATTTTCCTAATATGCCATTCCCAGGTGCTCATTCCATCCTCTCAAGTTTAATGTTCTTCTTGCCTAGAATCACACACTTATTTCCAAAGGCAGCCCCAAGGAACAGTCATCTAAGATGGCTAAGAGAGGGAAGGAATGAGGAAAGGAAGGGAAGGGGAAGGGAAAGAGGGAGGAGGGACAGAGGAGAGAGAGAAGAGCTTGTGAAGTCACATAAATGTGTATGATACATCTGATGTTTGATGGTTAAAACACACTGAAGGCATAGAAGGCATATGCCAGCCATTAACTTCACATTAATCTGTATATCCATTCACACGACAGCCCTGAGAGCTGTGAGCCATGTCCTAGTCAATAGACTAGAAAAATGAAGACGTATGTGACCTTCACCATTATCTAGGATTCAAATACCAACACCTAACTTCAGGGCTTGTGCCACATTCCCCTTGAATGTGTCTGTCACTAAACTCTTGCTATGCAAGATATAAGCGCTTGCTCCTAACAGTCTTATTCTTGTTCCCCAGCTTGTCTACAAACTTCCTGAGGGTGTTTACCTGGCAAAGGACACAGAGTCAGAGTAAATGCCCATCCTACCAATATAAAGTGTTCTGTTTCCTATTAATGAGCCATTTTGAATGCGCAAAAGCAATATATTACAACTTTCCAAGGCATCACCCCATCTGTTAAATCATTGTTTCCATGGTCATGCTCAGGTAAGCTAATTTTTTTGTGCACAAGAAAGGTGAGAATCAGCGACGATCTGGATAGGCTTTCTGCCTCACCTTAGCATAGACACCGAGTCCCAACCTGACACCAGAGTTCCCCTGGGGACATCCCTGAGAAAGTACAGATGCCCATGCTGAGCCTAGGGAGAAAGAGAGAGAGAGAGAGAGAGAGAGAGAGAGAGAGAGAGAGAGAGAGAATGAATATAGAGGGAGGGTGGGAAGGGAGAGGGAGAGAAAAAGAGAGGAGGAGGGAGGGAGAGGCAGAGAGGAGGGAGAGGAAAGAGAAAGAGAAAGAAGGGAAGGAGGGATGGAAGAGAGGGAAAGAAAGAGAAAGGGAGAGCGAGAGAGGAAGAGAGAGACAGAGAGAGAAAGGAGGGAGGAAAGGAAGAGAGACAGAGAAAGGAAGGAGAGAGAGGAAGAAGAAGGAGGAGGAGGAGAGGGAGGAAGAGAGAGAAAGAGAGAAGGAGGAGGAGGAGAGGGAGGGAGGGAGAGAGAGAGAGAGAGAGAGAGAGAGAGAGAGAGAAGAAAAAGAAGAAGAAGAAGAAGAAGAAGAAGAAGAAGAAGAAGAAGAAGAAGAAGAAAGTGGAGGAGGAGGAGGAGAGAGAGAGAGAGAGAGAGAGAGAGAGAGAGAGAGAGAGAGAGAGAGAGAGAGTCCTTCTAAGCCCTCTACCTTGAAAGCATTCAAGCCACTGTTTTGTGGAAATGAAATCACTGTCTCCCTGAAGTGGATTACTGGAGCAGTGCCGACATTACACTACATTAAGCCCTCCTTCCTTTTGTTGCTCTTTTGTGGTCATGATTCCTGCTGTATTCTGTGTCCGAACACTATAATCCAAACATAAAATCTCTTGAATCTCTTTACGTTCCCTCGTGAACATATGCATGGAAACAGTGCGCATGCGTGCTGGTCAGGCTTCCTCTCCCATCCCCCTACCCCTGAGGACACATGGTTTGACTTTGCCTGAGGAAGGAGCCAGGGCACCTGTCTTAGCAGGCCATCTACCTCCTCTCAGAAACCCGCACGGGTCTGCAGGGAAGGAGGGAAGGTTGCTTCGGATGATGGGTCTTTCCATTCTCTCCTCTCCTCCCGTTCCTGATCAATGCTTTAGTTTAACTACTTGATTTTCAAATTACTTTGTAATTACAAAATTTAGCTAATTTTAGATTAATTCCAGAAAGTGGCTTTTATGGGTGCCAGTTCTTGCCCGCTCCCTTCCTTGGCAAGAGCGTAGCTGGATGTGACGTTAATTGTGCCCTGGTTTTATCTGCGCTACCTGAATGAGCTAGCTTCTCTTTGAGAAAGCATCAATTAAAATGGAGGGGTGGGGTGGGGGCGGCATTCAGGATGACGGGCAAAAGAAGAGGCTCTCTTAGCCTGGAAACATGCAGAGGGTTACAATAATGGCCTCTAAGTACATAGGAGACAATGCCTAGCTGTCGGCAGCTGCATGGAGAATAGAATAGAGAACAAACGGCTTTAAAGAGGGAACATGGAGATTCAGAACGGAGATAAGGAAGAAAGTGAAGTCTAAAGACAGAGCTGGAGTAGCCTAGAAGGGGGACGAAGCCGTGGTATATAAAGGGGGCTGGGGGCAGAGTCCATCAGCTGTATCCTCAGAACAAGCATAAAAAAGAAGACACGAGAATCCTAGGAAACAACCCCATTCTCTCCCCTGTTGGATTTGCAAGCCTATGGGTCAGGTCGGTCACGTGGTCACATCATCTGTGGTACGCCATCTGGTACCCATAAAAGCCACTTTCTGGAATTAATCTAAAATTAGCTATGAAATGTGTGTGCAGAGTCACTGTGCAAAGATTTCAAGATGGCCGACCGTCAGCATAGAAGACTCTTCTAAATATGGAACGCTGGGCAAACCCCACATCTGCGGAGCTGAGGTCCTTGTTCACTTAGGTGGACCATGTGTGGAAAGTAGGGTGACTTCCAAGATTCCATAAAAATATGTCCAACCGGGTTAACAAAACAGTAAGAATGCTTCAAGCAGGCCTGATCCCTGAGTTTGATGCTCAGAATCTATTGTGGAAGGGAAAGAACTGACTCCTAAAAGTTGTCCTCTGCCATATGCCCAGCTGTGATATATACACACACACACACACACACACACACACACACACACACACGACTGCACGCGCACATACACGGCACACGCACACGCACATGTACACAGCAACGCACGCACACAGACAAATGCACACACACGCACGCGCACCACCACCAACAACAACAACAAGAAGAAATAATTTTTAAAAGAAAAATCTAAACAACTAAGGTCTCAGATGGAGTGCCTAATCCTGTAGCCACCAGCTTCATGTTGGGAGGGGCCACCGGAGTGGGGTTTGATTAAGACGAGCTGCCATCATTCCACAGCTGTGTGAGGGACCCCTGGCTTCACAATGCTATGTCAGATGCATAGCCAAACTGCAAAGTCAAGTTTAGGATCAAGGAATGTCCTTGTGGATGCCTCGTCTTCCATACTCCAAATTGGTCCAAACTGGTCTCCAGTCATTGTCATCTCTCAGAAAATATACCTTGTGTTCCATACCCACCTGGCCCCATGCACACCCAAGCCCACTCTTTCTCTGCCTATCTTTCCTCCTCTACTACTAAACTGATACTCCTACAAGCTAAGGTGCTAAGGGTTAATAATAGCTTGACACCTAAACCTATTATTTCTAAAATAGGTCACTTGAGAGGAAAACAATCTAAGCCCCTCAGGGCCCAGGAAAGCTGTGTGAAATGGAACAAAGTCCAGTTTAATTTAAGATTTTGCTTTATATTTTAAACTTTAAACACGTGTATGAATCCTGCCTCCCACTTAACAAAACAGTTGTGTCCATTTTAATATCTTTAAGAAATTCTAATGTGTCAAATTGCTTCTCTCTGGAACAAAATAAGTTGTCTGCCTTTTCATCTTTCCTCCAGGCATAAACAAAATATTTGATCTGGTGCAATTCAGACAAAATGCCGCACTGATGTGGGGAAGCCGGTGGGTTTTCATTGTATGAAGGATAATTAGAAGTTAAAATGCACCTGTTCGCAAGGTGACAGAATTTGTTTCTCCACGATGAGCTGAGGCAGTCAGAGCTCCGCGAAGGCCCTGGGAAGCTTGCAGTACCCTTTGGTACCCATGAAATTAGCATTTGCCTTCCCAAAGCACAATCTCACCTCTTTGCATTTTTACCAGTCCTCTAGCAGCCCAAGTTTCTTGATAACACAAAAAGTAGTCACCTTCCCAATCGGGCATTCTTTTAGAGTTATTCAGAAAAGATGAGATTGGCCAACTGAGAAAAAGTAAGACTTCCTGGTTTTTATCAAAGAGTCTGATACTAAAACAGTTAATGTAGCACTTAGTCGGCATCTATTCCTACGTGCACACATACAGTTGACTACAGACCCCACAGTTACTCCGTAGCTTCATTGTTCCATTGAACATTAGCTGGCTTCCCTTAAATAAGATTTGCATGTTAATTACTGGTTGACTTTTAACAAATATCAACAAGAAAATAATTGCCCACGTTTCTTGACCACTTCTCACCGGGAAAGCACGACGCCAAGTGCAATGCCTATGTCGTCTCAGGTCACACAACACAAAGAAAAAAGGACCGTCGTTTCACTAGTCATTATGAGGGTTAGCATAATCATAATCTTTAATTAAAGCTAGCCAATATTAGCTGATTTACATATGCTGTTACTTAATCCTGTTAATAATCACCCTATTAATAAGCTAATAAGATCAAAGTAGAAAATAACAGCTTGGATCTTACCCGGATCACACAGAAAACTTGGTGCTTATTTCCTTTCTGTCTCCAACTGGCCCCTGGTTGGCCAATGGTCTGATCCTAACTGGGCTCTGGTTGGCCAATGATCTGACTCTAAGTGGACCCTGGTTGGTCAATGATCTGACTCTAAGTGGACCCTGGTTGGTCAATGATCTGACTCTAAGTGGCCCCTGGTTGGCCAATGATTGACTCTGAGCACTGGTTGCCAATGATCTGACTCTAAGTGGGCCCTGGTTGGCCAATGATGCTTTTCCGAAGGATGGCATCTGCTTCATTCCGTTCAGGAAGCTGCCTCCAATACAATGATAGACGTCCTCTGTTTTCCTCTCTGTCCTGGCAAAATTTCACCTGACATTTGTTATTTATCCCAGTGACCTCGTGGCGCAATGTAGCGCGCCTGACTCCAGATCAGAAGGTTGCGTGTTATTTATCCCAGTGCCTCCTCTGTGCGAACCAGCTTACCCTGCTGAAAAAGGAATGTGCCAGGCTAGGCTAGGCTCTCATAGGAAAGTCAGCGTCCGGATCTGGAGAGCTTTCAGTTAGAAGGACACTGAGTTTCACTGAAGATAAGCATGATGGGAAAGGCTCAGGTAAAGTGCTTCCAGCAGACATTCAGAGCTTAGGAGTCCTCATCAAGGTGTGTATCACAGTCTGAAGTTTTCCCAGCAGCCTGCTTCTTCAACCTCGCAAACCCGGTTGTCCTTAGGGCCTTTGTCCCCTCCTCCATATCGTTGTCCAATCCAATTTTTACCTGACTGAGTTCTTTCTGTCATCAGACTTTCTTCCAATGCCAGTTCCTCACAGAGGCTTTCCCTGACCACACACTCTAGAACAGCCCCATCCCACATGCTCTAGTGTGGCCATGGGCTACTATGGTGTCTCAGTCTCTGAGGGAAAGGGGTGAATCATGCCTCTCCCGTTGCTCTGGGAGGGTGAGTTCCGTGACAACACAGATGCCTTTCTGCAGACCAGGACACACCTACGACCTGTATCCTGCTTTAAAGGCTCACTCCTCAATCAAATGTGCCTTTGCTGCCGGGGCGTGGCAATCACGTGACCCGATACTGCTGTTATTATTGTTAATTATTCTAACCACATGCTAAATACTTATCCGCCGTACTCAATGTGTTTATTATATATATATGTATATATATATATAATATATATATGTGTGTGTGTGTGTGTGTGTGTGTGTGTGTGTGTGTGTGTGTGTTAGGTCATTTACCATAATCAGTATCCTCATTTTAATGGTCTCAAAATTAATTTAATTTGGAATTATGAAAGCCACATGCAAGTTAGTGTTAGAACAGGGTTAGAATTCCAGTGTCACCAATTTCAAAACCACTACAACATACCACCCCCTTGCCAAAGTTTGAGGAATAAACTTTGAGTATTAAAATGGAGAAACGCTGGACTTAAGGAGAGAGAACTCACACAAGAGATGGCCCCAGGGAAATATTTTAAAATCACGTCTGATGATTCTGGATTATGAAGAGAGCGCTGACTCTGTCTTTGAAGGGAAAAACTTAAGGAGCTTTCTAAACGAAAGAAAAATCCTAGTTACTTATTCTTTGTTAATTGTGTCAAGACAACCGTTGTGCTTCTCATTTTAGAGATGGAGATTGGTTTTGCAGGAAGTGCAACTGACAGAGAGAGTAAAGCTTCTAAACTCAGTGGGGTCCCTCTGCAGTCAGCCCTGCCTGCCTCTGGCTGCCCAGGTTCAGGTGCTTTTCAGCAAAGTTGGGGAGATGGAGCTGGGTGCCTGCGCCAGGGGATGAGACAAAACTTATGTGTCTTATCAAAGACTTTTGCCCTGACTGGAAGGTGACTGGTGAGTTCTAGGTTGTAATGCCTGCCCCAGTGCCTCTAAATATCCTGCTAAATATGAGGTCTGTGACAAATATCCGAGAATCGATTTTGAAGTGCATTGAGAGGCAGCTGGAGTGGAGAAACGCGTGGGAATGTAGTCATAACGCTGTAGAAATAAGGATATGCCGGGAAGCAAATGGTCCCAGGCTGTGAGATAGAAGATGATCTTGCAAGGTGATCTGGACAGCATTTTTCAAGGTGGCAAGTAGTAAAAAGAGGATGAGAGGAAAAGATGAGATTTTTTTTTCAAAGCAATATCCTATTTAAGGCTTCTTGGTTCCTAGTGAAATAAAGTTAAGGATCCAGGAGGGGAAACAAGAACGTTGATGATCATATTACTCGGGCACTTGGATGTTATACTCAGCATGCATCTTCGTAATAGTTAGAGGCTCTATCTCCACTTTCTAATTCTCACTATTTGATCTTTTTTTTTCCCAAACAAAAGCCTAGTCTATATTCCTTCTGGATTCACCGGGGGGATTCTTTTCAAGATGTAACAATGTCTGAATTTGCAGGATCTCCTACATTGACCTTAGAAACCGTCCTTACATCTGTATATCTCATGGGCCACTAATTAACTTTAATACTTCATTATTAGTGAACTTTTGCAGAAGCTGAATTTCTGTACTGCTGGGAGGCCACCTTCTGCGGGGGGAAAAAAAGGAAGGGAGGAAGGAAGGAAGAGGGCACACTGATCTGCAAGTGGAAACGGGTAGCCTGCCACCATCACACCATGGGAAGCGTGAGTGTAATTCTGTCTTAATGGTAGAATAAATGGAATAGGGATAATACTTCACCCTAATAAATTAAATTTGGGTCATCGGTGTAAGATAGAAATGTTTCTGATAGTTACAGCCTGGGATGCAGAAGCTGGAAAAAGCTCAATTGCTCTGCGAAGTATTCTTTGTATTTAAAAAAGGAGGCTATCATTTTAACATTTCCCTTAACTTTGCTAAAAATAATAACCATGACAGAATGCTTTTCTCCCCTTCTAACAGGGATGCCAAATGAAAAAAAAAAAACCAACATAAATAAATAAATTAAAATTTTGAAATACTGAAGAACCACAGTGACCCCTACTGGAAATAAGTGGAATTGGACTTGGTTTTAAGACAAGAGGGTTTGGGAAAACATTTCTCTCCACAAAAAAGGGGGGGGGGAATAATAATGTTAACTCAAAAAAATTCATATTCATGCCTGTGCCTGTTTTCCTTATCCTCTAGATAACCCATAATTTTTTTGGCTATAGTTTATTTTCTTGTAATCATGCTGTCTGAATTTTGTATGTATGAAGAAACGGCAGCAGTTATTTCCCTGTGGTATTAAATTTTTCATAAGTGTCCTTTCTGATGTACTACAATCTATTCAATCATTTCTTTTTACTACTAAACTCTGGAAGAATTTGTTTAAATATTTTGAAAGAAAAAAAAATTTAGCAAAGCCACCTGAATAGGATTGGCAAAGCATTGCACAGAGAGAAAGAGCCTCAGGCAGATTGCTCAACACGGTCACAGAGACACTTGGTAATTAAAATCCCGATTGTTCAGTGGACGCCCGCTGTATTTAAACACTAGTCTTAAGTAAACACCAGGACAGAGCCAGAGAAAGGAGATATCGGAGAAACTTGAGCAATGTAGGCAAGGGGTGTGTGCTCAAAGGAGGCAAGGGGTGTGTGCTCAAAGGAGGCAAGGGGTGTGTGCTCAAAGGAGGCAAGGGGTGTGTGCTCAAAGGAGGCAAGGGGTGTGTGCTCAAAGGAGGCAAGGGGTGTGTGCTCAAAGGAGGCAAGGGGTGTGTGTGCTCAGAGGAGGCAAGGGGTGTGTGCTCAAAGGAGGCAAGGGGTGTGTGTTCAAAGGAGGCAAGGGGTGTGTGCTCAGAGGAGGCAAGGGGTGTGTGCTCAGAGGAGGTAAGGGGTGTGTGCTCAGAGGAGGCAAGGGGTGTGTGCTCAAAGCAATGCAAGGCATTGCCCACTCTAAACACTAGGAGCTTCTTAGGAAATCAAAGCAGGAGTAGGCAGTCTTCTAGAAAAGTCCCTGGGGAAATTCTCATCACTGTTCAGGTGAGAAGGAAAGAGCAGGTACATTAGACAAGGAATGAATAACAGACCGAACCAGAGCCCGGACCGGTGGTTCCCCCCCCCCCCCCCCCGCATTGAACGGAAGTGGATAATTCTAGAAGGGGGCTTAGGAGAGATCACATGTTACAAACAGGTAACCAGGTCTGCTCTGAACACCAGCTTTGCCCCCACTCACGCTGCCGGGAGGTTGTGTCACTTGCAGCAACTCCGCAATTACAGAAGTGATACAGACCGCAGTGTAGGCAGAGGAAGCTGAGAGGCTCAAACGAGATGAATACATTGTAGCCACGCTGAAAAGACAAGATTTCCTCTCACCAGGTGTCTGGTATATAGACGGGGCTTTCAAAGTCAGAAATCTCTCCCCTTGAAATCATGCTAAAACTGCTCACCTGCTTAGGAAATCAAACCCTTTTATCGTTCATTACGCAGTAATGAACTCCTGTCCTGTGTTAGTCATCACAGAAATACATATATGCTCTGAATTCAACGCTGCGGCAGGTTAAATGAATTCAGTGCTTCAGCACCTTCAAATGTCCCTAAGTCCCAGACATTTGAATACTTGCTCCCTGGTCTATGGCTGTTTAGGGAGGACTAGGAGGTGTAGAGGTCGTATCTCACTGGGTACAGGCTTTGAGGTTTTAAAAGGCTCAGGGCATTCTGGGTTTTTTCTCTCTCTACTTCCTGTTTGTGATTTCTGATTATCTCAGCTACTGCTCCAGCCCCTGCAGCCTGCTACCTCCACTCTGCCATCAGGGACTCTAACCCTCTGGAACCATAACCCCAAATAAACTTTCTTCTATAAAGTTGCCTTGGTTGTGATATTTTATCACAGCAATACAAAGGTAACTAATAGAAACATAATTGTATCTGATGGTTCTGAATGTTTTTGGACACACACTGGTTTCCTCTTCAATTCAGAATGTGTAAGGCCACTAAAGTAGCTTTTAAAACATGACAAAAAGGACAGCCTCTCCCATTCTAGTTCCAAACAGATGGTTGCATGAGATAGGAAAACTAGAAGGAGGCATCCTTGGTTGTATCTGTTGCCCTTTCTGTGCCCATGAGTCATCCTGGGTGTGGTGCTGTTTGCGTTGTGTTGCCCTGTCCAAGTCCATGATGTCTTAGAAAACTAACCCTGCCAGCTGCCATGTTTGCCCTCCACAAATAATGCCCAGAGCCACCAGGGCTGAAAGGCTGCTTCTGTGCAATCATAGACTCAGAGGTCTCATATCCAAGAAGCACAATCTAACCACCACAAAGCTAGTTGAAACTGGCTCTTTCAGCAGAACTGCCCGGAATTCTAGAGGAAATGCAGAGGTCGTGCACAGTCCTCTGTTCCTTTTGCCAACCACAACTATGCCAGCACTTCTCCTACTTCAAACTTCTTCACAGAACCAAAATCCATTGTTTTCTCAAACTCAAAACTTACAATGACGTTGTTAGATAAGTGAAGGCAAATAGAGCAAGCATATATATCCAACTACAAGAAAACGTTTGCAAAACACTCATCTGATAAAGGACTTGTGCCTGCAATACCAAACAAGGAGCTTTTAAAAACTAACAATGTAGAGACAAGAACTAGTCTGTTTGTTTGTTTGGTTGGTTTTTTTTGTTTTTTTTTTAAGGGCATAACTGAGTGATAGAGCATTTGACTAGCATGTGGAGGGTGGGGACCAAAGACAGCTTGCTAAAACGGTTACATGGAAAAAGATGTAAAAACACTATATGCTACTAGGGAGTATGTTCTGGGATACAATCCACCTATTCCATCCCTTGGTAGCTGAAAATTGATACATTGAAAACTTACACTGATAAGTTGAAAAACGCCTGTCTATAAAATATATATCCTGCCCAACAGCTTATTTTGTAGCAGTTCTATTTATAATTGCCAGAAAAAAAGAAAAAGAATGTTGTTAGTCAATGATAAAATGTTTCTCTATAGAGTCCCAAGAAGACATGGAGGAAAATGTCTCAAACCTACTTCAGAAAGACCTTTTAGGAGACATCTACTTTAGGAATCCCCCAGACAGACAACGTTCATGTACTCCAGATTTTCTACAGTAGGACAGCACATAAACCAATCATTTAACAAAGTCCTCAAAGAAGCCCATGGGGGATGTTCTTAAGCTATTACAACAAAGGATACTCACCCCTAGTTGGTGTAAATCATCAGCTTCACACAGTCAAATTTAAGAAATCTTATCTCTTCAAGGAGAGAAAACTCCCTTCTGGTTTTCAGTTATTAAATCTGCAAATGCCCTCCAGCCTCGCCCTTGTGTTTTCAAGGGTTAAATTTTTTCAAAGGCTCTGAACACCTCTGCCCTCCTTGTCTAATAACTGTCAGTCTGCCAAACCACTCAGGGGTTGGGGGGGAAATGTTTGCGATGCAGCGCATATGTTTTTAGTTTAGCATTTTTGCCATCTGTTCAAGGAAAGCTAGCAACACCGGCATATGCATATGCATCGTCTGCTGGTATCCACACCTACGAAGGAAAGCAAAGTTTCTCACAGGCCCTTCAACGCAAATGACCTTTCCACTGAGAAGCGCCGAGTACTAACCCCGCACGTACGCGCAAAGAACGCACTGGGTCAGAAGGGGCACAGCATCGATGGAATGGGCACAGTCCACAGAGCAAACATCTTCTCGTGTGCAAGTTAAAATTAAAATGCACTCTGGAAAGCTAAAGGGTACAGAGATATCTTCCTGGTTAGAAATATGGCTGGGGCAGTCTTTTAGACCAACCTCTATTGACGTAAAGGGGTCAGCGCAGGCGCCCTCCAGCCATCATTTTCAAATTGCTACTTTGGAGCCTTTCTCTGCTTTTAGAGAAAACGGGTTGGATTTCCTTTATGTTTCTTAAATGCCTGTTTTGAGGTGAATGCTCTTTATGGCCTCCTTGTAAACATATGGAGAATATTATAATCCCCTTAAAATACGGTAACTACATCAGAGAGTGCTCTGTGATAACCCCAATTTAAATTCAAATTTCTCTAGGTTTTGATCTTCCATATTATTAAAAATTCATCCTTCTCGTTCCAGATGCGATTTAAATTTCAGCTGAACTTTTCTGAATTCAAAGCAGAAATCGATCTGAGTGGGACTGAGCAGGCTGCATTGGTGGGATTGCTGAGCTGTGCAATCCAAAAACAAAAACCAACCAAACAAAAAAAATCGGAGGAGATTGTTAGTTCTAGGTTTGTGGAATCTTAACTAAATTTTAGAAAGTTATTCTCTTACAAATTTTCAACAACAGAAAACTGGGGATTAGGTACTCCCTTAGAAACTCCTGTACTGTATTGGTCCTGATTATAACAGAGTCCTAGCAAGACCCGAGGCGGAAACTGAAAGGAGTTCACTTTATACCAAGGAGACTTCCCTTCCTTGCCCCATTAAACCTTTCAAAGGTATGCCATTTTGGTTACCATGGAAACTAAAAAAGAAGCATGGGTGGATCTCCACAAATCCATAATCACTAATCACACATGGAAAAATCAACCAGAACTTTAGGCCCTACTGATAATGCTCCAGGCTTTCATTTTGAATAGAAATAAATTCAGCTTTCTCCCACCTTGAAACAGAAATTATAAAAGCTAGGGTTCAATGTCATATTCAAGGTTCCACCTCATCTACCAACAAGCATTCATATTTGTGAATGAGGATAATGTCAATCAACATCATAACTAGCTTCTCTTTCAACTCTGCAGTCAACTGAGAGAAAATTATTATACTGTGCTTTGAGCCACAGAGACCAAATGTAAAGTTAAAACATTAGGAGATTCTCTTCATAATCAAGGAGATAAAAAGTCCTCATGCCACCACAAAAAAAAAATCATATGGAATAAAGACAAAAGCAGATGATTACCATGAAGGCTTCATAACAGAGATCTGAGCATCACTAAAATAATACCTGTTTTAAGCTCTTCTATGAGCAAGCACTGAGGTTATTAAAAGAAATATCCAAACTCTATCATGATCAAAAGCTACTCCGTTAAGCCAAAATAAGCATGGGTACCCAAACAACCTGAGAGCAGCATAGGGCTGTGTTCAGAGCATTTGGGAACAGATGCCACAGATAATCCCGATGAGATTCAAATAGCACAAACAGCAGCTTTTGGATTTCCTGAAGGAGGAAGCCCTGAGGAAGATCTGCCTCGGAGATAAGCAGGAAGAAGGACATTTGGCCGAGGATGCTGTTGCTTCTTATGATTCTCAGGGATGCTTCTCTGGGGAGACAGCCTAAGCTGGGACCAAAATTACCAGGAGTCAACCTGCAGGCACCAAGCAGAGAGAACTGCAAGAGCATATGTCCTGAGGGCACAGTCGTATAATACTTCTAGTTCTAAGGCAGGGAGAAGGCAGATATAGCAAGAACACAGGGAGACAAGAGAGAGGAAGAGTGGAGAGGGTGAAATCGGAAGAGATCAAAGAGACAGACTAAGCCGATCTTTCAATTACAATAGAAAATCACTGAATTCTTTTCAGCGTGGGTAAGCATTCTAGGAAGCTAGCTAAGTTATGCCAATGCTTTTTGTTTTTTTTTTTAAAGTCACGACATTCTGAAGAAAGGAGCAAAAACAGAGACAGGAAGACAAGTTGAAAATAGTCCATTGGGGGGAAAAAACAAAGAAGTGAAGATAAAGGAGGCAGGAGCAGGATGAAAAAAAAGCAACAAGCAACAGGTCAGCTAAGGACCTGCGGCTTGATACTGAAGAGGAAGGGGGAGGAGCCGAAAGAAGGAAGTGCGTCATCAAGGCTTTCTGACTTCAAGTTGCAAAGACACTCTTCTAAAATGGAGCCGACTCAAAACAAATGGCCACATTTGTGGACGGGAAGAATGAGAGTTCCTTGTCAGAGATGCTCTTGGCTTTGCTGCTTGCTTGTCATATATCTGTTTCTCTCTCGAACAGGAACTACCTGCAGAAATGTAGGAAGAACCAAACCAACAAAGACTAGTAACAAGAATGAGGAAAAGGCTAAACAGTTTGGTGTTGAAGAGCTACTTTCTCACTCAAGCGTCAAAAGAAATGGTTTTCAGCCTTTTGATCACCCCACACTTTTATATATATTCCATCTCCAACTTTCTATGCAGGTTTCAGGAGAGAGCACACGGAAGCAAGATGAAAAGGGTGTGTCTGTGTTAAGGATTCCTAGAAGATAGCAGTTGACATTTGCCATTGTTCCCTATAGCTGCAAGGGAATCTGAAAAATATGGTACTGTATGTGTTGCAACCCCGAACTTTACCTTGATGTTATGTTTTGGGGGAAAATGGCCATTGAGAATGAAACCTTCTGAGAAAGATACAATATCCAAAGATGTATTGAAAGAATCTGGAGTCCAGGATAATTACTAGAATTATAAAAAACAAAACAAACAAAAAACAGTGGTTTATCTGTAGAGAAGATATTTAAAGCCATGCATGAGATTGAGTAAAATGAGTTAAGGCAGTTGTTTTTATTGGTGTTGGTTGTTTTTGTTGTCATTTTAAGAAAAAAAAGGAGAGTATAGACTCAGCCTGGAAACACTTCAAAATTTTAAGTTTCAACAGAAGAGGTATCAAAGAATTTTGAGTACAATTAGAGACAGAAGAAGGACCAGATGTATCAAACACTAGCAAGGGGTCAAATTCAGAAGTCAGCAGAGTGGTCACTGGGTTGGTAGCCATGGAAAGAGCAGTTCCCACAGCATAAAAGGGATCAGACTTAAGTGGTTTCAGGAGTGAGTGGAAGAAAAAAAGCTGGGGAAAGAGTGTAGAGTATTTTCCTCAGAAGCCTCCTCACTAGCTAGGAAACAAAATAATGATGGAGAACACAAGACCCCAAAAGGAGCTTTTCTTTCCAAGTTTGATCATCTGTTGCTTGCTTTGTAAGTGGGAGACACTGGGACATGTTTCTCTGCTGGTAGAAGACCTTGAATTCCAAGCTAAGTGGTTGAAGTTTTAAAAGCAAGAAGACAACGTGATGGTAGCAGAGTTCTAGGAAGACCTGTATGAAATGAGTCCCCCACATATTGTGTGAAATTGTACAGCAGTGGAAAGTGCTGGGTGCCACGCAAAAAGAGCAGACTAATGCAACAGAAATGTGGCCTTAAAAAGGCCCCTGGGGTGAGGTCACTGTGAGTCTCACAATGGCTGAAGAAAGAGCCCCACGAGGGGCTCTCAAGATGGATGCTCTGGAAAACACAAAATTTCAACTTAAATTCTGTCTCTGAGAGACTGACCATAAAAACCTCCAAACACCATAAAATACCTGTGGGTAAAATACTGAAAGCACCACTACAATCTGCTAAATATTAAATGGATGGATGTGTTAGGTCAGCACTTATTTTTATTCTTATAATTTATAGAGCTCGATGGATGTATATAAGACATAAAGCACAGAAGACAAACTCACCCTGTGAAGTTTACAGCCTCGTTCAGACATGAACTAAAACACTTATGGATGACCCCTAAAATGTTTTTTCACCTAAAGTGATTGGAGAAGCCATTAGTGTAAGCTGGTGTCTCACATGCTACCCATCTCTTGCTCCTGATAGAAAACCCTGTCGAGATGAGAGACCTAGACAACTTACCAACCTTTTAAATCTGTGTGGTATGTATATTCTAAGGTATTTGCAAGTGAAAACTGTGTGTTTTCTTGGCTCTTTTCTGATTCTTCTCTAAGAATCATTAGGGATTTGTTTGTTTTGTTTTAATCTCAAATTAAGGGCTACAGACATGGCTGGGTGGTTAAGAGAGCTTCCTGTTCTTCCAGCTCACAATCAGTCACTGTAAACTCCAGTTCCAAGAGTTTCAGTGCCCTTTTCTAGCCTATGAAAACACACACACACACACACACCATGTGTGTCGGAAAAATAAAAATAAATATTTAAAAGTGGAGAAAGACACAAATCAGGTAGTAGATTCCTGGAAAACACAGCAAAGGTAATACCTGTCACTTTTCAGGGGTTGATGGCAGCCAAACAACTGACTTCATTCATCCAAAGTCACAGCTGCAACTCATGATGACGACCCTGTACTGTGACAATTCTGACATCATCCTTAGTCCTCCTCCCTTCTGTGTTTCAGGAGCCAACCAGCTCATACAGGTGGCACTTATTCATTGTTTACAGATGTCCATGAAAACCACATGCCTCTTTTATGCCATTTTCCCAAAGTGATTCAGCATCAGGCTGCACTGCGTCAAAAAGTCTGACTGAAGAAGAGCTCTCTATGAGCCAGATGCTGTGCTCTGGTATCCCAGACCCAAAGACTAGCCAAGTTTAGCATGCATCCACATCTGATTCTTATCCTTATACAACAGTGTCTCACTATGCATTTCAGGCTGGCCCTGAGCTTGGAATCATCCTGCCTCAGTTCTCCTGTGATTAGAGACCTGTGCCATCACTTTTTACTAGATCGACATTTTCATCCCTAAAAACCAGGTTCCTACTCTCAGAAGCTAAGTATAAATCATCCTAAAGAGGTAGAAGAGACTGACAGCTTGTGAGATGTGGGTGCCTAAAAGGACAGCTTCCAGGAAACAACACACAAATGCATAGTAAATTAATTGGCTGTGAAATTACAGTTTAAGCAACAAAGCTTTCTTTTAAGCATGAGGGATGAGAAGAAGTATGTCAACAACCAGGTTTTCATTATTCGTGGAAGTAAAACATCAGCCTTTCCCTCTTGCCTCTCTTCCTTCCTCTCTCCTTACAACTGCAGCATTGCACTATGTCAGACTCACTCCCTGGGAAGCACCCGATTTGGGTGCTGAGTGGTTCTTAGCTAATTCAATCAGCAGTGGGTTCTGTGGATGCTTAGAAAATGAGTAATGCATTATACGAGTGAAAGGCAATACATTATGATGATAAATAAGAGAGGTGAGTGGCCGTAAGAGTTAGCCACTTACTGACAGACTAGTGCTTTACGGCACCAAAGGACAGCCCAGAAAGTCAGTCGAGCCCACTCTTTAACAAAGTCGAAACTGAGAGTAAGAAGAGAGAGTAGTTTGCCCAAGAACCCACAAATAGAGAGGTAGTTGGATGTGGCTCCCCTCTAACTGCTGTGCCCCGAAAGAAGGTATCCCATATTCTGATCCCATGTCTCTTAACTGCCACCAAGCTACACTCCCAAATATCTTAAGCTTTTCAAGATATTTCCAACTGTACATAATTGTAGATACAGACTTGATAAAGGGCTCAGGCTCATGATAGACAGGAACACACACCCATAAGATCTGGAAGCCATTGATGTGTGACTTCTATCACCAATGAATACATGTTGGTTAAAACATGAAAACTCATGAAGCTTGGGAGAAGAAAAGCTTTGAGTGCTTAGAGAGAGAAGTGAATATAACAGAGTGTGTTTCCTCCCTTCTGCAAGTCAGGAAGGGCATAAATGACTGGCACACATGTATGTATTTCCTTACACAAAATCTCCTTAACAGTTTATATAAATGAAGGCAATAATCCCCCCCACCCATGCCATAAGGTTTCTGGTCTCAAAATGAACTCTTAAAACCCCAGTCTAAAATAAGAATGACAAAGTCCAACTTGAGAACTCTCTACGCACACACTTGAGCATAGTGTCTATTCATGCAATTTCCCAGGAAGCACTTAGTGCCTACTTGAAGCCAGGAACTGTCCTTGGTTCTTGAGATCTCGCAGAATATAAACAAATCAAGAAAGTGAGTAAGGCTGTTGGACGGTAAATACTATAGAGCAAAATAAGATAAGAGGATGGAGTGAAATGGGGAATTGAGTTCTACCAGAGGCCTTGCTGGAAAGTGTGACATTTCAGTAAAGCCTACAGGAGGTGAGTGTTTGGATCAGACGACCCTCTAGGGCAATAGCAGACATATAAGAATGTCCAAAAGTGCTGTGGCAGGAACACAGCTGGTACTTTATAGGGACTGAGTCATGCTGGCTGGAGGAAAGGTGCTGAAGGAAAGATAGGAGAGGATGAAGGCAAAGAGAAAGCATGTTGAGCCATGGCCATCATCTTAAGGTCTTTTACATTGACTGGTCTTGGAGAACCACTGGGGAATCTTGAACAACATCATATGCCCTGACCTGTTATAAATTAGTAACAATTCTGGCTTTGGGTTGAAGACAGACTGCATGCAACACCAGGGCATGGTAATCGGGCGGAAGGTAAG
Organism: Tokudaia tokunoshimensis; assembly: GCA_036184795.1. Classification (NCBI taxonomy): domain Eukaryota; kingdom Metazoa; phylum Chordata; class Mammalia; order Rodentia; family Muridae; genus Tokudaia; species Tokudaia tokunoshimensis. The sequence continues at coordinate 49,041,021 of BTHU01000007.1, forward strand.
ACCAGGTAGGAGTCGATTAGAAGTGACTGTGTCTCGGGCCAGGGAAGTAGCAACAGTAATGGTGAGAATCATCTGCCATGATTATATTTGCAGATAATAAGACTGGCAGATAATAGAATGGAGGTTGAAGAGAAAGGACCCAGAATTTTCAACGTTTTGAACTTAAACAACTGAAGGCTGACTAAAAGACTAAAGCTGAAGTGAGTCTGGTCTGAGGTACTCCAAGCTCACTGGGTACCTCAGACTTGAACTACTCCTCAGATGCCAGAATAAAGAAACCAGCCATGAGGGTCTGATTCTAGGTATGTAATCGAGAGGAGGGATCTAGGCTCTGATGTGCACATCCCAGAGTAATACAGAGCTGCCCTGTCTGCTGACCCTGGTTCTATGATGATTCTCCAGTGTCATCATGGACTGTCCTTCATGTCCTTTGACACTGTGCGGACACCTGTGGAATTCGGGGATCTTACATCATATTCCACAGTTCATCTATATAAACTAAGACTAAAACCTGAGTCACTATCATCCTCTTTCTAGATCCATTGATTCTAAGGGAGGCAGGGGAAGTAAAGTAAGGACTTCTTTACTAGAATTTTCCTGAGATTTCGTTTGTGATTTTTCACAGTAGTGAGCACTCACCCATTTGACTGAAAGCATCCAGGTGCCATCTGTCATGTCATTGCTCATCTGCCCTGAGACTCAGTTTCCTCTGTATAAAGTCTTTTCTGGGTTTCTTGTGACTGCTACATAAATCTGATGGTGCACAATTATTGACTGGTACTGTAAGATTTTGACGATTCCCCTGGTCACAGGCCCACACATTTGCCTTTTGGGAAACTAGTCAGCCTTTATATTTTGCAAAATTTTATTTTGCTTTTTAAGAGTGTGTGTGTGTGCGCGCGCATTGATGTGAATGTGAAGTTCCCATGGAAACTTAAAGAAGGTATCAGATCCCCAGGAACTGGAGTTACCTGTGGTTATGAGCCACCATGTGGCGCTGGGAAGCAAAGTCATGTCATCTGCAAGAGCAGCAAGTGCTCTTAACTGCTGAGCCATCTCTCCAACCCCCCCCTCCTTTATCTGCAGCCTGCCTCTCTGCCTACAATCTCTTTAAATTTATCTGTGACTAAACCATAAGGAGAATCTCACCACAGGAGACTAAATTGGCCTAATGAACCAATAGTGGAAGTCCTAAGGATTTTCTGGTTTTTTTCCTGAAACCTGAGGTTCCATCAGTGCTGGGCTGGGCGTATGAAGTCTATCACACAGCTCAGAAGATAGCTTGTCCCGTACAAAGGCAAGGATCACCTGCTGAGTGAGGAGTCATGTCTGTTCTGACCACAGCCGTGTCTCCTGCTTGGTTTGAGACAGTGACAGAGGTAAGTTGCCAAGTTCACCAGTTCTTCGACTCTAAACGAGGAGAAATGGATTCTACCTGTCCGGCAGAGCAGCTGGAGTCATCTGTATGACCAAAGCCAAATGATTGATTTCTGTCTACCTACTCCTCAAATATCAAATTTACATCTTGGACCTCAGTCTAGGTGCCCATCCCTGGTTATTCAATAGCTTAAACAGGTACATCCAATTGTATCCCCCATCAAACTAACCCCTCAAATACCAATATGTAATTTTCTAACTGGAGCAGAGATCAGCAAACTCTCTCTATAAAGGGATAAGCAATAAAGACTTGAGGTATTCTGAGCTATAAGGTCTCTTGACACAACCAGCACACTCTACCATTGCATCACAAAAGCCTCCCTAGCTAACAGAAAAATAAATATGAAAAAAACTTTACAGTAGGTGAGAGGCCATAGGTGAGAGGACAGATTCACCTTTCAGCCAGAGTTTACCTAATGCTTAAGGTTAAACCTATCTTGATCCTTACTTATGTAAATACAACTCTAAGTCTTCAGAAAACTATATCAAGTTCAAATATTACTGTAAGCTCTGGATAAATTAAAATTCCATACTGTTGTAATATTATGAGATATATGCATATATATACCTGTTACTCTTGCATTCATGATCCTTAATAAACTCATATTTCGGTGTTTACACATGTATTCGTGCGTGTATGTGTGGGTGTGAGTGTGTGTGTTTATATGTGTGTATTGTGTGTATGTGTATGTCTGTATGTGTCTGTGTGTATATGTGTGTGAGTGTGTGTATGTGTGTGTATATATACATGCAAGGTCTCATTCTGAAGAAGCATCTCTTTATGGCATCATCTGACAGAACAATAAGACACAATTGCTACCATTCATATTTATTTCCAAGCTTTGAGAATTTACCTTCATGCCATAATTTCCACTTTTGTTCCATTACAAAAATACCATTAGCTCATAAATATGGATGCAAGAAATGATATTTGGAGATTACACAACATATAATCACATCTCAGTGAAACCCTTAGTAATGAGCTAAAATATCACTTCAACTACTGTTCTAATGTTCCTGGAAGCAATTGAGTTGTGGGGCCAGCCAGAACCTGTCCTAAAGACTGTCTGTCTGTCTGTCTGTCTGTCTGTCTGTCTGTCTGTCTGCAACTCTCTAAGGAGCTAACTCTTCACTGACATAATAAAGCTAACATATTGGGAGTTATATAAGGTAGAGGTTGGTACCCAAGGTGACTTTGGTTTTTTGTTTTGTTTTGTTTTACTTATTCATATTACATCCTACTCACTGCCTCCCTTCCTGTCATCCCCTCCCATAACTATTCCTCCACCCCTCTTTCCTTATCCTCTGAGTGGGTTGGGGTTCTCTGGGTATCCCCGATCCAGGCCCATCAAGTCCCTTCAAGGCTAAGCTTCTAATGGACCTCCTTCCCATATTGTGTCAGTGTGGATCAGAGTGACTAGTATGGAAAACTGATTCCATATTTCCCAAAATGCAATTATTAAATCTATAAATGTGTCTCCAAGGGAAGCCTTGATGTAAAGGTAGCCGTTTAATAAAGCCTGTAGGGGGTGTTGGGCATAAACCAGACTGCTTCCACCTTGACAGCTCTACCTTTCTGTCACTCACGGAATCATATGCTCAGCACAGCCAACTTCCAAGCCATGACCTCTACCAGAAGAGGACCACATGGTGAGTCACTGAATTTTCCTGCCAGCATCTGAATGAAATAAAATTGGACATGGATCTTTAGACCCATTAGATCCCTCAGTCTGGTTAACAGGTTGACTATAACATCATGAGAGACCAAGAGCCAGAACCACCCAGCTGTTCCTGCATTCCTGACCCTTAAACTACGAGAGATAATGATATGTTGAATGTTGTAGTAATTAGTAATATAGTGATAGGTAATTAGACATGAACAAATCTAATATGCTAATAGATGGACATAAAATGGATTATAATCCATTTGCAATCATCTTAGGAAGGAAAGACTGATAATGTACAAAAAGAGACAATAAAATCTCTTCAACTAGAACCTGAAATGTGCTCACAGTGGTAAGCTCTGGTTACCTATGCATGTGGGTTCAAGTCACTCAAACTTGAAGCAGGCCTTCCTGCAAGGTCCATGGCTTGGGCCTTATATTACATCTTCCTGCCTATTACCTGGGCTAATATATAAATTTATTCATGTTTTATGCCCAGATCAAGGTTTAATTTCTTCCCAAAACCTTTCCAGATGTCCAAGCAGCATCACATCTCCCTCTCTTTCCTTTCTTAGTATCTATTGAACATAATGCTTTACCACGGAATTTATTATTGTTAATAATATTATTTATGAATATTATTATTGTGAGTAATAAGCTTACTCTCTGTTTCTTAAACAAAAGCTATTATTGTCTGAGTTTCCTGGCTTTCCCTCTTACCCAAGTCACATGATAATACTCCTGCACTAGTATTAGGACTCAGTCTCATGACCCTTTGAGCAATGCCATGGCATGATCTATTCTGGAGAACATACATGCCATTCACTCACCAACATCAGCCTCTTCTAACGCTTCCTCTGGGTTCTAAATCAGAGACTGAAAATGGTGTCTTCCCGACTCTCTTGCAGCTATGATACAACTTGAGTTCTACCAATGACGATGCATCTTTGTGAGGCTGGAAGGTAGAAAAGAAATGAAGTCCCTGTTTTTTTCCATTGTGATTGAGGAGAAATGGGTTCCCATGAGGGTCTACAGCAGTGTACCAGCTCTAGGGCTGTAAGGAAGTGACAGCAGCAGGAAGGACAGCAGCAGTCTCACTTTCTAACCTTAGGTCATTGTTTAGTCATGTAACCTTTAATTTAAAAATCCCAAAGGTAGGCCCTGTCATGTATACCCATGCCTTCTAACACTTAGTAAATACCTACCTCTTAGAAGTAAATTCCTTTCAGGTTAAAATGCCCCATCAATTTCTATAACCTGAATTGAGTTATGAATAACAAAGGTACCACTTAGCTTCGGGTGACTTGTTGTTGCTGTTGTCCTTAAAGCTTATGCCAATGACTTAATCATTTTTTATTACATTCATTCACCCACTCAAAATGTGGTGGACATTTCTAGATAAATTGGTAGGAAGAGAGAGAAAAGAAGCTACAGAAGAAAGGAATCCAGCTGAGGGAACGTTGTAGATGAAATATTTGTTGGGTGAGAGTGAGGACTTCAGTTCAGATCTCTAGAACCCACTTAAAGCCAGGCACAGTAGCCCATATCTGTAATCCCAGCATTCCTGTGGTTACATGGGAGAGAGAGAGAGAGAGAGAGAGAGAGAGAGAGAGAGAGAGAGAGAGAGAGACTCCCCAGAGGTCTGCAGAGCAACTAGCCTGCCATGCACAGCAGCAAACCTGGAGACCTTAGCTCAAGGTAGAAGGCATGGAGCCATACTTGAGGTTAAAGCTGGGTGTATTGATGCATGCTGCTAATTCCAGTGCTTAGGAGGCAGGCAGATCTCTGAGTGGTCAGTCTGGTGTACACAGAGCACAGCCAGAGCTACACAGAAAAACCCTCTCTTGGAAACAAGCAAATGAACAACAACAAAAACAAACAAATAAAACCCAAAGACCTTGAGGTTTGCCTCTGATATCCATACACACTCTCTGATGCATGTGCAACCCCCCTCACACACACACACACACACACACACACACACACACATCATACAAGGTACATGAAAACACATCAAATACACACTCAAATTTTTTTTTCCTTTTTTTTCTTTTACTGGATATTTTCTTTATTTACACTTCAAATGTTATCCCCATTTCCAGGTCTCCACTCTGGAAACCTCCTATCCCTTCCCACTCCCCCTGCCTCTATGAGGGTGCTCCCCCACCCACCCACCCATTCCTGTCTTCCTGCCCGGGCATTGCCCTACTCTGGGGCATAGAACCCCTCAGGCTCAAGGGTTGCTCCTCCCACTGATGTCCAACAAGGCCATCCTCCGCCATGTGGCCAGAGCCATGGTTCTCTCCATGTGTACTCTTTGGTTGGTGGTCCAGTCCCTGGGAGCTCCAGAGGTCTGGCCAGTTGACACTGTTGCTCTCCCCATGGGGCTGCAAACCCCCTCAGCTCCTTCAGTCCCTTCTCCAACTCCTCCATCAGGGAGCACACGCTCAGTCCAATGGTTGGCTTCAAGCATCCACCTCTGTATTTGTCCAGCTCTGACAGAGCCTTTCAGGATACAGCCATGTCAGGAAGCATTTCTTGGCATCTACAATAGTGTTAGGGTTTGGCGACTGTATATGGGATGGATCCCCAGGTGGGGCAGTCTCTGGACGGCCTTTCCTTCAGTCTTTGCTCCATACTTTGTCTCCATATTTCCTCCTGTGAGTATTTTGTTCCCCCTTCTAAGAAGCACTGAAGCATCCACACTTTTGGTCTTCCTTCTCCTTGAGCTTCATATGGTTTGTGAAATGTATCTTGGGTATTCTGAACTTTTGGGCTAATATCCACTTATCAGTGAGTATATACCGTGTGTGTTCTTTGGTGACTGGGTTCAGGTTTTTTTTTTTTAAAGAAAACAAAAATGATCCTGTTTTGTATAATATGCTGAAGGATCTCTGGGTGGAAATTGCAACGTGAAGAGCTGGGGTCCAAAGCATCCAGCAGCCCTCCACTGGCGTTAGGATTCCATGGAAAGGGATGGCTCATTTGTTGTTTACTGACTGCTTTAGCTGGGCCTGAACTGAAGCAAATCCTCTCATTTCTTCAGCTGAAAGCAGAGGGGACAGGATGAAGTAGCAGGGAACTCAGGTCAACCCTAACTTCCCAAATATGTTGTGCTTGGATAAGCTGCAGCTGAATGACCAAAACATCATCAACATTTCAACTGAAGTATTATGAGGTCAACTTGGGGAAGCGAAACTATTTTCAGCATCTCTGCTTGCCACAGCAAAACTCAGAAACCAAAAAAAAAAAAAAAAAAAAAGAGAGAGAAGGCATTAGCAGACGTTCTTTGAACAGGGATTATGAGAATCCGGGCCTTCTAAATAATTGCAGCAAATCCCTCCACAGCTCCAGAAGGCATAGGAAATTATTGTCAATTAAGTGTTTAATGCTAATCAAAGCTGGCATATTGGTTTTTAATCAAAGTTACGATAGAATGGAATTGCATTTTTAAGTGTTATGTGTACATGATACCATGTTAGAACTTCAACCACAGTCAACGATATAGCACATTTATGCTCGTTTTATAGCATTCGGGTCGAAAATTTACCATTTTAAATAGCCATAAATGTTTACACTGGCTGTATCTTTATCATATGCCTAAAGATGTTTATAAGATTGAGGTGCTGGAGCAAAATGTGAAGCACGTGCACAATTACAACATGCTCTCTCCACACAGGTGGGAACCAGCTTACAGCATGTTCTCTCCACACAGGCGTGAACTAGCTTAAATCCTGGGATGCTCCAAAGTCATACGTGGGTTCTGCCTCTACATTGGGGGAATAGCTCACATAGAATTTGCTATAGTGCTAAGCACAAAGGCATCTAATGAACTTGTGTTTGTGTGTGTATCAGTAATGATAAAATGTTTTGTATTAAATAATATTCATATATACACATGTAGTATTATACAGACTAAGCATGTTATGTTTATGTATTTAGGAATAGATACATACATAAATGATAGACAATAGATAGATCAATAGATAGAGATACATACATACATACATACATACATACATACATACATACATAGAAAGATATGTAGATACATAGAAAGATACATACATAGATATATACATACATACATAAATATATACATACATAAATATATACGTATATACATACATACATAGATGATAGATACAAACATACATGATAGATGATAGATAGATAGATAGATAGATAGATAGATAGATAGATAGATAGATAGACAGATGATAGAAAGATACCAACAATTTAAAAAAAAAGGACAAATTTGAAAATGTGCAAGAGGATACAAGAGAACAGCTGGAGGGAAGAAAGGGAGGGGAAATGATATAATTACAATATAATTTCAAAAAATTAAAAATACTATAAATAAAAAGTAAAATAAAACTAATAAAGACTACAGTTTCCTTGATTTGCTCTCTTCTCTTCTGTTTCATCTCTGTCTTCTACCTATAGGGAGGGCATTTCCTGGCCTCAAAGATAGCCCACAGTGAGCTGTAGACTCTAACACCATCTATTATCAAGTCAGAGATCCTGAAGTGACCTGTTCGGAAAATTTCTGCTTTGATCCAACTGTCTCTATTATAATCGAAGCTTGCACACTGCCCTCTGAGTCCTCAGGACCGTCTATAATCACGTGTCACTATCTCATCGTTACCTGTCTTGGAAACTGAGTCATTCACCGAGCCACGGTGGCAGACAGATCCACCACACCAAGTGCTGTGAGGCTTCAGGCGTAAGCACAGAGGCTCTGGATCCGGACTGCCCGAGCGTTGGTATCACAGTTCTGCCTGAACTGGCTACGAGGCCTTGAGTAAATCACTTAACACCTCTGTGCTTCCATTTCTGTCCTTGATACAGCGTGCATTCAGCCTTTTAGGGTAGCATCTGACACGCTGTTTTAAGGATACAAAACAGACAATTATCCTGTTCATGGAAAGGATAGTCAAACGAAGAGAGAGCATCCATTCAATCAATTCGTTCTTCGTGGCGTAAGGATTCCAAATACAAGCACAAAGATGTTTGAATTAGCCTGGCACCTGATGTAGGCTTCCTACAGGAGTTAGTATCTGACCTAGGCACTCACCAGGGGACAAACAAAAACAGGTAAAGACCACCCTGGAAAGCCCTGCAGTCAGGACCGCATGCGCAAAGACAGCCCTGCATGCGCAAAGACCGCCAGAGGCTGTGCCTGGGGAAGGGATGAGGTCAAGGCTGGTTGGGGTGGGGGAGAACATCTGGAGGAGCTGAGGAGAGAGGGGTTGTGGGCAGCCGCAGACAGGATCCCCGCCTTTGGAAGATGATCTCAGCAATACAGTCACAGGAGCTGTGTAGATATCAAAGTTTTAAAGCTCTTCATAGCCTCCAGGTAGAAAGTAAAGATGTGTCAGGAACCTCAGAGGTTCAACACCACTGTGATAGATGGAAAACCACAAACCTTTACCTCACAGTCCTCTGTCAAGGTTCGCCGTAGCTGCGGCATATCTGTCCCTGTCATGGTTCGCCATAGCTGCCACATGACCGCACTACGCCCTCCTGAAGCCCACCTCAACTCTCAACGAACTTGACACAAAACAATGACGCCAAAATTAGACTCTGCATTCCATTATCTATGCCACATTCAAGGAGAACTTTGATCCTTCCACATTTGAACAGTTTGCTAAAAAAAAATTAATAATGGGACAGCCTCCATTCTTCTACGGAATTCCGATTCATTCACGAGATGAATCTGCCCAAAGATACAGATGAGGATCATAACTCTATTTTTAACTTCCTATTCTTCCCAAGCGAAAACAGGTTAATTATATTTCAGAAGTAACCTTTTCTTACCTTTACATCAGTAATGGTGTCAAATAATTTCATAATGGATAATAAAACTCCCATTAGCATTATGAATTATATTAGTATGAATCTTCCCCCAAAGCATTAAAATGTTTTAGCTGATATTTTAACTGTCTTAAAATTATGCTATAATGTACTTTTTTTGAAGATTCTTTCTCAGCTTGTTCCCAGCTCCCCCCCCAAATCAGTCACCTTGACCACTCTGCTGCATCAGCTCATTGAGTCAAACTCTTCTCTTCCACACAATATACTTAGTGATTTCTTACCTAGATAACAGCCACACCACATCTGTTCACATATTATTCATAAACAGGTCTTTCCATTGCCCAAACAAGACACCATTGTTCAAAAATGTTGTTTGTGCCTCCAGTGTGAACTCCTTATAGGTGAGTGGTAGGAAGTAGGAAAATAAAACATTGTTGCCAGACCAAGGAGCCATAGTTACTTTTTGTTACTCTGTGTGTGAGAGAGTGTATGTATATATTAGGGTTCTCTAGAGCCCCAGAACTTATGGAATGTCTCTCCATATGGAGGGAATTTATTGTGATAACTTATACAGTCCGTAGTCCATCTAAGCCAACAATGGGCAGCTGTGGACAGGAAGTACAGGAATTCAGTAGTTGCTCAGTCCCACAAGGTTAGTTGTTTAAGTTACTTTTCAGTATAAGTAGGTTCTAACAAATGTGCTGACAAGTAAATGCAAGCAGGCGAAGATGAGTGAGTCTTCCTTCTTCCAATGTCCTTATTTTGGCCTCCAGCAGAAGACGTGGCACCACCATGCCTGGATCTGGGACTTGCTTTGTCCCAGGTTGACCTTGAACTCCTTGCCTCAGCCTCCTGGGATTAAAGGCACGTACTACCTTGCCTGGGCCTAAGCTTTTCATAACCCCTATGCCTCAAGATCTCCATGTCAAGATCCAGGTCAAAAAGGTATCTTCCAGCCTCCAGATTTGGATCACAGGTGAACCCACCAAGTCTGGATTATAGTTTGTTCCAGATATAGTCAAGTTAACAACCAGGGATAGCCATTACAGTGTGTGTGTGTGTGTGTGTGTGTGTGTGTGTGTGTTTATGTGTCACAGCACATTGGTAGAGGTCAAAGGTCAAGTTGCAAAAATCAGTTCTCTTTTTTTACTGTGTGATTCCTGAGAATTAGGTCACCAGTCTTGGTGATGACTGTCTTTACCCATTCAACCATCTCACCAGTCCACAAGTCAGTAAATTCCCTTTCTCTGTGTTGTTTCCGATATCCAATTCCCAATTGCTATCCATTACTGTACGACATCCTTTCTCAGAAGGATGCTGTCCCCTCTCAAGCCTTTTTGCTTACTGGTTCCATGTCCCTTGCGCCTGTCACATACTCCGCTTGTAAATAATTACTTTAATTACTTTGAAACACCTCTTTGATATTCAAATGAGTAGTTTTAGACTCTGGTTACATGAAATGTAAATATTTATTTGAGAAGTGAAATATTTAGTTGGACTCTTGGGATATCTCATCCTCCCAAGTCAAGGGATAGATGTATCAGACACTTTACTAATGTCAGAGCATTAATGTGCTGTGGGTTGACAAAGATTCATCGCTTGATCAAACCTTAGCCAGATTCCTGAACCTGCCCTTAGGTTCATTCACGGAGCTCTTATAAATTCCAGTCTTAACCAGAATACTGCTGAGTAGCAAGGACCTGGCCGCACCTGGTTCCTCCCGCAAATATCCTGTTGGGTTGCTTTACCCTCTCAGTAAATGCACCTCTTAGTTACCTCTTAATAAATTTCCATGTCAGCCCCTACCCTGTCCCCTGCCATGAGTTCCCACTTGCTGCTTTCAAAGTCCAGTCCTGTTTCCCCAGTCAACTACAGAACTCCATTGCTGTGGTTCCTGTTTATGGTGCCAGCTCTAAACATCTTCCTTGTCAAGTTTTACCTTCAGGATTAATCACTGAACAATTTTTCCTTTAATTATTTATTTGTGTATGTGCATGGTGGGGGGTGGTGTTACACTTGCAGGGGCATGGGGTGCGTGTGTGCCTATGTGTGGAGGCCGGAGGTCAACCTTGGTTTTTTGAAACAGTATAATCTCATTGGGACCTCAGAGTTAAAGATTAGACTAGATTGACTGACCAGCAAACCCTCTCATCTAAGCTAGTCTGGTTGATAGAGTAAGTTCCTGATCAGCCTAATTGAGGGGGGGTGGGGGTGGAATGGGGGAGGGGGACAATAACTCTGTCACAGAACAGCAGATAATCAAAGTAGTGATACTTCATGAGAAGAAAGTCATAGATTCTGCACTCACTTAAGAGGGACTGACCATAGGGCTCACCCCCGCGTGGATTCTGCCCAGCGCTCAGGGCCTCACTACTCTCCAGTATCGATGGACTGCATCCTGCCTTCTCATCGGCCAGGACAGGACAGAGTTCAAGGAAGCTCATTGTAACTTTCATTCACTGTTTTGAGACTTACTTTGGCAAAGTTAAACTAACGCAGCACCTAAGATAAAAACCATTTTCAAAGAAAAGGAATCATTCCAATTAGTGTGCTTCATTCTGTGTTTTGAGACACACGGCTGAGGCTTTAGAGAGAAAAAGAGAGAGAGAGAGTAGCTCATCATTTTGGAATTCTTCAGAAGAGCCAACGGGATTTCCAGGGTAAAGGAGCAGCTACCACGTCACCCACTTATCTTATTTAAGGTAGGCTGGTGGCAATTAGCTCCGTAACTGACTGGTAACACTGAGTGCATTTCCGCCTGTCTACCTCATTAGCATATCTCTTTTCTGCATAAATTTTCCCTGGGACATTCTCAAAGGGGCTGAGGCTGGATATTGGGTGTGGGGGAGTAAAGTTCTTCATCAGGAAATCCATGGCAAGATTTTCTTAGTAAAATTCAACTATACTCTGCAGCAAGGGGTGAGGGACGAATTTGTTCTTCACGTAAGTTCCAAGTTGCTACTCTTGGATGTACCATAACTGGAATTTTCAAGAACGTCTCAGATTGGAACTGAACGATGTAAGTAGAGCATGCTGTTGGTCCTGACGCCATGGTTTGGGGATTTCCTGAGCATGACCGGGAGCAAGACAACAAAAGGGTCATACACTTCGGCTTCCAGAACAGGCCAAACAATCGATGCCTGAGAACTCGTTCACCAGTCGCACTCAGCAACCTCTGTGCTCTTTCCCATCGGCCACCTCTTCTGACCAGGCCCAGCATTCTGGACCGTCTCTGTGACCAACAACAGCTGTTCCCATCGGTCACCTCTCCTGACCAGGCCCAGCATCTGGACCGTCTCTGTGACTGACAACTGCTGTTCCCATCGGTCACCTCTCCTGACCAGGCCCAGCATCTGGACCGTCTCTGTGACCGACAACAGCTGTTCTCAACCTTCCCAACGCTGCCACCTTTTAATACAGTTCCTCACGTTGCGACCGCCAATCATAAAATTATTTTTGTTGCTACTTCATAACGGTAATTTTACTACTGTTATGAATTATAATATAGATATCAGTGTTTTCTGATGGTCTTAGGTGACTTCTGTGAAAAGGTCGTTTGAATCTCAAAGGGGTTGCGGCCCACAGGTTGAGAAACTCTGACCTAGATAATCATATGAGATGCTTCTACAAGGAAAGACTTGAGGCAGCTGTCACACAAAGGAAAGTCAAGGTACCATCCCCAAAGTAATATTCTCCTTTTTGAAAACTAGAGAGCTGAAGCAATTTTTGCTTCTCTATTATAGATTCTATGAGGAATGGGAAAGAGTAACATTAGTATATGATTCCAGAAGAATAATCTCAAACATCTTCACTACTCTACATATACAATGAAACCCAACGAGAAAAGTGAGCCAGTGTTTTGAAAGCAGAACAGTTAGCCTCATTCCTTCCTCCACTCACTCGATACACAGTAAGCCTGCAGAGATCCCTGCTTTAGTAACTACACTGGTGTGTTATATGGAGATCCTAGCTTCCTGTACGTGTGCATGTGTGTGTGCATGTGTGTGTGTGAGAGAGAGAGAGAAATGAGTTTTAAAATAAGCAGTTAATTCATATATGTACATGTATATAATATATTGTATATATATGTATATAATATAAATGTATATAATATACATATAATTAAGTATAAAGTGAACAAGGTCTGAAGATGTGGATATTATAATATGTACAATACATATAATATGTAATATGATGTATAATATATAATTAATATATAATGTATAATATATAATACATGATAAGTATATATGTGTATGTGTATATTTATGTACATATACATATAACTAAGTGGAAGGTGAACAATATCTGAAGATGTAGATATTATATGTGTAATATATAATATAATATATATTTAATATATGATATATAATACATGATAAACATATATGTATATGTGTATATGTATAATGTATATATACATAGAATTAAATGGAAGGTGAACAAGGTCTGAGAATGTGTCTCAGTGACAGAATATCTAAGATGTACTACACTCTGGGTTCAGGAAAGACAGGAAGGTGTGGGAGGGGAGGAAGGACTACTGAGGGCATGATTCAGTAAGTAAAGAGTTGGTCTCTGAAGCATGAGGATCAGAGTTCACATCCCCAGAACCCACATAAAAACCAGGCAGGTGTAGCAGCCACCTAACACTCAGGCAATGAGGTCTGAGGACCCAAGGTAAGCTGACTGGCTAGGCTAGCCAGACTCTTCAAGCACCAAGATCAGCTACTGATCTGCCCAGGCAAAGTGGACACCAGTTGAGGAAGACACCTGACATCAACCTTGGGCCTACACACACACACACACACACAGGCAACAAAATAGGAAGGACAAAAAAGTGAACCAGTAAGGTAGCTCTATTAGTCAGGGTTCTCTAGAGTCACAGAACATATGGATAGTCTCTAGACAGTTAGGGAATTTGTCGATAACTTACAGCTTGTAGTCCAACTCCTCAACAATAGTCAGCAGCAGCTGTGGATGAAAGTCCAAGGATCTAGCAGTTGCTCAGTCCCACGAGGCAAGCAGGCCAGGAAGAGAGAGAGTAAATATTCCTTCTTCCAATGTCCTTATATAGGTTTCCAGCAGAGGGTGTGGCCCAGATTAAAGGCCTGTGCCACTGCACCATTAATCCCAGATGACCTTGAACTAGGAGATCTCCTTGTCTTAATCTTCTGGAATTCATAGCCACTATGCTTTAAGATCTCCATGCCAAGATCCAGGTCAGAAACTTGTATCTCTGAGCCTCCAGATTAGGATCATAGGTGAGCCTTCCAATTCTTGATGAGTTCATTCCAGATATAGTCAAGTTGACAACCAGGAATAGCCACTACAGTAACCCTACTCAAATATGTACATAAGTATTTACACATGCATTGTGGGTAGGTGAGTAAGGCCAAATGTGCATTTTATTCTTTTAAGTTATTATTTAGTTTATTTTGGTTTGGGTCGTTTCATAAAGACTTACTTTGTAAAGCCATTTGCAAAAGTCTCAAACATATTACTTTAGAATTACACTCACATGATCAGTAGCTTTTAAAAGCTATACTTAAAGGCAATCTTTCCTATTACAATGATTGACTATTAGAATCTTAATTTTACAAACTGATTCATCTAGGTTAAGATGAATTATACCCCTTTTATGTCACTAACATTTTTCCTATTGCATATTTTCCTCAAAGTAGACCTATCCATATAGCTTAAAGACCAAGAGAGGTCACTCTTAGAGAAAGCTATATAATATGTCAGCATTTGCTTATGGATATTAGGTTTTGGCTAGTGGAATGTATTTCAAAGCTTTTTTTTTTTTTTGCTTTTATCAAGGATACATTTTTTTTTTTTTTTGTTTTTTGAGACAGGGTTTCTCTGTATAGCCCTGGCTGTCCTGGAACTCACTGTGTAGACCAGGCTGACCTCGAACTCAGAAATCCTCCTGCCTCTGCCTCCCAAGTGCTGGGATTAAAGGCGTGTGCCACCACCGCCCGGCAGATACATTTTTTTTATACAATATATTCTGACTACAGTTCTCCTCCCCCAATTCCTCCCAGTTCCTCCCCACCTCCCATCCCATCTGGACCCATTCCCCTTTCTGACTCTCACTAGAAAAGAAACAGATATATAAGGAGTAACAAAAAAGGTAAAAATAAACAGAGAAAAAGCAGAAGAAATACATAAGAGACACACTTGTTCACACACACAGGGATCCCATAAAAACATAAAAACCAGAAACCATTGTATATATACAAAGAACCTGTAAGGTTAAAATACAAAAACCCTGACCAAATTTTAAAAAATAAAAAAACCCTCCAAAGATGCCCATTGAGTTGGTATTGTGTTGGCCATCTAGCACTGGGAAGGAAGCCTACACTTAGAGGAGGTTGGTTGGACAGTGAAATTCCCTTGGAGAAACTTTTTTTTTTGCAAGTGGTAATCAATTGGAGCTAGCTCTTGGATTAGGGATGGGTGCATGTGTCCACTTCTCCTCTTGGCTCTAAGACCCCATCTGGTTCAGACCCACACAGTCCTTGTATGTACATGCTGATACTTCATATGTGAGTAGATCACACTGTGTCTAGAAGGCCTTGTTTTCATGGTGTCCTCCACCCGCTCTGGATCTTAGATTCTTTCTGGCCCCTCTTCTGCAGAGTTCCCTGAGCCCTGAAGAAAGGGATTTGACCGGGACATCCTATTTAGGGCTGAGCATTCTAAGGTTTCTCATTCTCTGCACCTTGCCTGTGGGCCTATTGTAGTGGCTATTCCTGGTTGTCAACTTGACTAAATCTGGAAGGCTCACCTATGATCCTAATCTGGAGGCTCAGAGATACAAGTTTCTGACCTGGATCTTGGCATGGAGATCTTGAAGCATAGTGGCTATGAACTCCAGAAGATTAAGACAAGGAGATCTCCTAGTTCAAGGTCATCTGGAATTAATGGGGCGGTGGCACAGGCCTTTAATCTGGGCCACACCCTCTGCTGGAGACCTATATAAGGACATTGGAAGAAGGAAGATCTACTCTAGCTTTTCCTGGCTTGCCTCATGGGACTGAGCAACTGCTAGATCCTTGGACTTCCATCCACAGCTACTGCTGACCATTGTTTGGGAGTTGGACTACAAGCTGTAAGTCGACAAATTGCCTAACTATATAGAGACCACCCATATGTTCTGTGACTCTAGAGAACCCTGACTAATACACCTCTGTTCCCATCAGCTACAGGAGGAAGCTTCTCTGGTGATGTCCGAGGAAGGCCCTGATCTATGCGTATAGCAGAATGCCGTTAAGAGTCATTTTATTGCTACATACCTTCAGCAGAACAGTTTTCCCCTAAGACCCTGGTCTATCTAGTCTCAGGTTTTTGGCCAGCACAGCAGTGTCAAGAACGGGCTTCATTTCATGGAGGGGTCTTGAATCAAATCAGATGTTGGTTGGTTGCTCTCACAGGCGTGTCTTGCAGGCAGGTCACCATTGTGGGTCAAAGCATTTGTAGCTGGGTTGGAGTTTACTTTTGGTAGTGTGCAGAGTACCTTCCAGTACCAGGAGCACAACTTTGTAGTAGAGACTCTAGGGAGGCAACAGCCCAGCTTCTTCGTTCAGTGAGTTGTATAGGTACTGTCTCCAACAGGGCTTCACCGTCAGTTGGTGAAGAACAATTTGTGTTATTTGGGGTTTCCCAAAGGCCCTTTTAGTCAACAACTTGGTTAGATGTAACCCATGTCTGGTACTGGAAGATTCATCTGGAAACAAGGGTTGTCCACTTGGGGTTGTTTCCCCCATTATTTGTTGAGTTCACACAGATCAACCTCATATATGCATATATTTTAATAATCTTCTATTATATTGGATTTCCATGCAGTCCCTCAAATAGCCTGTGATTTTACTCATCCCTCCTAACAATCTCTTCCTTGATCCCCCTTGATCCTCTTATTCTGTTCCCACACATATCATCCATCCATAACTCTCTTCTCTAGCTCCCCTCCCAAGTGAGATCCACTCCTCCCTCCCACTCCCTTACTCTATCCCTATCTCTGCAGTTATGTGGATTGTAAACTGCTCATCAGCTAAAACTCACAAATAAGTAACTATGCACCATATCTGTCTTTCTGGGTCTGGGTTACCTCGCTCAGAATGATTTTTTTTTTCTAACTTCATCCACTTACCTATGGATTTCACGATTTCACATTTTTAACCCCAAGTAATATTCCATGGCATAAACGAACCGCATTTTCTTTATCCATTCACCCACCAATAGACATGTAAGTTGTTTCTGATTCCTGGCTATTCTGAACAAAGCATCAGTGGACATTGGTTGACCAAGTTATATGCGAAGGCGTACATCTAAATCATGAAGCAGAGCAATGCCCATCTTTCTGAGGAATTGCCACACTGATTTTCATAGCAACTGTACCATTTCATACTCCCCTCAGCAATGGATGGGAGCTCCTCTTAATGCATGTTCGCCATCATGAGATGTCATTTGTTATACTGGTCTTGACCATTCTGGCAAGTGTAGGATGAGATCTCAAAGTGGTTTTGATTAACATGTTTCTGAAGACTAAGTATGTTGAACATTTCTTTGTTTCTCAAGATATTTGTGTTTCCTCTTTTGAGAATTCTGGTTAGATCTGCATTTATAATTTATTACATTATAACATTTAAACATTATAATAAATAAATTATAACATTTATTTATAACTATTTTTTTTCTTGATGTTCATATTTATGTGAACATACATGTGAACATTTTATAGGTAGGTAGGTAGATAGATACATACATACATACATACATAGAGATATACTTTAGTTATTTTTGTCCCCTTGACAGTGTCCTTTGTAGTATAGAAGGTTTTCAGTTTCATGAGGTCCCGTTTATTAATTGTTGATCTTGGAACCTGTGCTAATGGTGTCTCCTGTGCCAATGAGTTTAAGGCTATTCCCTACTTTCCTTCCTGGTGGTGTGTCTGGCCTTATGTTGTGATCTTTGCTCTGTTTGGAATTGAGTTACAAACAGGGTGAGATGCATGTAGCTATTTACAATCTTCCCAATACAGCCATCCTTTATGACTAGCACAACTTATTAAAGATGCTGTCTTTTTTCCCAGAGTATATTTCTGGCTTCAAATGTCAGGTGTTCATAGATATGTGGACTTGTTTCTGGGTCTTCAATTCCATTGATCAGTGTATCTGCTTGGTGCTGATACTGTGTTGTTTTTATTATTGTAACTCTGTAGTACAGAGCTTGAAACTGGGGGTGGCGACTCCTCATGATGTTCTATTATTATTTGGGAATGTTTCACCTATCCTTGTGGTGTGTGTGTGTGTGTGTGTGTGTGTGTGTGTGTGTGCACACGCGCGCACGCGTGTGCATGTGTGAGTGTGATCATACGTGCACACATGCATGTGTATATGTAAGGATGTGTGTGTGCACATGAGCATGTGTGCATGTGAACCTGTGTGTGCACATGCATGTGTGTGTGCAAGTATGTGTGCATATATGTATGCATGTGTGCATTTGAATATAAAGCTGAAGTTCTGCTTTCAAATCTGTAAAGCATTGCATTGGAATCATGATGGGAACTGCACCGAATTTATAGATTGTTTTTGGTAAGAAGGACATTTTCACTATATTAATCCTATAGATCGATAGCATGAGATACCCTTCTATCTTTTGATATCTTCTTCAATTTCCTTCTTCAACGTCTTGAAGTTTTTATCATACCAGTCTTTAATGTGCTTGGTAAGACTTACACTGAGATATTTTGTATTATTTGAGGCTTTTATGAAAGATGTTTTCTCCCTGCATTCTTCCTCGGTTTGTCTGTTGTTTGTATTGAAAGCCTGCTGATGGTAGTGTATTAACTTTTTATCCTGCAGTTCTGCTGATCTGTTTATCAGCTGTAGGAGTTTCCCAGTGAAATTTTTAGGATCACGTACATATAAAATCATATCATCTGCAAATAAAGATACTTCGACTTCTTTTGTTCCTATCTGTATTCCCTTAATCTCCTACAGTTGTATTATTGCTCTAGTTAAGACCTCAAGTACTATAGTGAATAGATAAGGGAAGAGTTGACAGCCTGGTCTCATTTCTGATTCTATTGGAAATGTTTGAGCTTGTCTCCATTAAGGTGATGTTGGCTATGGCCTTTCTGTAAATCACCTGTGCACACATGAGATCTGCACATGCACACACTACAAACACACACACACATGCACACACATATACACATACACATACACATGCACACAAATACATACACACATGCACACATACACACATGTACACATACACATGCATGCATACATGCACACATGTACACATGCACACTTGCACTCAAATACATACACATGTCACATACACATATCTACACATGCACACACACAAAATATTTTTTCACATGCACACATACATACTATATATATATATATTTTTTTTTAAACTGGGGTAAATAAGGTTCAACAGGTAACCTGAATTTGATCCCTGGAGCCTACATGGTGGAAGGTGAGAACTGATTCCTACAAGTTGTCCTCTAACTCCATAAACACAGTGTAGTGTGCACAATACACAATTAATAATTAATAGAAAAAAATAACTTCTCTGATTGTTGTGGGCATTTTGGTGTATAATGAAATGCACAAGCCTGGTATTTGGTGTTCAGTAAATATCAAGTGTCTATGCATGTTTATACACATAAATATGCGTGCTTATTTTATTCCCTGAATCATTATATAGACTGAAAGAGAACTAAGTTCTTAGTGTATGGCTGACATTTACCCAAATCGCTGCTGTTTTGCTTTCTGCTGTGACAAAAATATCCAGAAACTACTTTCAGAAGAGGAGCCCACATAGTGGGCTCACAGCTCAGAAGTGGAGTGTCACATAGTAGGAGGGGTGGGCATGGGCGGCACGCCCCCTGACTTTCTCTGTAGCGCTGTTGGAACACTCAGGCCTCCTCACATAGCCCTCTTCCCTGAACCTTTCAGAAACACCCAGATTCCAATAATACACGAGCACGCGTTTATATCATAAGGCACCAGATTCACTTCCAGTTGAAACTGGCTTAAAATCACGCCGGTTGCCTAGAGTAAAGACATAATCTGAATTAAATGACTGTAAAACACTTAAAGGCCTCCTATTTTCTGTGCTGGTGTGTATGTACTAACACAAACCTGGTTTCACAGTGTTAAGATTCTGTCTAAGCTCCACCCCACAGTTACCGGGCAACAGCCAGGTAGGCCCCGCCCCACAGTCACCTGGCAACAGTCAGGTAGGCCTGGCCCATTATAAAAGGGACTGCTCAGCCCCTCCTCTCTCTCTTATTCCTCCTGCTCTTGCTCCTCTGCCTCTCTTGGGCTCCCCTCCCCCTCTCTCCACGTGGTCATGGCCGGCCTCTACTTCTCTACTCTCTCCTTCTCTCTGCCTTTCTCTGCCTCTACTACTCCGTTAACTCCCCTCCCCATGCCCTAAATAAACTCTATTCTATACTATCCTGTGTGTGTGTGTGTGAGTGTGTGTGTGTGTATGTGTGTGTGTGTGTGTGTGTGTGTGTGTGTATGTGTGTGTGTATGTGTGTGTGTGTGTGTGTGTGTGTGTGTGGTCCCTCAGGGGTAAGGGATACCTCGGCATGGGCTCGCTGAGGCACCCCTTAACCCACATGCCCATAGAACATAGTCTTACGCCGCTTTCTATTTATATGATCACAACGCACAGAGTGCTGCATCATCTCTTTGCTTCCCAGTTAGCACTCAAACCATTCTTGACTATGTCACACATGCGGAACAGAATTTTCTGGTTCTGTTTTGTTTTACATACCAGCCAAACTTTAAAAAAATAAAAAAAAGTCTTGCATTCCCGGTATGTGTATTGAGGAAGGGGTAGACTGAGTTATATGCTTCGTAGGCTAAAACTGACAGTACCTGAAATAGCACAGAGGGACTTCTCTCTAGTCACAGCCATTGAAAGCAACAGGGCAACACCACTTGGCTAAGTCATCCTAAGATGGGGTCCTACTTTCCCATTGCTCCACCAGACCTAGAATTCCAGCCCCAGCCGCAGGCTTCCCAGTGGTCCCTTTCGATCCACATTTGAAGCGGTGGGTGAGGAAAAGATGGGAACGTGGACCACAGAGTCCCTTTAAGAATGAGTTCAGATGTTCTGCGCTCTGTTCTTCGCCCTCCTGGGCCAGTGCTCAGTCACATGACCAGGCCTGACTGAAAGGGAGATGTGGAAAGACCCCCTCCCCGGAACGTGTTCTAGGAGCCCGTCTGTGTACAGCTGAAGAGCCAACAGTCATTCTGTCACGGAGGAAAAACTGTAGTACAGACCTTGGTACACATATTTAAAAAAAAAAAATCTAATAATAAATTCATCTGGTCAAAAACGGTTTCTAGAAATGAGACAGGGAAATCAGGCCTAGGAGCAAAAATTAGAGAATTGTCTATGAACAGAGGCAAGCTAATCAAACAGGAGAAAAAATAATAATATTTGAACTTTATAAATCTCTCTTCCATCACTTTCCTCATAATACTGAATTTTCTAAGTTTGCCTACTTTGAAATACCAGTAGGATGCAAGTTCTTCCAATTTTTAAATTAGTGATTTAGGTATTTTAGAACTTTAAATGCAAACTTTCCTAGAATTCAGAAAACGTAAAGTTTAGCTTGACGAGCTAAACATCAACTAACGATTTGTTTCGCTTTAATCACGTCCTCCAAAGACATCACGCGTTAGAAATGTAAACCCCAAATTCATGGTGGTGGTATGGGAAGTGAGGTCTTTGGGAGAGGGTGGGTCCTTGTGATGGGATTAGTGGATTCTTGTCACTGTGCAGTTCCCTCTGCCCTCTGCCCTCCGCCCTCCGCCCTCCGCCCTCTGCCCTCCACCCATGGTCTGATGCCACAAGAAGGCCTCAGCAAATGGCTGCGACATGCTCTTAGATTCCCCGAACTTTAAACAAATGATCTTTTAAAAGTTATCCGGTATTAGACATTCATTCTGCGACAGCAGCGAAAACCCGACCAAGCCATCAGGTAGTCACTCTGGAGTCGCTAACCATTTAATTGTCTTTGGAAAGTACAAACAGAAATGATCTGGGAGCTGCAGATTGGTCTTTATGGCTATTCCCGGGAACCTGAGTGTCTGGCTGAGAGGAATGTGTGTATTTTCTTAAAAACAAGTTCAATTAAAAAGCTATTGATCCAATCCTGATATAACAGACACAACCGCAGCCTGACTTTAAAAATCTTTGCACACGGCACTCCCGTCTTTCCAGCAGAAGGTATCTCCTGGAACCAGTTTGGCCTTACTCTGGTTTTCCTGACTGTTGAGAAAAATCGCCACAGTCATTTTCAAAGGTGGGTTTCTTTAACTTGTCTACCCCTCTCTTCGTGACATCTGGAAAGTTTGAAGGGGTGCGTGCGTTAAATTACCACGTGACAGAAATCACAGGAGCTGTTTGCTAAATTAGCAGGAAACAGAGTCAACCACACACCAAGTTAACAGGAAGAAAAGCAATGGCTTAAAATAATGCATAGGACACTCAGCTTTTTCTGAAAAGCGACAGCCCTGGGGTGAGACTACCACGGGTAGAGAGAGCTACATCTCCAGTGCAGAGTCTCCGTGAGGGGAAATTCTGTGAGAAGGGGCAGCCAGCTAGTCTGCAGAAGGGTTTAATAGGATCACACTCAAAGAGCCCGAAACGGTATGATATAGTGCATAAGAAAAAGATAGGGGTGGGTGTTAGAGAGATAGCTCAAACATATTGTTCCAAAGAACCCAAGTATCAGTTCCCAAACCCACAACAGACCACTTATAACCACCTGTCATTCCAGCTCCAGGTGATGAGACACCCTTTGCTGGCCTCTAAAGTCACCTGTACACATGTGGCATAAACACACAGACTCACATATATACATACATGTAAATAAAAATAAATCCTTAAAAATAAAATCAGACCCTGGGCTTAAAAGACCAGAGGCAGAATTATGGTTTTGTTCTACGCAATAGCTGGGTAACAACAATTATCAATATTTTAATAAAAGTCATAAACACAACCGTAGCATGCTAGATATCTGTCTTTATGGTAGTGCTTCTAAAATACCAACATGCATAGCTTCTGCAAGCATGCTTGAGATACAGTTAGGGAGCGAGACTGTGTCGTTTCTCCATTATTGTGAAATTAACTATGAGAACGCCTGGGCCCTTGGATAGTCTTAACAAGGTCTACTTGGCTCGGTTGAATGAGAATAACCAAGGTGGATAAACGAATGACTGAAGACATTTCAAAATCCCACTTCAAACTCCTCCTGATAACAAAAGCCTGAAAGGGCTGCTTTAATGACTGTGGGATGTTTTAGGAGGTGCACAGCTACAAAACTAAATGGAAACCAGTCCTGACTGCCTCAAACCCCCCTACCATCAGTGGGCTGACAGAGACTCAAGATTAGCCAAAGGTGGTGGGCCAAGCCGTGCACAGAGCGCCTGGGTCGTCCTGGTGTCTCTGTGGCCTCTGTTGGTGTCATTCCTGTCCCTTGTCTTGACAAAGTTAATTATCTCCAAGTGACCCCACAGGCTGTGAACCCGAATGAAACAGTACAACCTCATCTTTAAGATTAACTCTCAGGGGGAAGAAGTTCTCGAGCAGAAACCTCGTCTGCGCCAAGCAGAGAGTGTTCGTGGAAAACGCAGTCAAGGCTCTGGGCTGTTCCTCGAGTTGTCAGTTTTTATCTTCTGCCAGCCCTTCAGAAAACCAGCCGGGCAAAGAGACAGAAACCGAAACATCCATGCAGAAGGAAATGGCCCTTCCGAGCCGGTTTTGATTTCGGTATGAAACAATTTTCATGTCTTTCATTCATCCTATTTAACTTTTTTATAGGAGGGGATTATTTTGTTTTCTTAGGCTTTCTGCCCCTTTGGGTTTATTTCACCCATCTCAGTGTGTGGTAAAGATAAATAACACCAAGCAAGCGAAGACATGAGTTACCATAGTGTCTTGTTACATTCAGTGTGAAAGCATTGAGTCTCACCCCCACCTGTCTTAGTCAGGATTTTACTGCTGTGAACAGACACCATGACCAAGGCAACATTATAAGGACAATATTTAATTGGGGCTGGCTTACAAGTTCAGAGGTTCAGTCCATTATCATCAAGTCAGGTGCATGGCAGCATCCAGGCAGGCATGGTGCAGGAGGAGCTGAGAGAGTCCTACATCTTCATCTGAAGGCTGCTAGTGGAAGACTGGCTTTCACGCAGCTAGGATGAAGGTCTTAAAGCCCACATTCACAAGGCCACACCCACTCCATCAAGGCCACACCCACTTCAACAAAGCCACACCAACTCCAACAAGGCCACACCTACTCCAACAGGGCCACACCTCCTAATAGTTTCGCGTCTTGGGCTAAGTGTGTGTGTGTGTGTGTGTGTGTGTGTGTGTGTGTGTGTGTGTGTGTGTGTTTCTCCCTAAAGAGAAAACAGCTTAGGCTTTATGGAGCAATTTTTCCTCACCACACCTGAGCCCTCACATTAGACAATATCTGGAAGGCAGAGTGTTAGGGTACCCACAGTTTTCAGCAATAAAAACATGATGCGATATACAGAAATTTCATACTTGAATATGACCCATCTTCATCTCGCACAAAAAGACTACCAACTGAGCGATTGGTTTGATTTGTAAAAACAATATTTTTCAATTTAGATGTGTTAAGTAAGAGCCCACTAGAATTTTGTTGGCAGTGGTTTTATAGAATGGCTGCAGACATACATATATATATATGTCTATGTCTCAAAATACATGGTATGTTTTATGTGACAATTCAAGGAGAGAAAAGAAAAAGTGCTTTGGTCAATGTAATTTTAATAATCTGCCCTATAGGTAGGTGGCAGGTGAGTGGGAGGGAGGGAGGGAGATGGAGAAAGGGGTGAAGACAAAGATAACCAAAGTGATTTTTAAGGCTATCTGTGGGGTTTGCTCGGCTGTGAATAGAAGGTCAGCAAACAATCAGAACAAACCAAGGTGTTACCTAGAGGATTCTCAGCCTCACATTTTTACCTAACAGGTAAAAAAAAAAAAATCTACCCAGAAGATAGACTTTGGGGAGTCATGCACTGGGTAGTTTTCTGTCAACTTGACATGAGCTAGGGCCATCTGGGAAGATGGCACCTGACCTAAGAAATGCCTCCATTACCTTGGTCCAGAGCAAGTCTGTCAGACGTTTTTGATTAATGATTGATGTGGGAGGGCCCAGTCTACTTGTGGGCAGAGGTAGATCATATACAAAAGCAAACTGAGCGATCCAGGAAGAGTAAGCCAGTAAGCCACAGTCTTCCCCGGTCTCTGCTTCAGTTCCTGCCTTGCGTTTCCATCTTGGTTCCCCTCCATGGTAAACTATAACCTGAAAGCTAAATACAAACCCTATTCCACCCCCATCCCCCAAGCTGCTTTGGTTGGAATGTTTGTCTCAGCGACAGAAAGTAACTAGAACAAGCCAGCACACGGTATCCCTCGAGAACATAAATCAGACAGTGTCTTTAGAACATTCTGGAATTATGTCAGAGTTATGAGTGTTTGGACTATAGTTACTAAATACGGTGGTTTTGGGTAAGACCCTTGGCCTCTTTAAGATTTTGGCCTGCACAGTTCCTTCTTCATGGACTGTCGTGAAATTCCAAGTAATGAGTCACCATAAAATACTTAGACAGTAATAAGTTCTGAGCAAATACCCATTCTTTTCCTTCTTTTCTGGTCATTATCTTTTAATGTTCTCATTTTTTTTTCTTTCAGTTGAATAAGACCATTTCAATAGAGTAGGATTAGCTATCTCAGAGGGTCCAATAAAACATGCCAAATAATTCCACAAATTAATTAAATATAAGGCCTATCTCCAATTCCATAATACTTTGTAAACCAGAGGTTCACAGGACTTAATATGTTAAGAGAATAGGATTTCTTTGGAGACACTCCAAATGCCCACCTAGAAATTTGACTGTCTTTTGTTCTTTCCCATTCAAGATATCATTCTTGTCATCTGTTCAATCAGTGTCTGCTCTCAAGAAGGAAAATTGATTAGATATAGCTTCTTAATAATGTTTGGAGCTTCGATCCGCATCGCTAATTTGGATTTGAGAAGCAATTTTTGGTGTAACGCTCCTATCCCATCCCGAGAGAAGAACGTCTCATCTAATAACCCGTGTCTCGAGATAAAAGAACACATTAACATTCCTAACGCTCTTGATGGGCTACAAACGGTCACAATACAGGACAATATTTGAGCGGTAATGATTTGTACCTTCTTCTTAAGTGTAAGCTGATTGCAGCGGCCCTCGCACCGCAAGAAGTAAATAGCTAAAGGGGTCATGAATCTTAATAGCTTCCAAATCAGAAAGATCTGCACCTTATATGCTCTGACTGGAGTGTGAATAGAATGTATAAATATTAATAGGCCTGACTGAGCCTCTCTGCAGACAAGCTGTCTACAATTTCACAGTGGGAAGATTGAAGAAACCGCGCACGGAGCAGGCATGAGGCCCCACCTGGAAATGAACTGTCAGCATGTGTGCAAAGATGTTTCTTTCCTGGAGCCATATTTAATGCTTGGTCCTGCCCAGGCTCCCAGCCGCACTGTGAGTTGGTATTTAACTCCATTTCGCCAAGCAACATCAAACTCATGAGCACCAGGTCTACCCTGGAAACACCCAGACTGACCAGCCTGGTTCAAGAGTCTCCAAATGCTATTTTAATTGTTGGAAACGGTCGAGGCTCCCCCACGCTCTTACAGGGAGTCATCCTCATCACTTGCTGGCTATCAGGCACAACTCTGCTTGGTGACACCCAAGATGGGGATTTTATTCTCATCGAATGAAAACACAAACATTCCAGTTTCAGGGTATGAGTCATACAGTGAGCTGGAAAAAATACAGACTTTATTAAGGTCATCGCCACAGTTACTGAATGATCCAGAGAAGAAACTTGTTTTTTTTAATGGGGATACCTCAGGTCAAATGATGGGTGGCTTTCTTTTCTAACCCATATCATCTTATAAAGATGGAGGTCCGCATATTGCTTTTCTATATGCAATGTAAAGCCCATGGTACCACTCACAGATGCAGAGGGATGGAGAAATGATATGCCTTTGGGAGTAGCAAAGAGAACTGGGCTATACCAGCATGGAGGCTCACCCCTGTAATCTCAGCACTTGAGAGGCCAAGGCAGAGGGAATAGTATGAATCCAAGCCCTGCTTGAACTTCAGAGAGAATTCCAGCCCAGAGATGCTGGGCCTTGCACCCTGGACCTCACACACCCTGAACCATCAGGAGCTACATGCCACACTCTCGTGCTGCGGTATTTGTGAGGGGATGGACCAGCACAGAGATATTTATTTTCGTATTGTTTTAAAGTTGTATTTGTTTGCTCTACAAAGGGAATGAGATATTGATTTTAAATTTCTCTAACTTTTGCTAGTCTAACACAAAGCTAATCATTTTCTCTACCAGCCACTCCAGCCTGACATCCTCCATAAATAAATAAACATGTTGAACAACAGTCTCATCCTCGGGATATGAAGGCCCAGCTGAAGGAGCGTGGGATATAAAGGAAGCATCTGTCAGATACGGGATTTGTGCCTCTCGCCCAAGACCTGCTCAGGTTTAAACCAGACACAAAGTCCCACCCTTAACTAAGAAGCAATTGGGGAAAGAGAAAAACCAGCTTTTCTCTAATGGAGTGTAACAACCACACTTCAGGTCAGACCCAACGCCCCAGGAGTGACTGGCCAACAGGAAACAGACTCCATGTTTCTTTGTGCTCTTTGGTTTTGTTCTAGTATTTTGTTTTTTCTTTCTCTCTTTCCTTCTTTCTTTTGATCTCCTCCTCTTCCTCCTCCTCTTTGTCCTCCTCCTTCCTCTTTTGTTTTGTCTGTTTTGACTTTCATTTTTTGTCCTTTATCCTTTGCTGGGTTATTTTTGGTTTGGTTTGATTTCTGAGGGAGGGAAGGAAAGAAGAAGGGACAGAGAAGGGGTTAGAGGGAAACAAAGACAGAGACAGACAAAGACAGAGAAAGACAGACAGAGACAGACATACAGAGACAAGAGAGATCATGAGGTTGGCTGGGTTCAGACATGGGGAGGATATGGAAGAATATTGGGGGGGGGAATAGGATCAAAATGTATGGAAAGTATTAAATGACAATTGAAAAAAAAATTGTTCCTTTGATTCTTGTTAGAGAGTTACCAAAAATGTTGTCTTCACCAATTTGGTACCTTCAAGAAAAAAAAAATCACTTGATTTATTAGAGTTCTTTTAGCCAAAGGGTAGGGTGGGCAGACAAATCAACAGCCAGTGTCACATGGGGGCCATGTATACAGTTAACCGTTACCCCAGAAACAACTGCAACTGGAAAAAACTCTGACATCTGGTTACCTCGGTCCAGACGGATGGGGAAGAACTGTCAGCCCATCCTCACTCAAACAAGTCTCTCTAAATGTTTTTCTGGAGTGTGGAGGGATAAGTGGAAGAGCCAACATGATCCTTCCACATAACAGCTTTGCTTTTTTTCTCTAGTAGGTCACCCTAACACTTTAGCGTCTCTGCTAGTTTGATGTTATTAGAAAATCTGGTCAACTCGGTTGCGTCTCAGTTTAAGATGCTACATGTCTGTGTGAACATTTAGCAGACACTGGGATTTCACTGGCAATTCCCAACTTCAAGTTTCCCAAGAGCATTCTAATTCCGCTAAACAGAATTGGATGTGCCGCTTGGGAAACAAGGAGCAGCAGGCAAGCAGAGAGATGGTCCAGCAACCAGAGCGGCACCCTTTCATGGCCAGAGATTGGGGAGCAGGGATATACACCTTTAACCCCAGCACTCACAAGGCCAAGACAGGCAGACGAGTTCAAGGCCAGCCTGTCTACATATAGAGCTCCAAGCTAGCCAAGGCTACATAGTAAGACCCTGTCTCAAAGGAGGCAAAAGGGAAGGAGGAATTAGAGGAGATCTGGGGAGAGAAAGAGGATGACTCAGAGGTTAAGAACACTTACTGCTTTGCCAGAAGACCTCAGAGTTCCCAGCACCCATATCTAGTTCTAGAACTAAAGATGTTAGCATCTAATGCCCTCTTCTGGCCTCCTTGGGCACCGGCACTCACCTGGCATATATAATAAGTCAAGTTGGCACATACACCTACACATAGATAAAAAAATTTAAAAATAAAACTCTTTTGAAACCAGCTTAGACCAATGGTGAACATAAGCATAGTTAAGGCCAATCTGTCCTTGAAGAAACCATCAGAAAACAAATGAACGAACAAAATGTATGTATTTATTATCTCATGCAAATGCACGACAGGATGAACATACGCTTAAAATTTCGGGATCTGCCAGTGTAAGTGCAGGTTGTCCAAAGTTATATACCAGCCCATGTGTCAATCAAATTAAGGATCCACGCCATTTTCTTCCCTAGGGATCAGTTCTTCCCTCCACCTGCACTCCTCAGAAAAGAACGTGGGTCTCTCCAGCCACTCACGTCCATGAGCCTGCTCACGTCCAGATAGTCTCTGAACTAGATACTCGCTATTCTTACTCTCACTATGAATGACTCTTCACTCTCACTGCTGCTTGTCTTTCTGTGCGCTGTTTAACGCCATGTAGAAGATGCAAAACCATGGACGTTACACCACAGAAGAAACCAAAGAGCCCCTCTAGTGCCACAAAGCCCCATCCTACATTTGGTAGTCAAAGTCCTAGAGAGATTTGTATCTCAGTCATTTTTAATATTACAAACAAGTTAAGTTTGGATATAAACTCCTGGGGTGTCTTCCTCCAAGGAGTAGACTTCAGACAAAAGATCAGTGCTTAAAAGGCACACAGACCATACACACACACACACACACACACACACATCACTCTGATAACATAAAGATAAGCATTGGAAAGATAGAGTGTGGCAAGAAACCCAGAAGGCTGGATGCCACGACCATGACCGGGTTGCTGTTGTTAAAATGAAAAGCCACCTTTCAATCTCTTGACTCTGTGAACATCAATCTCAACGTTAGTGTGACGCAGTACCCTGAATGAATGTTCCCTCTATAGTGTTCCATCCCATTCATTTTCTCTCTCTCTCTCTCTCTCTCTCTCTCTCTCTCTCTCTCTCTCTCTCTCTCTCTTCCATATCCATATACAATGTATATATGCATACATATAATCTTTGATAATTCCCTACATGTAAATGCTGTACTTTGATCAAATCCACTCCCTACTTTTTCCTCCTAGATCCTCCCTCAAACACATCTCCCTTCCAACTCTCTCTCCTGCCCACCCCCCATAATCCCAATTACTATTGGCTGGATACACATAGGTGCCGGGCAACCTACCAGGGCCACACCCCTGAGGAAAACTGACTCTCCCCCAGCAACCTTGTGAAGTCCTCCCCTATCCATGCTGGAATGCTGGCTGGTCTGATCCTGTGCAAATCTCACGCAGGCACCTATGGCTGCTGCAAACTCTTGAGTCCAGCCGCCCTGTCCTCTCCAGGAAACTCTTTCACCCCAGTCCTCCCAGCTCTTACAAGCTTTCTGTCCCTCTTCTGGGTGTGCCCTGAGCCTTGGGGGAAGGCAGTGTGATGTAGATGCCACATTTGTGGCTGAGCATTCTGCCATCACTTATTGTCTATGCTTCGACCAAGGATGAGTCTCTCCATTAACCACCATCCACTGGCAAAGCTGCCGCTCTGCTGAGGGATGAGAACGCGCTCCGTTCCTAAGAACCACAGACTATCATCACAGAGTTACATTTCCGGTACTGAGGGCTTCAGATCTGTTGGATCCCAGCAAAGGCTGTCTTGGTCTGCTCATACTTAGAGCCTGTGAAGAAACAGCCTGAGCAGAAAGACTTAACACCAATTACCGAATAACCCCTTCTATAGGCATACTGTGTACACAATAGAAAGCAGATGCCCTGCAGGTGAAGGGAGAGACAAGCCCATGATTGACTGTAAGGACCATGACAGTACTGGAGCTTCAGAAAGCCCGTGTTTATCATACAACAAAAAGGAACATGTAACTATGCATTGTCTACCCTATGGGGGTGAATCTAGCGCTTGGAGCGTACAAGAGTTTGCTCGAGTGCTTGAGGCTAATTAAGTTGTGTTGCTTGACTATTTGTCTGCTGCAAACTAGTCAGAGCCCAGATGACGCCCTCAGACAGCTGTTTCTGTCCAGCAATCATGGAAATTAGAATTTAAAATTGCACGCACCATGTAGGGTCAAACAAGAAAATAATATTCTTTCCTTATTTGTCATAAGAGTCACAGTTGACACCTTTATAATAATTGTCTAACAAAAGAAGAGAGTAACAAGCTCATTTAGCAAGTTTTCATTGTGATGTGAGAGTCTTCTGAAACCTAAAATCACACAAATAAATACACACAGCATACACAAAAGTAAATTCGCTCACTTATATTTATTTATGTGTAAGTTATAAGGTTTATAAGCAGGGAGATGCACAGAAATAGCGAAATGTTATAACAATGAAGCAGATCCTGATTTGCCAATTCACAAAACTGTGGGTAGGGTCACAAAAGCAGCTAGAATTTAACTTTTAAAAACTCCTCAATTGGGGTTGGGGATTTAGCTCAGTGGTAGAGCACTTGCCTAGCAAGCGCAAGGCCCTGGGTTCGGTCCTCAGCTCTGGGAACAAAAAAGACAAAAACTTCTCAATTATAAATGTATTAACATCGGTCCTCATGTTCTGTGTTAAATCCCTAAGCTTGGTCCTCTGACCTGTTTTCTATATCCCTCACCCTTTCCACTACCCACATCCATGGTGGCCATGACACTCTATACTCTATTTCTGTGTATTTGGCTTGATAAAAATCTACACATAAATGAGATCATAGAAACTTTTCTTGCTGTGTTTGGCTTATTTCACCTAACATAATGTTCTCTACATCAGCTGTGTTGTAACAAAGAGTGGTATCTCTCTTCTCAGGGTGAATACATTCCTGTGTGTGTCATATCTGTCCTGGTCATCTATTCATTGATGAGCGTGAAAGACATTCCATGCCATACCTTCTCTATTCATCTATCCATTGATAAGTGTGAGGGTTGTTCCATGTCTGGTTACTATAAAGAATGTTTCAAGTGTCAATATCTTCTAGGAAATGCCTTTTTTTTTTTCTTCTTTGAGTACATGCTCAGAGGAGGGTTTCTGTGTCACATGCTCATTTCATCTTTAAACCTTTTAAGAACTACCATACTGTTTCC
Organism: Tokudaia tokunoshimensis; assembly: GCA_036184795.1. NCBI lineage: Eukaryota > Metazoa > Chordata > Mammalia > Rodentia > Muridae > Tokudaia > Tokudaia tokunoshimensis. Next base: position 49,073,182 of record BTHU01000007.1, read on the forward strand.
ATAATGGCTGACCCCAATCTACACTCTTAGGGTTTGCTTTTCTCAATACTCTCACCAATGTTGATTACAGCTCATCTCTCTTAGAATAATGATCCTTAACAAGTATGAGGGAAGATCCGCTCTTCCCAGATAATTAACAATGTTGAACACCTTCATGTTCATAGTGGCTATCTTTGTGTCTCCTAGTTTTAATGGCATTATTTATTTTTCTGCTATTAAAAGCATTCTTCATAATACGACTTCCTTATCAAATATGTAGCTCATATACAGGCTTTGATGGCTCTCAGGCTATTGTCTTTTTATCCTGTGGATTTTGCCTCAGCTCTCATTTATTTTTCTACTTTTGTAGACTGAGTTTTTGGGTTGATGTCCAAAGAACCATTGAAAAGACCAATATTGAAGAATCTGTCCCTTAGACTCCCTCTAGAATTTTCTTAGTTTCAGGTCTTACATCTAGGTCTTTGCTTATGTTGTCTGTTTCATAGTTGAAGAATAAACAGTTATATAGATAGATGTCTTTCTATAGAGTATGATGTAATCACAGCATTCTCTGTAGCAGAGAGTTGGCAAGAGTTGTTCATATTTTCCTCAGCCAATCTGACTAACATCCTTGGGTACTGGGATCAACACTTGTCACATGATGGTATTCAACAGAGAAGTAAGAGACCTTCCCCTACTGTGGTTTCTCAGTTCTTTCAGCTTAAAATGTTGACCATCCCAAGATGCCAAGTTTGGAGCAGCATTTCCTATGCTATAGCACTGTTGGAGCCTTCCTAATTCCCTCCAGGTCACCACAGAAATCTGCTATTGTTCTTATTCTAGCTACCAGCTCTCCTACAAAAGTTCAGACATGGTACAAAAAGTAACTTTACTGAAAATTAATTATAATTAGACACACCTCAATATGGATAGACCCCCCTTCAACCAAAATCACTGTATGTGATCTTTGTATTTTTAAAAATATACATAAGTTATATTTTATAGAACTCCTTTATAGTACAGTGCTGAGAGATCTACATCAGTTTCCTGAATAAGCCATTCAGACAGCATTTAAATGTCTAGGTAATACTACAGAGACTATATTTACATATAAATTGGAGCCAGCACATCAAACAAAAAAATGTCATGACTTTTAGATGCTGCCATTAAATTCCACACAATAACTTAATATCTTGGCTTTGCTGATTACTATGTCTGAATCTGCATATTCCAATAAGGCATTTGAAAAATAGTTTTACTTATCTTTACTTTATTAAATACAGCCTATCATTCCAAGAACTTAAGGTACTTTTACAACTCTAAGATACTTTAATTTGGGGCTGAAGAGATGGCTCAGCAATTAAGAACACTGTCTGCTCTTCAGTAGGATCTGGGATAACATTCCCTGCAGCCACGGGTGGACACACAGTGTTTATAACTCCAGTCCCTGGGGATCTTTATCCTGACCTCTGCAGGCAACAGGCGCAGATAAACCCACAAGCAAAGCACCCCCACATATAAAATAAAAAAAAATACATTAATTTTACCATATTGTTGTAGAAAATAAGGATATTTGTGTGTTTTTTAGTATTGAGATATTTAAGTTGTTTCCATACCCCCAACAAAACTTAGCCAGAATTTAATTAGTGGATTTGCCCATGGCTACCCAGCAGCAAGAATAAGCAGGATATATTCTCTCTCACTTGCTCGCTCGCTCTCTCTCTCTCTCTCTCTCTTTTTTTTTTTTTTTTTTTGTCCAATGCTTTTTTTCTTTCATCATTTAAATGTCCCTTCTCCTCCATTTAGTCAGGCAAAAATTGTCTGGAGTAAAGGAATACAGCATGTTAATTATTTTAAATAAAGCTGGGAATTCTGAACTTCATCCAAGCCAAACTCAATTATACCAGACATGAATAAAAAGTATTGTGTAAAACAGTATCAGGGGGGTCATTAGTAAATGCTTGTAGCATTTATTCCTTCCTTCCTAAGAACAACTATTCCATTTTAGTCACATTCACAATGATTAAAAATTAAATACTCTTCATTATCATTCCTAATTACATTAGGCTTCCCTCAAAGCAATATTTACCTTACACAAGTATTAACAAGTTTGTCCAGAATATGTTAAGGCAGAGGAGTAGAAGAAGAAACTTTGGACATGATGGAATAATGTTACCAGTCTGTTGGCAGCTTCAACCTGGAGAGTGGAGCCTAAAAATGAGGAGACTGAGCCCCATGCAGTCACCAACTTTATTCAGCACATCAGACAATTTATATTCCGAGGATTAGGCAAGGTCCCATGAGTTTGGGCTGTGTGCAGTCACAAGGGCAACACCTGTGCTCGTTGAGTAACAAAAGTAGACGCTGGGCAATCCGAAGCAAACTCATTCCTATTTACTACACCTGGGAGGAGCACAGACCCACACTCCAAGAACAAATCCAAGTTATGTAGGGACAGAGGCGACAAGACTTTTGTCTTGTTACCTTGGAGTTTTCTCCCAAACACTCAGGAATCTCTTCACGGACTATGTTCTGACAGAATGAGAACACCCAACTTGTTTTAAAGCAGGTACTGTAATAAGATTTTCCAGGAACCATGTAAACGTGTACCTTTTTAAGTTAGCAGCGCTTCTTCTAAATAGTCACCCTCAATTAATAATATTGATTTTAAAGTGAATGTTTTGAGCACAGATATGCTCACTGACAGTTTATTTATAAAACTGAGCGGTTGAACTCAATCCGAGCAATAAAACATGAAACAACAGTTGTATGAACTAATGTCCTCGTATGAACTGATACACTTAGCAAAATGGTCAGCCAGCAGACTACATGGCCACATGGAAATGTGTGAGGACGTGTGTGTGTGTGTTGGGGGGGGTTGGTATTTGCAATAGTGTCTTGAACAGCACAGGATAACTTTGAACTCACAGTAAGGCAAGGTTTACCTCAAAGTCATGAGCCCCCTGCCTCTGCCTCACAGTAATGAGACAGGTGTAGAGCTTCATAGGCAGCTAAACCCAGGTTCTTAAATAACCTGCTTACTATATTCAGATAGGTAAAGGTAATATTTCATTTCTAACAGAAAATTAGGAACTAAAGAAAAATTAGCAGATTTCCAACCAATACCTAATATTCTAAACAGTTTTCACAAGCATGACCAAATAAAAATTAATGAATTACAGTATAAGTCTCAAGAAGTTAATTAGGATGAAGCACAAATTGGCAAGAATGAAAACCATAGAAGAGAGTATTAGAGATCTAGCAGGTGTGTGTGTGTGTGTGTGTGTGTGTGTGTGTGTGCGCACGTGAGAGTGTGTGTGTGTGTGTATGTGTGTGTGTGTGTGAGAGTGTGTGTGAGTGTGTGTGCATGTATGTGAGTGTGTGTGTGTGTGAGAGTGTGTGTGAGTGTGTGTGCATGTATGTGAGTGTGTGTGTGAGAGTGTGTGTGTGTGTGAGTGTGTGTGTGAGTGTGTGTGTGTGTGAGTGTGTGTGAGTGTGTGTGAGTGTGTGTGAGAGAGTGTATGTGTGTGAGTGTGTGTGTGAGAGTGTGTGTGTGTGTATGTGTGTGAGTGTGTGAGAGTGTGTGTGTGAGAGTGTGTGAGTATGTGTGCATGTGTGTGAGTGTGTGTGTGTGCAAGTGTGTGTGTGTGCGAGTGTGTACATGTGTGTGAGTGTGTGTGTATGTGAGTATGTGTATGTTTGTGTCTAAAATACATTTAATTGTAGTCCCAGAAAGAAAAGAATATAAGACACAAGCAATATTTAACATGTAATGGAATTTTTTTTTCAAAAACGATGAAAGGTATCAATTCACAGATTTGAGGACCCTTTGAAAAACAGAAATAAAAAATCCAGGGATTTTCACTGACTCACCTTATACAACGATATACACAACCGTAAACATGCCATTTCAACTTCCTTGAGCGTCTGTTTTACCATCTACACAGCCTAAGCGGTGGACATTATAATTTCTGATCATTATTAGGTCTATGTCTAAGCAGAGCTAACCCTCTCAGTGAGAGCCCTTCTGACTCGGTTTCCTTTACCGCCATGAGATGTACAGAATGCAATACTCACTGTCCTGCCCATCTTCCCCTCCTCATCAGTCATAGTCATCAGTGATGTCATAGTCCACATTTCAACTAGACTTTTGAACCTTCTCCTGAAAAGATGGCTCAGTGGTTAAGAGCTCCGGCTGCTCCTCCAGAGGATTTGGGCTTGATTCCCAGCACTCACAAGGTGGCTCACAATCTCTACTATTCCAAGTCCAGGGTACCTGACTACATCGTCTGGCTTCTGTGGACACTGGGCATTTGAGTGGGGCACAGACATATGTGTAGGCAAGTAATTACACACGTAAAATAATTTTTGGGGAAAAAAAAGAATGGAAATCTGAAGAATTAAAATGACTACTGTAGATGCCATTCCGACTACCCAACAAAAGCAGGCCATTTTGCTCTTAAAGGATGTTATTAAAATATCCACCAGACACCTGGAATGGAACATGAAGGAGAAGCAGTTCCTAGTCTTCAGTGGTACAACATCAATGGATTTGTTATTATACTGCAAGTAACTAAGTCAATTAACATGCTGTCAATTAACAAATAACCGTGATAAAATGTACACACTGGGTAAGTGCCAATGAAAGAAATCAGCAAATGAAGTATGTTTTTTTTAAAGCACAAATAACAACAACAATAATAATGGAAACATTAAAAATCCAAATTTATCTAGGTTCTGATAGTCACCTTAACTTTATTCAAAAGCAGCATAGTTGTCCAATGTCAGTTTGCTCATGACATCCAATTATAACTACACCAACAAAATTGCCATTATGAAAATTATAATGTTTTATCACCAAATTACTTGGACTTATTTATTTTAGCTTTGTGTATGTGTCTGTTTGCTACCTGCATATATGTATGTGAATCATACAAATGCCTGGTGCCTATGGAATCAGAAAAGGGTGTCAATACCCTCGAGCAAGGGTCATGGATGGTTGGAAGCCACCATGTGGACCCTGGGATTTGAACTTAGGTCCTCTGCAAGAACAACAAATGATCTTAATGGTTGAGTCATCTCTCCAGCCCCATTATCACCAAATTATTTGGAACAATTCCTACAATCCCAAATCATCTCTATTTTTAATGTAGGAGGAACAAGAAGAAAAAAATCTAAGAAGTAATAAACTATATTGATTAATAGTCTCCATGTATGCCATGCATAGCAGCTTTTTAGGGGTAATATATTTGAGGAAAACTTAATAATTTGATCACCAAACTAGCAATAGTTTTTATTGATCTCATCCAATCACCAATTCTTATAGCTCAGGTAAATAAGAAACCTGTGTCATAATGTAAATCTGGAGAATATACGGAACTTTCCTCCAAAGATGATATGGTAAGGTATTGTTTTTAATTAGGAGTAAAACTGGTCCCCCTATCTGAGTTCTAGTAGTTAATGAAATGCAAATTGAATGCTTCTCCCTGTTAAACATCAGAAGGGTCAATGTTTAAGTTCTTTTCAAATATTCGGATTCGTGCTGTGAATTTTAAATGCTAATTCCACAGTCACCTCACCACTGACAGTATCTGCTCAACTCTTCCCTAGACTAAAGCTCATTTTCCTTAGTGATAAACGGATTAACACGTGGCTTTGCCCAGCTTCCTCAAGCACAGCATTCTCTATTTGCATTTGAGGTCTAGTAGATCTTACTAATCATGCAAATTTGTATAAAAATAAATAAAAAGCTATGAAAATTGTTTGGGGGTAATTCAAAGAAAATTAGGTTATTTCAAGGTTATTAACAGGCAGAAATGGAGAGACAGGTGAAGATAGGCAGGCAAATGCAAGGGTCATTTAAAGTAATTTGTGCAGAATGTGGTTTACAAAAAAAAAAAATGTCACTTGTGAAAGCCTAAATATAACCCTTCAAGTTTAATAACACTCACAGTCAACATTCAGCAGCATACAGCCAAGGCAGCTGTCATACAGCCATAATTACACATTTTATGATTCAGTGCAAGTCAGGGGTTGTGTTCCACCAAGGCCCTTAAGAAAAAGAAATGCTAGAGATGGGTCCTCTCAGCTAGGATTCCTTCCATTACAGTGAGAAGAGCACACAAACTTGTTACCCAGCACCAAGTGGTCAGCCCTGCAAACATACACATAAGTAACATTACACAGACTAAACGGGTTGCACATACTGAGTATATATGTATGTAACAACTGATGAGAAGAGAGGCCACAGTTTCGAAAGAGAGCAAGGAGGGGGTGTGGGGGGCAGTGAATGGGCAAGTGAGGTAATTATAATCTCAAAAAAATAATGGAAACTGAACAATTCTCTACTCAATGACTACTGTGTCAAGGAAGGAAGGGAGGGAGGAAGAGAGGAAGGGGGGGGAGGAATTAAAGGCTTTCTAGAATTGAAAGAAAATGATGCAGAACATACCCAAACTTATGGGACACAATGAAAGTGCTAAGAAAGCATAGCACTAAATCCCTTCATAAAGAAATTAGTGAGATCTCATTCTATTGATTTTAGCACCTGATTCTGTCTCAGCACACCTGAAAAAAAGCTCTCAAAAAATCAAACACACCCAAGAGGAGTAGACAGCAGGAAATAGTCAAACTCACAGCTGCAGTCAATATTTCAGAAACAAAGAGAATACAGAGAATCAACGAAACCCAAAGTTGCTTCTTTGAGATAAAAAACAAAAACAACAACAACAAAAAAAACCAAAACAAAAGATAGACAAACTCTTGGCCAAAGTGACTAAAAGGCAGAGCAAGAGCATGGGAGGATATTAACAAAATTAGAAACAAAAAGGGGACATAATGATAGACACGGAAGAAATCCAAAGAATCATTAGGTCTTATTTCAAAAACCTATACTTTACAAAATTGAGAAATCTAAACAAAATGGACAATTTTCTTGATAGATGCCACTCACCAAAGTTAGATAAAGTTCAGGTAAACAACTTAAATATTCAGTAAGGAAATAGAAGCAGTCATTAAATGTCTCCCAATTCCCCCACCCCACCCCCCAAAAAATGCCCAGGGTCACGTGGTTTTAGTACAGAATTCTATCAGACAGACTTTCAGAGAAAGCTAATACCAATATTCCTCGAAGTATTCAAAAAAAGAAAAAAGAAAAAGAAAAAGAAAAGAAAAGAAACAAAAGGAACACTGTCAAATTCATTTTATGAGTCCACAATCACTCTAATACCTAAACCACACAAAGATTTAACCAAGAAAGAATTTCAGACCAATTTCCCTTATAAACATACATGTGAGATGGTTCACATACAAAAATACATCAATGTAATCGATATAAACAAACTGGATGAAAACAAGCACATGGTCATCTTATTAAATGTTGAAAAAGCCTTTGACAAAATCCAACAAACACCCCTTCATGTTAAAAGTCTTAGAGAGATCAGGGATACAAGACCCATACATAAACACAACAAAGGCAACATACAGCAAACCAGCAGTCAACATCAAATTACATAGAGAGAAAATTAAAGCAATTCCACTAAAATTAGGGACAAGACAAGGCTGCGCATTCTCACTCTATCTCTCCAATATAATATTCAGAGTTCTAACCAGAGCAATTAGACAACTAAAGGACATCAAGGGGATACAAATTGAAAAGGAAGAAGTCGAAATATCACTTTTGGTAGATGATTTGGTAGTATACATAAGTGACCCCAAAAACTCTACCAGAGAACTCATACAGCTGATAAATACCTTCAGCAAAGTGGATGAATACAAAGTTAAGGAGACAAATAGCCCTTCTTAATACAAATGATAAGCAGACTGAGAAACAAATTAGAGAACCAACACCCTTTACAATAACCACAAATAATATAAAATATTTTGGTGCAACTAACCAAGCAAATGAAAGATCTGTATGACAAGACCTTCAAGTCTCTGAAGAAAGAAATTGAGGAAGATATCAGAACACGGAAAGATCTTCCATGCTCATGGATTGGTAGGATTAACATAGTAAAAATGGCCATCTTACCAAAAGCAATCTATATATTCAATGCAATTCCCATCAAAATTCCAACACAATTCTTTACAGACCTTGAAAGAACAATTCTCAACTTCATATGGAAACCAAAAAACAAAAAACCCAAGAGAGTCAAAACAATTCTGAATAAAAGAACTTCTGAGGTATCACTATCCCTGATATCAAGCTGTACTACAGAGCAATAGCAATGAAAACTGCATGGTATTGGTTTAGGAACAGACAGGTTGATCAATGGAATCGAACTGAAGACCTAGAAATCAACCCACATACCGATGGACATGTGCTTTTTGTCAAAGAAGGCAAGACTATACAATGGGAAAGACAAAGGATCCCTAATAAATGGTGCTGGACTCACTGGGTGTCTTCATGTAGAAGAATGTAAGTAGATCCATATCTATCACCCTGCATAAAACTCAAGTCAAAGTGGATCAAAGACTTCAACATAAAATCAGATACACTAAATATAATAGAAGAGAAAGTGGGGAACAGCCTTGAATGTTTTGGTACGGGAGATAACCTCCTGAACAGAAAACCAACAGCTTAGGCACTAAGGTCAATAATTAATAAATGGGACCTCATACAACTGAAAAGCTTCTATAAGGCAGAGTACCCTGTCAAAAGGACAAAACGGCAGCTTACAAAATAGGGAAAGATCTTCACCAACCCTACATCTGACAGAGGACTGATATCCAAAATATATAAAGAACTCAAGAACTTAGACATCAATAAAACAAATAACCCAATTAAAAAATGGGGTACAGAGCTAATCAGGGAATTCTTGACAGAGAAATATCTAATAGCTGAGTATTGAGGATCTGCTGCAGTTTGAGAGACGGTCCTGAGGAAGGCGTGTTTGGGAGCTCACAGTCAATGAGGGGGAGCAAGCTGACAGCTCTGTCGTCTGCTGGAAGATACCTCTCCCTTGAAGACCAAAGCTCAGTCTTTTATTTTGCATAAGCCACTTTCTTAGGAATTGCATATCAATTCAATCAACTCCTGACACTATTAATGATATTCTGCTCTGCTTGTAGACTGGAACCTAGCATAACTGTCTTCTGAGAGGCTCCACCTAGCAGCTGATGGAAACAGATGCAGAGACCCACAGCCAAACATTAAGTGGAGCTTGGGAAATCTTGTGAAAGAGGGAGGAAGGATTGAAGGAGTCAGAGAGGTCAAGGACACCATGAGAAAACCTACAGAATCAACTGATCTGTGCCCCTACAGGGGCTCACAGAGACTGAACTGCCAACCAGAGATCAAACATGGCAGATCTATGCCTTCTGCACATTTGTAGCATTTGTAGAACTCCATCTTCATATGGGACTCCTAACAGCAGGCTCTGTCTCTGACTCTGTTGCCCTCCTGCAGATCCCCTTCCTCTAACTGGGCTGCCTTGCCTAGTTACCACAGAAGATGCACCTAGTCCTAGTGCAACTCGATATGCCAAGACTACTTGATAATCCTTGAGAGGCCTCCCCTTCTCTGAGAAGAAACGGGGTAGAGGAGATAAGGAGAGATTGGGAGGAGAGGAAGAAGAGGAAGATGCTATCAGGAAGGCAAGGTACACAAAGCTCTGAGTGTAGACTGGAGATCCAACGGCAGTTTTGTAATCTACTGAGGTCCTTGTTCACTTTATTTATTTAGCTGGATTAAAAAACAAAACACAATAAAAACAACAACAACAACAAAAAAAACTCCAGTAAGAACTAACCTCTTGTGTGTTTGACTTCCTCAAACACCATCAAATTAAGAGCTATTTAGAAATATGATAACGGACCACACTCTTTTTTTTTTTTTAAGTTGTGAAAAACATATATTCTTTTTTTTTTAATTTACATTCCAAATCACTTCCCCTTTCCCGTTTCCTCCCTCCCCGAAAGTACCATAAGCCCCCTTCCCTCCCTCTTTTCTCCATTCAACCCCCTCTCCTTACTCTGTCCTGGCGTTCCCCTACATCCAGTCTTTCCAGGACCAGGGGTCTCTCCTTCCATCTTTTTAGAAATCTATTGATATGCGGATTGTGTCTAGGGTATTCCGAGATTCTAGGTCAATATCCCCTTATCAGTGACTGCATACCATGTGTGTTCTTTTGTGATTGGGTTACCTCACTAAGGATGATATTTTCAAGTTCTGACCATTTGCCTAGGAATTTCGTGAATTCATTGTTTTTAATTGCAGAGTAGTATTCCATTGTGTAAATATACCACATCTTCTGAATCCATTCCTCCGTTGAGGGACATCTGGGTTCTTTCCAGCTTCTGGCTATTATAAATAAGGCTGCTATGAACATAGTGGAGCATGTGTCCTTATTGCATGCAGGTAAAGTCTCTGGGTATATGCCCAGGAGTGGTAGCCGGATCCTCCAGGAGTGTCATGCCCAGTTTTCTGAGGAACCGCCAGACTGCTTTCCAGAGTGGTTGTACCAGCTTGCAATCCCACCAGCAGTGGAGGAGTGTTCCTCTTTCTCCACATCCTCGCCAACAACTGCTGTCTCCTGTGTTTTTGATCTTAGCCATCCTGACTGGTGTGAGATGGAATCTCAGAGTTGTTTTGATTTGCATTTCCCTAATGACTAAGGATGATGAACATCTCTTTAGGTGCTTCTCAGCCATTAGATATTCTTCAGGTGAGAACTCTTTGTGTAGCTCTGTACCCCATTTTTTAATAGGGTTACTTGCCTCTCTGGAGTTTAACTTCTTGAGTTCTTTGTATATATTGGATATTAGCCCTCGGTCGGATGTAAGGTTGGTAAAGATCATTTCCCAGTTAGTTGGTTGCCGCTTTGTCTTTTTGACAGTGTCTTTTGCCTTGCAAAAACTTTGTAATTTAATGAGGTCCCATTTGTCTATTCTTGATCTTAGAGCATAAGCTATTGGAGTTCTGTTCAGGAAATTCTCCCCTGTGCCCATATGTTCAAGGTTCTTCCCTAGTTTCCCTTCTATTAGTTTCAGTGTGTCTGGTTTTATGTGGAGATCTTTGATCCACTTAGAATTGAGCTTAGTGCAAGGAGATAAGGATGGGTCAATTTGCATTCTTCTGCATGTTGACCTCCAGCTGAGCCAGCACCATTTGTTGAAAAGGCTATCTTTTTTCCACTGGATGGTTTTAGCTCCTTTGTCAAAGATCAAGTGACCATAGGAGTGTGGATTCATTTCTGGGTCTTCAATTCTGTTTCATTGATCTACATGTCTGTTACTGTACCAATACCATGCAGTTTTTAACACTATTGCTCTGTAGTACAGCTTGAGGTCTGGGATACTGATTCCCCCAGAGGTTCTTTTACTCTTGAGAATAGTTTTAGCTATTCTGGGTTTTCTGTTATTCCAGATGAATTTTTGAATTGCTCTTTCTAACTCTATGAAGAATTGAGTCATAGATGCAAACATCAACAATAGAATACAAGAGATGGAAGAAAGAATCTCAGGTGCTGAAGATACCATAGAAAGCATCGACTCAACAGTCAAAGAAAATGCAAAATGCAAAAAACGTGTAACCCAAAACATCCAGGAAATCCAGGACACAATGAGAAGACCAAACCTAAGGATTATAGGTATAGATGAGAGTGAAGATTTGCAACTTAAAGGGTCAGTAAATATCTTCAATAAAATTATGGAGGAAAACTTCCCTAACCTCGTATCTTCAGCACCTGAGATTCTTTCTTCCATCTCTTGTATTCTATTGTTGATGTTTGCATCTATGACTCCTGATTTCTTCCCAAGGTTTTCTATCTCCAAAGTTGTCTCCCTTTGTGATTTCTTAGTTGTTTCTATTTCCTTCTTTAGATCCTGGATGGATTTGCTGAGATCCTTCATTTGTTTGTTTGTATTTTCCTGTATTTCTTTAAGGTATTTTTGCGTTTCCTCTTTCAGAATTTCTGCCTGTTGACCCATTCTCCTGTATTTCTCTAAGCGATTTTTGTGTTTCCGCCTCATGGGCTTCTATCTGTTGATCCATCATCTCCTGCATTTCTTTAAGCAGTTCTCGTGTTTCCTTTGTAAGGGCATCTATCCATTGATTCATTTCTTTAAGCAATGAAGAATTGAGTTGGGATTTTGATGGGGATTGCATTGAATCTGTGTATTACTTTTGGTAAGATGCTCATTTTTACTATATTAATCCTGCCAATCCATGAGCATGGCTCCAGGAATCCACTAGGCTGAGCCTTTAGATGTGCAAGGCCTCCCCAATATAAGATCACTTGGGGCAAGGCACATTAGGGCTCCAAAGTCACTCAGGAGCAGGCAGGCCCCAGAAATCGGTGCCAGGGGAATCCTGGTAATCCAGGGGGGGCAGAAATAGCTTTGCAGGCTCACAGGAGGTCCAACCAACAGCCAGTGGCAGCAGGACCAACTAACACCAGAGGTATCCAGATGGCAAAAGGCAAACGTAGGAATGTTACTAACAGAAATCAAAGTAATGTGGGACCATCCGAACCCAACTCTCCAACAGCAGCAAGTCCTGGACACCCCACCACACCCGAAAGACAAGATCTGGATTTAAAATCACTTCTCATGATCCTATTAGAGGATCACAAGAAGGACACAAATAAATCTCATAAAGAGTTACAGGAGACCATGAATCAACAGTTAGAAGCCCTTACAAAGGAAACACAAAAATCACTTAGAGAAATGCGGGAGAACATGGATCAAAAGATGGAGGCGCACAAGGAGACAACACAAAAATCGCTTAATGAGATGAATCAACGGGTAGATGCACTCACAAAGGAATCACAAAATTTGCATAAAGAAATGCAGAAGAATATGGGTCAACAGATGGATGCCCATAAGGAGGCAACAAAAAAATTGCTTAAAGAAATGAATCAATGGTTAGATGCCCTTACAAAGGAAACACGAGAACTGCTTAAAGAAATGCAGGAGACGATGGATCAACAGATGGAATCCCATGAGGAGGAAACACAAAAATCGCTCAGAGAAATGCAGGAGAACGTGGGTCATCAGGAAGAAATCCTGAAAGAGGTAATGCAAAAATACCTTAAAGAAATACAGGAAAATACAAACAAACAAGTGAAGGATCTCAGCAAATCCATCCAGGAACTAAAAAAAGGAAGTAGAAACAACTAAGAAATCACAAAGGGAGCCAACTTTGGAGATAGAAAACCTTGGGAAGAAATCAGGAGTCATAGATGCAAACATCAACAATAGAATACAAGAGATGGAAGAAAGAATCTCAGGTGCTGAAGATTCCATAGAAAGCATCGACTCAACAGTCAAAGAAAATGTAAAATGCAAAAAACGTGTAACCCAAAACATCCAGGAAATCCAGGACACAATGAGAAGACCAAACCTAAGGATTATAGGTATAGATGAGAGTGAAGATTTGCAACTTAAAGGGCCAGTAAACATCTTCAACAAAATTATGGAGGAAAACTTCCCTAACTTAAAGAGAGAGATGTCGATGAACGTACAAGAAGCCTACAGAACTCCAAACAGACTGGACCAGAACAGAAATACCTCCCGTCACATAATAATCAAAACACCGAATGTTCTAAACAAAGAAAGAATACTAAAAGCAGTAAGAGAAAAGGGCCAAGTAACATACAAAGGAAGACCTATCCGAATCACATCAGACTTCTCACCAGAGACTATGAAAGCCAGAAGATCCTGGGCAGATCTCATGCAGACACTAAGACAGCACAAATGCCAGCCTAGACTACTATACCCAGCAAAACTCTCAATCACCATAGATGGAGAGACCAAGATATTCCATGATAAAACCAAATTTTCACAATATCTTTCCTCAAATCCAGCCCTGCAATGGATAATAGGTGGAAACCTCCAATACAGGGAGAGAAACAACACCCTGGAAAAAATGAGATAATAACCTTCTTGAATCAAACCCAAAAGTAGATAACCACTCAAACATAAAGATAGCGTCAAGAATGGCAGATGGCAATAATCACTATGCCTTAATCTCTCTTAATATCAATGGTCTCAATTCCCCAATTAAAAGACATAGACTAGCAGACTGGATACGTAAACAGGACCCAGCATTTTGCTGCATGCAGGAAACGCACCTCAGTGTCAAAGACAAACACTACCTCAGAGTAAAAGGCTGGAAAACAATTTTACAAGCAAATGGCCCCAAGAAACGAGGTGGAGTAGCCATCCTAATATCGGATAAAATTGATTTTCAACCTAAAGTCATCAGAAAAGACACAGAAGGACACTACATACTGATCAAGGGAAAAATCCACCATCAAGAACTCTCAATCCTGAATATCTATGCTCCAAATGCAAGGGCACCCTCATTCGTAAAAGAAACTTTACTAAAACTCAAAGCACACATCGCACCGCACACAATAATAGTGGGTGACTTCAACACCCCGCTCTCTGAAATGGATCGTTCAGGAAAGCAGAAACTAAACAGGGACACAGTGAATCTAATTGAAGCCTTGGACCAAATGGAACTAACTGATATATATAGAACATTTCATCCTAGAGCAAAAGAATACACCTTCTTCTCAGCTCCTCATGGTACCTTCTCCAAAATCGACCATATAATTGGTCACAAATCAGACCTCAACAGATACAAGAAGATAGAAATAATCCCATGCCTCCTATCAGATCACTATGGAATAAGGGTGGTCTTCAATGGCAACAAAAACAAAAGAAAACCCACGTACACATGGAGGCTGAACAATGCTCTACTCAATGATAACTTGGTCAAGGTGGAAATAAAGAAAGAAATCAAAGACTTTTTGAAAGTTAATGAAAATGAAGGCACAACATACCCTAATTTATGGGACACAATGAAAGCAGTGCTAAGAGGAAAATTCATAGCCCTGAGTGCCGCCAAAAAGAAACGGGAGACAGCATACACTAACAGCTTAATGGCACACCTGAAAGCCCTGGAACAAAAAGAAGCAAATACACCAAAGAGGAGTAGAAGGCAGGAAATCATCAAACTCAGGGCTGAAATCAATGAAGTAGAAACAAATAAAACCATACAAAGAATCAACAAAACGAGGAGTTGGTTCTTTGAGAAAATTAACAAGATAGATAAGCCCTTAGCCAGACTAACCAGAGAGCACAGAGATAGTATCCAAATTAATAAAATCAGAAACGAAAAGGGAGAGATAACAACAGAAACTGAGGAAATTCAAAAAATCATCAGATCCTACTACAAAAACCTGTATTCAACACAACTAGAAAATCTTGAGGAAACGGACCACACTCTTAAAGGGCTTTTATCCAGGTTTTTCAATATGTCATTGCCTGTGAGTAAGGCTCAGAAACATCAGGTGCTAAAGGCTGTGGTGGCTTAGTGGAGAGGGAAGCGTCTGATCATACGGAAGAGGCTGACGTAGGAGAACGTGTGTGGAACTGCCTCCTCACCGTAGCCGGTACCTGTGGGTTTTCCCTTCTCTCTGCTCCTGGCACTCAACCCTCTGGCAAATTTGCCTCTGCTTCCTTCAGATTCACGTCTTTGCAGCAGTCTCAAGCCACATGGTTTCCGCTGGGGTGGAGTGCATCAAAAACGCATATGCCGTTCAGCGGGATTCTACCCCTATCGAAGCTAATCACTAAACACCCCGACCCCAGTCCCATACGGGGACTTCTAGCAATATGAATGTGCTTTGTGCCTTTCAGGCCTGAGCCACGGTTAGGGTTGGATGCATTACACACAGCTCCAGTGCTAAGGGATGACCTGTTAACGTTCTCGGATCCTGAATCCGCCAGACATGCTTGGTATCATCCCTGTCTCAGGACCATCTCTGACGTTAGTGATAACTCTCTTTGCTTAAGCTGGTAGGTATTGGCTTCCTGTCATGAACAACCAACTAATATAGCTCGAAACACAAATCCTGACGGGAGTAAAGATAAAGTCAGTAATCCTTCGGAGTAATTGTTAAATCCAGCGACATCCGTTACAGCCATTGTTTTTCATGGCCAGTTCTTCCACTAGGTCACATGCCTCTTGGGTGCAGAGGCCCAGCTTAGTTATCTTTCATCCTTTTTACCCACAGTGATGGCTGTAGGCTCAGAGTTTTCAAAACCTACTTTCAAAAAGGGTTCTTAAACGCTTTAACCTCCCTTCTAGCCCATCACCCACCAGAGGGAGTGGAAAGAAAAGGTTAATGGAGCAAAGGAGGATGTGGACCTGTGTGGAAACAGTTCTCTGGAGCAAATCCAATCTGTGTTGTCAGGATCTCAGCAGTTCAGTTCACAGGAAGCAGCAGCAGCAACTCCACCCACTCACAGACATCATTTTGTGAATCAGCAACGGCAGTTCAGTCCAGAAGAGATCAAGAGTGTCTGCCAATCAGCCTGAGCCTGAACACCACCAAAAGTTTTTCGGTGTGTTTCTCTCTATGAAGTCACAACAAATGATGACCAAAAAAAGAATGGTAAGGTGAACCAATACCACCCAGTGCCATCAGCTAAGACCTGCATCAGCAAAGCCCAATGATGGCCAGCAAGGAATGTTAAGGCATCAATACTACCCAGCCTTATCCTCTGTCCATTGGGCTATATTTATATCCTTCCCAAACATCACCTCTCTCAAGCATCGTTTGAGCAAAATATCATATGCCCTTTTCCCAGGCTACCTCCAGAAAAACACCATGTTAGTTCTCAGATAAACATCCTCCCACGTGTCTGCTTCAGCAAAAACATCCTCTAAGGCAGTGTCCAAAAAAACATCACACGACACAACCGAGTCTCCAAAAAACCCAGGAATGTCCACTTCAGGTGGCTGTCAATCTTAGCTGTCAACTTGACATACCTGGGAAGAAAGCATATCAAATTACTTCCATCAAATTGGACCATGGGCTCATCTGTCAGACATATTCTTAATTGGTAACTGATGTAGGAGAGTCCAGCCCACCATGGGCAGCGCCACTCCTTGGCAAATGGGCCTGGGAAAACTACCAGAGCAAGCCAGAGAAATCCCACCAGTGAGGAGCATTCCTCCAGGGTTTCTGATTCTGTTCCTCTCCAGTTTCCTGCCTTGAGCCAAACTAGCGCTTCCTATTATGATAGACTCTAACCTGCAAGTCAGATAAACCCTCTCTTCCCCAAGTTTCTTTGGGTCCTGGTGTTTATCACAGGAACAGAAAACAAAACAGGACATCCACCCAAGGTAGCTCATGGAAATAATATATACTCAATACAGAATAATTCGTATCACAATCAAAGGTTATAAAGTGTACTCCAAAAACGTACGCTATTGAAAAATTAAACTCCGGTCACTGAATCAGTTCCTCTTCTGATTTAATTGCTAAAAGAACTAAAAACAACTCAAAATGTATCACAGTAGACTAAGCTCCTAGGACATTCGTTTGTATGCTAGACTTCCTTCTTCAATATTGCTAAATAAATAAAATGATTCTGTATTTTAGGAAACAAAAAAAATTGGAAGAACTCATTTTTAAAAATTTATACGGGGCTTTGGGAGGAAAACTGCAAATACAGCAGAAACACACAGAATAATACACTCAGATAGTTGCTCCAACCAAACAATGAATGAAAGACAATGGGGTATTTGGACTATATCTTCTTTGAACTGTGTTTTATGGGCTAAGCTAGGGTAAGTAGCTTGTTTATGGGCAATAGAATGACCATATCCATTATCCAGAAGAAAGGCCCTGAATCTTAATCTCTGCCATTTCAAATATGCTTTCCAAAAAAAAAAAATTATTTCCTTGCTGAATAGGATTTCTACTTTCTTTGGTGAACTTTCCACGAAATTGTAGTGCAAGTGACCGTAAACTGGTTATAAGTAGCTGGCTACAAAAGTTGGAAAATACACCCTTAAGCAATGCTAAGGCTAAAACAGTGAAGTGTGTTCACTGAGCTATCCTGAACAAAACTATGAAATGGTATATGTCAGTAATGCTGGCATCAAAAACAAAAACCCAGAGCACAGACAAGGTCCCCTGGGTTGTCCTTGCTGTTCCCAGTTGCCCAGTGTGATGGTTTGTATAGGCTCGGCCCAGGGAGTGGCACTACTAAGAGGCCTTGCTGGCGGTGTGTGTCACTGGGGGATGGGCTTAAATACCCTCATCCCAGCTGCCTGGAAGTGAGAATTCTCCTAGCAGCCTTCAGATGAAGATGTAGAACTCTCAGCTCCCCCTGCACCGTGCCTGCCTGGATGCTGCCATGCTCCTGCCTTGATGATAATGGACTGAACCTCTGGACCTGTAAGCCAGCCCCAATTAAATGTGGTCCTTGAAGAATTTCCTTGGCCATGGTTCACAGCAGGAAAACCCTAACTAAGACACCCACCGGGCTAGTTCCCCAGCTGTACAGAGCATCGGATCTCTTGAAAGGCCTCAGCTCCCTCCTCAGGCTTCCATTGGACCTTCTCAGTTGCAGGGAATGATGGTCACTTCCCTGTGAAAACTAACACTTCCCCATCAGTTCCCTCCCTTTCCTCTCACACAGCAAAGCCGCTCCCGGAGTTCTCTGCCAGTCAACCTTAAGACAGACTAAACAACACCTATATGGGAAGGACACTCCTGGGCATGTCAAAGAGAACCCCACAGCCAAATGGTCCCAACCTGAGGACACACAGACACACACACACACAGAGAGAGAGAGAGAGAGAGAGAGAGAGAGAGAGAGAGAGAGAGAGAGAGAGAGAGAGAGAGAGAATATTACCCATGAAAAGCAAAACTCAGACTCCTGTATCCCAGCCCCTTTCTTTCATACTGGGGCACTAAGTTAGAGTTTCTACTACTGTGATGAAACACCACGACTAAAAGCAACTTGAGAAGAAAAGGGTTTCTTTTCCTTACACTTCCCCATCACAGTCAGACATCCAAGGAAATCAGGACAGGAACTCAAGCTGGGCAGGAACCTGGATGCAGGAGGTGATGCAGAGGGCATGGAAGGATGCTGCTTGCTGGTTTGCTCCTTATAACTTGTTCAGTCTGCTTTCTTATAAATCCCAGGACCACCAGCACCAGGGATGGCACCACCCACAATGGGTTGGGCCCTCCCATGTCAATCACTAAGAAAATTCTCTATAGGCTTTGTTAGGATTCTGTCTAAGCTCCATCCCATTGTTACCTGGCAACAGCTATGCCCCGCCCCACAGTTACCTGGCAACAGCCAGATAGGCCTGGCCTACTATAAAAGGGGCTGCTTGGCCCCTCCTCTCCCTCTTACTCTCTTACTCCTGTTTCCTGCTTGCTTCTCTCTTGCCGTCTTGGGCTCTTCTCTCTCCCTCTCCCCTCCCCCCCTCTCTCCACATGGTCATGGCCGGCCTCTACTTCTCTACTCTTTCTCCGCCTTTACTACACTCTTAACCCCCCTCTCCATGCCCTGAATAAACTCTATTCTATACTATACCGTTGTGTGGCTGGTCCCTCAGTGGGAAGGGATTCCTCGGCATGGGCCCACTGAGTCACCCCTTCCCCCACACCTCACCACACCCCATAGAACATATTCTTATACCTTTTTTATCTTTTTATAATCACAACAGGCTTGCCTACAGCACGATATATGGAGGTATTTTCTCAACTGAGGGTCTCCCCCTCAGATGACTCTACTTGTGTCATGTGGGTATAAAAACTGCCAAGCATAGGTAGAATTACAATCTGATCCCAGGATAGCAGTTTACCTGGGGCCTCTTGGACTTTCCCTGAGGCCCCATATTCCCTCTGATTGCAGCTTTTCTCTCTACTCAACCAGCCGCTGTTTCCACCCGTAGCTCATTCCTTGCCCTCAGCTTCACACCCTTCTTTTGAATTCATTCTCTGAAAGTGCTCAGAGAGGTTCCTAATGAGCTCCCTGTTGCCACAACCAGTGGCCATCGTAGGGAGTTTGGGTTTCCCTGAAGCACAGTGAGTGACCAGACAAGAGACAGATAGTTGTTAAGAGCACATGCATGAGACTCCTGGGAGCAAGACAAGGGGGAAGAGAGGGGACTACTGTGGCCAAGACAGAAAGGAAATGGCAGAGTATTGGTGAGGGGATTCGAGGGGAAAGCGTTGGGTTTCTGTTTTGTTTAGAGCTCAAAGCAATAGAACTTGCTAGTGTATTTCTGATAAAAGGAAAAGAAACGGAGAAAATTGAAAAATCTCTTTTTAAGTTGGGGTTTGAAAATCCGTAGTGTTACTGAGACATAAGATCTGGAGAGAATAGGTTGGGGAAACAGGTCAAGCTAAGGGGTCATTAGAAGACCGATGGCTCTGCTCTTCTCTGAAGAAAACTATCCCCACCCCGCCATTCTCAGAATTCTTTAGTCGCCTGTAGTTCTTTGGTTAAGGTTGAAGCCTCAAGATCTTTCCCCTGTCCCCTTCAGCATGTCCATAGGTGTTGTCCTTGATGAGCTCACCTTAGCCAGTCACATTGGTGAGACTTTATGGGTATAGCCTCTGTCTGACATTAGCAGGTAACACAGTTGCATAGCAAACTATGTGCTCCTCTGGCTATTGCGGTCTTTCTGACCTCCTTTCTACAATGATTCCCTGGGCTTCAGATACAACACTGTTTTGTACATAGATCCACTGGGACTGAGCTCCATTTTTATTGGTTGTGGTTTTCTGTAATAGCATCTGTTCCAAAAAGAAGTTTCCTTCTTAGGGGGGAGGACTACAATTACCTGTGGGTGTAAGGACAGATATTTAGAATTTAGCTAGGGATTATCCAAGTTTGGTGAAGTGGTGTTTACACTTCAAGACCCAAGGCTTCACTATACCTGGGTAGTTAGCTAAGTTTCTAGCACCAGGCATGAATAGCTCCCTCTGATTGGTCAGGCCTTAAGTCCAATTAGAAAGCTGTTGGTTACCACTGAGGTGTGTGTGCCACTAATACACCCTTAAGGTTATTATGCCATGTTGGCTGTTGTGGCGGCTCACAGGCATCATAACTGCACAAAACTGTCGGTTGCTTACCTACATACAAACAACATTATACAAGACTGAGCAGGTTATACTTAGAAATATAAGTGAGAGGGGGTTGAATGAGGAACAGAGGGAGGGAAGGGGGCTTACGGGACTTTCGGGGAGGGAGGAAACGGGAAAGGGGAAATCATTTGGAATGTAAATAAAAAAAACTTAGAAAATAAAAAAATATATATACTTCAAAAAAAAGAAATATATATGTATATACATATATGTATGTAACAATAATTAATGAAAAAAAGAGACCATAAATTTGAAAGACAGCAAGGAGAGGTGTGTGGGAGGGTTTGAAGGGAGGAAAGAGAGGAGGTAAACGGTGGAAGCCTATAACTGTCTCAAGAATAAGAGAAACGACTTTAAACTCTAGGAAGGTGATTTTAGCATTGTGTTAGTGATATGTATTAGGCTCCAGGTAAGGATATTGCAAAATAAGATGGAATGCATGAATACATTCACTACTAATTGTTTGTGTCTATTTTAAAAGCAAGCCAGTTGAGCTTTAAACATCTATTGATTTGTGATTATTCATTATTTTCATTTCTCAGTGGTTATGGAGAAACAACTTTCTGTAGTTCATCAGTTCTTGAATTCATCATTTTAAAAATGTATTCATATTTCTAGAAATTAAGATTCAACTACAGTTTAATATTACATGAGCAATCAGACACAGGGATAGAGTTGAAAACCCTGGCGACTTGCAGAAGCAAAGTCTGCAAGGAATGTAAGTCTGATTAAAATACCTTGGCCTTCCATACATGGAATAATACTGGGCTAAGTTTACAAGGAATGTAAGTCTGATTAAAATACCGTGGCAGTCCATAACACAGGATAATACTGGGTTAAGTTTATATCACAGTCTAGGCCCATAACTTTTGGCCTTGAGGAGAAACCAGGTCCAGAATACTAAACAACCACAGAGAGTCTATGTGCCAGCATCCAATTTGAATGTCTGGTACTGCACTAGACCCCCTAACATTCATGTGCACGATTTAAATCCCATTTTACCACTAGAAAAGCAATCACAGTAAAATATGATATATATGTGAAAAATATATATATATGAAATAAATTAATTTCTTGAACGCAAATAACTGAAATATTTGGCTTCCCGGACCACATACTAGAAATAGCAAATGATCAGGAGAGTGGGGGGGGGGGATGATATTCTAAAGGCTAAACCACGGCAGGTGGCAGCCTAACAAGAATGAATTTGGAATGACCCAGCAAGTAAAGTCACAGTTATTCAGGTGGAAGCAGGAGAAGGACTTCCTGTGTGATAGTTGTCTGTGGTAATAATGCAATATGCCTCACTAAGAGCCTTCTCTCTCCCGGGGAACTGTGTTTCCACAGATAAAAGAAGAAATTAAGCAGAAAAAAATTTACAAAATCCATGTTTGGAGATTTCCCATTGAAATTGATTTTTCAAATGCTCTTATTTGGATGTTTACCTCAGTGAACTGACACCTTATTCTCCTCAAAAATGCCTTGTAAACTGATTCCCTCCTGTTCCCCTTTCAAGACCATCTCGTGAGCTGTGGTTGATTTGAGTAGAGATTATTGGTATTGATAAATATAAAATCAGAGAGATTAATCTCCCCTAAGATAAACATGAAGAAGATAGGTCCTGGGGCCTAGAGAGATGGCTCATAGGTTAAGTGCTTGCTTGGAAGTATACCATCCTTAGTTGGACCCCACAGCATGTATAATTTAAAAAGCTGGGCACGATGGCATGAGCTTTTAATCCCAGGCCTTAAGAGTCAGATATAGGAAAATCCCTAGTGCCAGCCAGTCTAGCCAAATCAATGAACCCGGATCCCATTGAGAGACCCTGTCTCCAAAATTATAGTAGAGAACTACCAAGGAATGACATGCCAGAACTTCACACACACACACACACACACACACATTCAAACATGCATATACACACAGACACATACTCATACTTGCACACACACATATACACACACTCACACCTACATTCAAACATGCATATACACACACACTCTCACACACATACACACACTCACACACATATACTCATACTCATTCACACATAGACACACACTCACACACAGACACACAGACACTCACACATACTCTCATACACACACTCACTCACACAGACACACACTCACACACAAAGACATACACTCATACATGCACACACATATATACACACTCACACAGACACACAGACACACACACACTCACACATAGACACACACATACATTCACACATGCACACAATCATTCACACAGACACACACAAACACACACAGACATACATCCACACACACACACTCACACATAGACACACACATACATTCACACATGCACACAATCATTCACACAGACACACACAAACACACACAGACATATATCCACACACTCACACACTCACACATAGACATACACATACAATCACACATGCACACAATCAATCACACAGACACACAAAAACACACACAGACATACATTCACACACTCACACACATTCACACACACTCATACACACATGTACACACTTGCACTCATACATATGCACACTCTTACACTCACATACTCACACTCATGCACACTCTCACACACATGCACATCTCTAGCCACACACCACTACTCACAATTGTGTGACTGCAACAGGTGCCATACACTATCTATCAGTGTTTGAAACATTAAACACTCAATAAGCATAAACAGACTTTCAAATACAGGAATCCCTCAAAAGATATTGTGTTCCAAGACTTTAAGGTAAGGTAACTATTGAAACAAATCAAAACATTTTTTCAGTATGCACAAAAATTGTATTTATACTATAGTATTGTTTCAACTTAATAGATATATCTTGATTTAAAAATAGTTTATTTCTGAAAAATGCTAACAGTCATCTCAGCAGTTGGAAAAATGATGCCAGTAAGCTGCACAGGGCAGGGTTGCCACAAACTTTCAATTTTCAAAAGCTGTGGTCTCTTTGAGGCACAATAAAACAAAGTATAATTGCTAGTCAGGTTTTAATTCCTGTGGCAAAATACCGTCGAGAGTGACTTAAAGGATGATGGGATGATTTGGGGTCATGGTTTCTGGGGATTTCGTCCACGAATGTGTGGCTCTGCTGCCTTAGGCCTGTGGCGATGCGCAATCATCATGGCAGAACTGCATGGAGGAAACTGCTTGCTTCATGACAGCCAGGAAGCAAGTCAGAGTTAAAAGGCCAGGAATAAGATATGTCTTTCTAAAGCATGTCCCACCAACCTCCTCCTTCAATGATCCCCTGACTTTCTCCTAGTTCCCACCACTTTCCCAATAATGCCATCAAATTAATCCCTCAATGGATGACTTTAGATTCCTCGTGACTCAATTATTTCCCCAAAGCCCATGGACTCACACCCAAGCCTTTAAAACATAAGCCTTCAAGGGATATTCCAGACTCATCTCAGGATACTCAACCCTGACCCCCAAAAGCGCATGTCTATTTCACAAGGGAAAAATGCCTGTAGTCCATCTCCAAGAGTCTCGGCAGAGTTAGAATTTCTCCAAAGTTCAAGTTTAAGGACTTCATTGAGACTAAAAGCAATCACTTATCTGTAAGCCCTGATAAAATTAAAAATGAAATCACACTGTAAGGATCCATGATTCACCAAAGACTGACACCCATGACTCAAATAGTATATAAAGGCAAGGAGTGTTTTATTCTGCAGGAATCCAGCATGCTGGGGTCTCCCATTACCAAGACAAGAGAGAGACAACCAAGTGAGCTCACAGGCTCATTTTAAAGCACATTGATGAGCTTTATCTTGCTCTATCTCTACACATTCCAGAACCATTATGAGGCATGAAGGCTGGAGCCTGGGTTTTTTTTTTTTTTTCTATTAGTAATTAACTTACCTGGGCTTACCTGGACTTGCCCAATTCTTAGGTCTAGTCTCCTTAACTGCCAATTTGAAGTCTGTCATGGAATCAGCCTAGCCTTCTCAACATGCTTCTAACAGGTAAGGGCAGAACAATGTTCTCATCCCACATACAGCAAGGCAGGGCTGAAACCCTGTACCCAAGTCCCACAGACCTAGGAAGCTATAACAGAATCTCACTTCCCACTTTAGCTCATTAAGAAGGCTTTCCTGCCTCGGTCACCCTTTGGGAACCTGATACCGTGTTTGGTGTGGCCATCACCACTGCTAGTAACCAGATCCCCCTTCCTGTCACAGATGTCTCTGCATGCCACCCTTGAAGGACAGTGGTTTGGGGACAGAGGTAAGGATTAAAAGATACAGAGCCTTGTAGGGATGCTCTCAGTTGGAGGTCGCTTGCCTTGACACTTCAATTAGTTACTGAGACTAAGTTTTATTAGCATAATTAAATAGAGACCCTATGCATATTCAAATACTACATATAGGTATTCAAACTAGTACATACATGTATTCAAATGACCTTGTACTGAAACTGTTTAAACTGTGCTCTGCCCTGGTTTTTCCTCCTTCCACATTTCCTTCCCTTTGAAGGTCTACATGATGCTTTTAGTGAACCTGTTAACCACACCCAATGGCAGCAAACAATGACACTGTGCTATTTATCCGGGAATAATATTTACCCAACTGTTCCGTTCTGGTATCTTGCCTAATCTTCAACAGAAAATTGATAGCATCCAACCTCTTCCCCTGCCCCCAGGCAAGAGGCACACCTTTCTCCAATGTCTTCCCTGATAAATCTACCTAATCCTCCCCCCTCCACTCACCCTTCCCACCTGCCAGACCTAGCCTAGGTCCTACATGAGGGTCTAAGCTTAGTCCGGCCATCCCTGCTCATGCAGAATTCTAGGATTCTACCTAGCCCCACCCTGACTACCTTACCACCCATAGGCTCCTCCCATGCTACATCCAACTTCTTCACCAGGCCAGGTCTACCACTACACTCCAGGCTTTGACTGGGATGAGCACCCTGTAGACCAGCGGGGTCTCCTTTTCCACCAAGTCAATGGTTTTCAACCCGCCTAACACTGCTACTGATCAATACATTCCTCATGTTGTGGTGACCCCCAAACACAAAACTATTTTTACCGCTACTTCATAACTTTAATTTTCCTACTATTATTAATTGTAATGTAAATATCTGTGTTTTCTGATGGTCTTAGGCTACTCCCGTGAAAGGGTCATTTGGTCATCCAATGCTCGATCCCCAGAGGAGTCACGACCCACAGGTTGATGACCACTGACCTAAGTCATTACCTAAGTCATTTCCAATCACTAGGCCCAACCCACTCACACATCCTCTCTTCTACCGTAACCTATTCTGTCCATATCAGACACAGAACTAACAAAAAAGATGTCCAGATTCCCAGATCTCAAAACAAAACTGCAAATATATACCTCAAATACAAGATACTACAAATACAAAACTACAAATATATGTGTGTGTGTGTCTGTATGCGTGCATGTATGCATGTGTTCAAAATATTGAGCCAACATCTCCTCTCCAAATCTTACCCATTCCACATAAATGTTTGCCAGTGAGAATTATGGAGATGGACCCCAGGTCATAAAATTTAAAAGAATCTCAGACTTCAACAAACAACCCAAGGAGTCCACGGAAGAAACAAGGTAATGACTCAGCATTAAGGACTCAGCAAAATTAAGGAGAATAAAACACTTGGGGGGATGCCCAGGAAAAGAGAAAGGTCACAAAACCCTATCTCCAACCAGCTTATCCTTGGAGAGTTTTAAAACAAAGATAATTATACCATGGCCTCCTTAAAACCCCTCCGATGCTTTCGGCCTCTTACAACCGCTCAGGGTTTCAAGGCACCCCCCAAATGATACTGCCCCAGACTTACTCTTCATTGACCCTTTGTCAGGCCATGGTGAGCAGCTGACTGCACGGCTCCCTCCACCTCCACATCTCTGTGTGTCAGCCCAAGCCCTACTGCTCCAAGTGTCAGTGCTCCTTGATCCAGGAAGCCCTCCCTGACTCCTTGCAAGACCAATGCTGATTTAAATTCTTGTATCTTTACAAGATACTCCAGGCTCTGCCAGGGCAGGACTGTGGCTGGCCTGGATGGCAGTTACATCTCCGACATCTAGTTCTCATCGTGCAGTGGGCACAGAATGCTGAACTGGCTCTGAGTCTCCGTCAAGGGGATGTCTTGGACCCTTCAGGCTGTTACAGCAAACACACGGGACAATGCGGAGGCAGCAGAAATGCATTCCTCGCAGTTCTGAAGGCTGTGAAGTGCAAGGTTGAATCACTCTTGCAGATCTGAGGTAGCGGCTGTGAGGTCTGCTCATGGGTGGCTCCCTTCCTCAAAGAAGCTGCAGCTTCCTCCTCACAGGGTGGAAGGAACAGAGAGCCTCCTCGGATCGCTGTCAAAGAGCATGACTCCGACTAATAAGGGATGTCTCCTTGTGCCTTAACCATCTGCTAAGACTCCTACCTCTTAATACTACAAAAAAAATGGGGATTTGGTTTCCACCTGAATTTTGGAAGGACATAAACTTTCAAAATATGTAGGCAGTGATTCAAATCCATGTGATATAGGACTTCTCTATAGAAGTGACTGACTGTGTGGACATATTATGGAAAAGATAGATGAGATCTTAAAGAAGTGTGGGTTTTCCAGAACATAAGTATAATGATTCACTTACATAAAAACTTTTTGATGATAAGAAACTGTCTAGGGGAACAAAGGGAACTATGAAGAGGGGAAGAGAGGAAAGGAAGAGATATGTGTGAGGGAACATGGTCAAAGTGTATTATATATTTTATAAAAAATGGTCTATGTAAAATGAATAGATGCCAATAAAATTCTATACAGTTGCAATGGATATGGATTCAGAGTGGATACAGAGAAAATAAAGATGAGGAAGAAGTTAAGGGTAGAAATAAAATTAACTGAAGAGCTTGTTGCCTCGGAGAACTGATTCCATGGTGCTTAAGGACATAATCTGCACATCGGACAAACATTCACAAAACGAGATTTTTGAAGTTGGATCTGTGGGGAACATCATGGTTGAACTGGGATGAGGCACTCACTGGACATGACATGGTCAAGATACTGAGAACTGTAATGTTAGTGAAAACAAAAAGAACACCAAGAGATGGTTTGTGTCTTAAAACATTTCCCCTGCTATCTCAGGCAGAAAGAATTTGAAGATAAAGACAGTGGAGAAGGAGAAAACTGTCTCCTGAACACTGTGAGGTAATGGCAGTTCAGGTTAAAGTGATGGTAAGGAAATGGGTGTTGTCCATAGCAACTGAGGTCCCAGAAGGACTCTGTGTTAGGATGAGGAGTGGAAAGAAAGAAGCCAAGGCATCATGTGACTGGAGTAGATGCCAGCCCCACCCTTTGAAATGAGAAAAGAAGAAGGAAGAGCCAAGTTCACTGGATATACCTTCCGACCATACATAGAGCAGCCAGATGTGACAACATGCACTTTTATCCCAGGACTCTGGAGGCAGAAAGATCAGGAGCTCAAGGCCAGCCCCGATTACACAGCAAGGCTTTGCCTCAACAATTAAAATATAAGTAAGTAGATACAGTTCTTAAGGATAAAAACCAATGCCTTGGGTCGAAATTCCAGCCTTCATTTATAGTGTGGATGCTGATAATACCTTGCCTTGGAAGCCCTGCTGTGGTTTGAATGAGAAATGACCTTGTTGTCTGGGGTGTTTCGACACTGGTCCCGGCGAGCAGCCTTGCTAGGGGGAGCAGGATTTGTGATTAAATGCTTTGCATCTCTTCCAGTTTGCTCTCTCGCCTCATCGGATGGTTGAGATGTCAGTGCTCAGCATCTAGTTCCATGCTGACCACTTAGCACCAGGTTTCCCCGCCACGATGCCCATATCCTTCTGGAACCATAATGAGCAATAAACTCTTCTCTCTGCAAGTCGCCTTTGGATGTGCTGTCTTAGCAAACAAAAGAAAATTAATACAAGCCCCATGGCCCAGCACACAGTGAAGGCTTTCAAATCTGGAAGAAAAATTAAATTATTAACAAACTTAGACTTGACAAAACTGCTTGGCCTGAAGATTAAAGGAGTCCTAACCATCATGAAGATTAAATATTAAAATAAATTATTTTATTTCTTAAATAGACGAAACGTTATGTGCTCTCTAGTTTCGCATTTTTAATTCAGTTAAGGACTAAAACACTGGCGGAACGTGGCTGGCCTCATGCTCTGAATTCAGGGCAGGAATTAGCACTGCTCTCTGTGGCAGACAAATATTTTTAAAGTTTAACAAGTGGATAGAGATGTTTCACCAGTGCAGAGTTCATGCTCGCTGCGATCACCGATCTTGGAAAGGCTGTATTTCCAGAAAGTTACTCTCTTGGCATCTCACCTTCTGTTTGCTGAATCTTAGCATTCTGAGACTCATGGAGAACCCAAGCCCATGCAGTAGGAATCTGTGATTCCTTCCGATCATCACCCAATATCCATGCTAATTACCGTGATTTAATTGTGGCTTCTTCCTCTTTTCCAGAATACTTATGAATTATTCTCTGTGCAATCCCAAGGCACATTATTAATGCACATCAAAGAACGGTTTAGTTATAAATATGCATGACCCACACAAAGTAATTCTGTGTGTGAACTTTCATAACAGCCAGGTTTTGCCTTTAATTCCTCGTATTGCTTGATCATAGAGGGTTTCAATCAGGCATGATAATTATTTTATTCTTTTAGGGGGAAAGGTTAAGAAATCGTGGTATTATATTCATCAAATGTCTTGAAAATACCACATGATGTAATCTGTAGCTGTTGTTGAAATTTTCATTCAGTTGTTGTCCTGGCTACTTTATGTCAACTTGACACAAGCTGGAGTCATCTGAAAGGAGAGAACCTTAATTGAAGAAATGCATTCATAAGATCCAGCTGTAGGACATTTTCTTAATTAGTGATCAATGGGAGAAAACCCAGTCCATTGTGGGTAGACCCATCCCTGGGCTGATGGTCCTGGGTTCTACAAGAAAGTAAACTGAGTAAGCCATGGAGAGCAAGCCAGTAAGCAGCACCCCTCCATGACCTCTGTATCAGTTCCTGCCTCCAGGTTCCTGTCCTATCTGAGTTCCTGTCCTGACTTCCTTCAATGATGAACAGTGCTATGGAAGTGTACACTAAATAAATCCTTTCCTCTCCAACTTGCTTTGGTCATGGTGTTTCCTTACAGCAGTAAAAACCTTAAGATAGCTGTGAAACACATTCTCCTGACATAGGTGAATGGGCTACTGACAGTTGCTATATAATATTTATAAGAATTAACTCACATTATTGAGAGGAAGACATGTTTGACATAAATGTAATTGGAATATGGTGGAGTCCCTTCCCATTTGTTTTGTAAGGACTGCTGTCCCTGCTATGACTTTTTCATACCAGACAGCACTCTCCTCCCCAACGTACCATGTAAGTGTTCAAGTATAGATGAATTTCTTAAGGCACTTTATTCTCTAGATTCCAACATTAATTATCGGTATATCTGTTTATTACAATTGCAGTAATTTACAATTACTTTTTCTTCATGATTTTATGCAGTTAGTAATAGTAATGAATACTTAGTACTTACTTTTCTTAGTAACAGTAATAAATACTTGAAGTTGTATGAAAGCTGTTGATCATTCCTC
This sequence comes from Tokudaia tokunoshimensis, assembly GCA_036184795.1. Classification (NCBI taxonomy): domain Eukaryota; kingdom Metazoa; phylum Chordata; class Mammalia; order Rodentia; family Muridae; genus Tokudaia; species Tokudaia tokunoshimensis. The sequence continues at coordinate 49,103,678 of BTHU01000007.1, forward strand.
CCCCAACTCCTACCCCAGAATGTATCGAGAGAATAAGGCATTGAAGATCACTCTGTCACTCACTGCGGGTCTGTGGTGTACTAGGCACTGTGTTCCTTGATATGGATGATTCTAATGGGTACTAATCTGTATGCGGGGGACTGTTACTACATCCACTTGAAGAACCTGTGTAGACATTGCTGGAATCGCCCATCACTGCACAATAGCTCTCCTTCTCATCTCCAGACAAGACAGACAGATTGTTAGGGACAGAGACAAGGCATTCTTCCCCATGCTTCTCCACCTTTCTGGCCAGAATATGCATCATGGTTTCTCTCTTAAGAAAGCTAGAGATCAGGCTAACTGACTTCAGAGAGTTCTTTCTATGTCCATGTGAAGACATTTGATGCTAACACCAAGAGTACCCTTGACTCCTGACATCCAAAAAAACAAAAGTTGTAGTGTCAACACGAGGCACAGTGAGGAAAGAACATTTCCCTCCTGTGCCTTTACTCTCTGTTCCAGGCACCTAATACTTAGGGTCTCTTACCATCTGTCCACTTTCCCCCAGCTTTTATAGACTCCTTGGTCAAGAGACGCTGGGTTCTGAAAGTCAGTTCTGAAGCACGTCCCCTGTGCAGAAATTATCCATGGGAAACAGTAAGGATTTATTGGGCCATGACTGCTTCGTTGTCTTCATAGAATGTTTACTGAGTTTTGGAGTCAAAAGACTGGAGTTGCCTAACGACTTCTCAAGAACTCCAACTCAAAAAAACACTAGTCCTCTCTGCACGTATTAAGAAAATCTTCTAGTGGCAGGAATTCAACCAATACAGAGGACAATACAGAGAAGGCATTCTGGTTAGCTTCTTCACCCGAGCCATACTCTACTTCTGTTTCCAACCACTGTACAAGATGGTTCTCACCTTGTGACTTGAAGACAGCAATCGAGTCTCCTTTTCATCTCTGCTCCACCCAATCTCACTTCCCTCAAACTTCTCAGTGAATATCTAGACCTTCTACAGATTCTATCAACCTATTTTAATATGACATATTAATGTGCCCCAAATTCAAAATTATTTAGAATGCCACGAATCTTCTGAAGAGAGTCAAGAACAGTAAAGGCAACGCCATCCTATAATCTAGACATCACACTTACGTAGATTCATCTGAATATTGCATTATTTTTCATGGAAGACAAGTCACATAGGTCAAGCATTGGGCTTACAAAGTACCTACTGTGACTCTGTGTTATGGTATTTCTAATTACTTTAATATGTATGTGTTATGTATTATCAACTAAACAATAATCTAAGAACCCCATACTCAGCTCTATAGCCGAAGCTTTTATTCAAAATCTTTTTTCTCATTTTCTTTTCATGAGTTAGTATAATCATGTCTTTGTGCAAAATCTAAGAGATAACAACCGAACTCTTGCTACATGCAGACCCTGGGTCAACCACTTAAGTAACTACGCTGTTGATGACTGTACAGGGCAGGGGTCACTCCTTTGTCTCCATTTTTCAGTTGATGAAAGTAAAAGTTAAGAGGTCACTAAGCTAGTAAATGACAAAGCCACAGAGACTCCATCCACCTCTCTCTCTCTCTCTCTCTCTCTCTCTCTCTCACACACACACACACACACACACACACACACACACATCCATTCTATCCACAAACATGTTCCCCTTTGCAGTTCTCTTTCTCTGTGAAGTACCAGCAGCCAACCACTGGATCCATTTGTGCCAAGCCCCTCCCCAGTCCTCTAGGGATTAATCCTGAAAATTACAGAAAGCTAACTTGGGAAAAGAGGAACCACCAATACATAATACATACTCCAAATATCCACCACACAGCTAACCCACACAAAACTGAACACAATCGATTATGAACTGTATATAAAGGGATGCTAGTGTCTATTTTTGAGGCCATGAAAACTCTTACCTCAGATCTTACTGAACTTCTGTCCTTTATCAGTCTGCATCAAAGCTCACAGTCTAGTTTCTGAGACATGATCTTACCTCCCTGTGTTATCTGTCTCTGCGACTGTACTTGCATGTACACCCTACTTAAGAAGATATTACTAAAAAAGGTTTCCATCTCTTGCTTGTGTACTATAATATAGAATTATATATATACATATATATGCATATGTGTGTGTCTGGTTTTTTGAATGTGGCTGCCCTGTCTGCAGGAGAGAGTCTTCTGTCAATGGTCCATGTTCTGTACCACCCTACAGTTAAAAAAAGATATTATATAAACTCCTCCCAATTTCAGAGTTCAAATACAACAGAGCTCAGTTATCAATTTGATTGCCATTAAGGGTGACCTAGGACTAGTAAAATAGGCCTGTATATCTGGAACATTTCCGGAAAGGATTGGCATGTGGTGTAGGAAGTTAAGAGGGAAAGGCCAGCATTTTTTCCTAGATTATGCTGTGACTCCCACAGGGAGGACAGAAGCTGAAAGAAATAGTCAAAAGCTGGATTCTGGAGGCCTACGAGCGTTAATGGCCCACACTAGCAAGTTATTAGTACCATGGCTCCTTACACCCTCAGATGGAGAAACAGAAGATAGAGAAGCCAGACAGAGGGGAACTCAGAGCAGCTCTATTTCCTCTAGCTTTGCTAGGGACATTCTGGTTTCGCACTGCAGGTCTGGAACATTTGACCTCAACTTTACAGGCGAAGCATCAAGCTCCAGGCCCCAGCCTTGTTTCCAGGCCCACCCTGGTTCCAGTCCATTGTTGACCTTGCCAAGCAAGTCTCTGACAAGTCATCACTCCTTGTTCTGCCTACAGGACCCCACAGGGCCTTTGGCCCTACCTAGCCCCCAACAGACCAGCCCCTCAATGTAGGTGACACATTCCTTCAGTGGCCCTGATGTCAAAGAAAGCCAGGGGAAAGCTGTGCAGGTCTGTGTCAGCTGCGCCTTTCTGAGACACTGATGACCTGGCTGCGGCCAGGCCTCACTGTTCCCAGAATCCAGCTTCCCAGCCTTCTGACACTATAGCTCAGCAACAGCAGCTCTCCAGGATGCACCTAAGCTGTCAATATTAAACAGACCCAGAGACTTTACCTGCATGCAATAAGGACACATGCTCCACTATGTTCATAGCAGCCTTATTTATAATAGCCAGAAGCTGGAAAGAACCCAGATGTCCCTCAACGGAGGAATGGATTCAGAAGATGTGGTATATCTACACAATGGAATACTACTCTGCAATTAAAAACAATGAATTCACGAAATTCCTAGGCAAATGGTCAGATTTTGAAAATATCATCCTTAGTGAGGTAACCCAATCACAAAAGAACACACATGGTATGCAGTCACTGATAAGGGGATATTGACCCAGAATCTCGGAATACCCTAGACACAATCCGCATATCAATAGATTTCCAAGAAGATGGAAGGAGAGACCCCTGGTCCTGGAAAGACTGGATGTAGGGGAATGCCAGGACAGAGTAACGAGAGGGGGTTGAATAGGGAAAAGAGGGAGGGAAGGGGGCTTATGGTACTTTCGGGGAGGGAGGAAACGGGAAAGGGGAAGTGATTTTGAATGTAAATAAAAAAAACTTAGAAAATAAAATAAAATTAAAAAAATATTTATTTATAATACATGTAATTATTACACAATAATATTATTAATAATAAAATTGCATAATAATACATAATGTATAATTATGTGTAAGTACACTGTAGCTGTCTTCAGAAACCCCAGAAGAGGGCATCACATCTCCTTATTGATGGCTGTGAGCCACCATGTGGTTGCTAGGATTTGAACTCAGGACCTTCAGAATTGCAGTCAGTGCTTTTAACCACTGAGCCATCTCTCCAGCCCCAACAATTCACTTTTGTGTGGATTGTTTTTTGTGTGTGGTGTGTGTGTGTGTGTGTGTGTGTGTGTGTGTGTGTGTGTGTGTGTGTAAGCCAGAGGTCAACAGGGAGTGGTTTCATCAAAATCTCCCCACCTTATTTTGTGAGAAGAAATTTCACACTGAACCTGGAGCTACTGAGCGCCTGGCCTAACTCTGTCTCCCTACTACTTGGATTAAAGACTGACACTTCCATGCCTGGTTGTTTCCGTGGATACTCAAAGTCCAGATTCAGGTCTTCATGCTTGTATGACAAATACGACCTTCTGAGCCATCTCCCCAACTCCTTTTAAAGAAAATAAACCAGAACATTCATCAACTTTTCAGAATGCCACACAACTAGAGGTAATCTATGACCGTTTTAAAGCACACATAGAATCTTTTGTGAAAAAAAAATAATCTAACTTCTTCCATTAGATTATAAAAATCCATTTTGCTTCCTGGCTTGTTTTGTTTTTAGGATATGGGAAATTTTCTTGCAAAGAGATAATGAAAGCTGCTATTTAAATATGTTTAACCTTCAAGTGAAATTTTATAAAATTCTCTGGTCCTTTGAAGAGGCCCTTTAAGAACCTGCTGAGACTTGGTGCCCATTTACATGCATTCCCGGCAGGGCTTTGTTACAACGGACATTGCATGTATGCTTACATTATGATCACAATAGTCACTGAGTAGTTACTATGCCCCTGACTCTTGTATGATGTCATTCTGTGCCCCTGACTCTTGTATGATGTCATTCTGTGCCCCTGACTCTTGTATGATGTCATTCTATGCCCTTGATTCTTGTATGATGTCATTTTATGCCCCTGATTCTTCTTTGATGTCATTCCATGCCCCTGATTCTTATGATGTCATTCCATGCCCCAGATTCTTGTATGATGTCATTCTATGCCCTTGATTCTTGTATGATGTCATTCCATGTCCCTGATTCTTATGATGTCATTACATGCCCCTGATTCTTGTATGATGTCGTTCCAGGTTCCTGACTCTTGTATAATGTCATTCCATGCCCCTGACTCTTGTATGATGCCATTATCCTTAAAGGAACTCTGTGAGGCAGTATGATGACACCTCTTCATAACACAGAAAGGATGTGTAGGCTAAAGAGAGGTGTATGTCCCACAGCAATTGGCCAGGTCTTTTTCTAGAGCTTTTTATTAGGTTGTATTGCCCTGGAGAGTATGCAGGAAGATGAACGGTATACAGAGAGCACTGAGCTAGAAATTACTGCTTGGCATGTTACACTGATAGGATGGTTGGGTCAAACTAAGACTTTGTGAGACTCATGGAGCTGTGATCTGAATGCATACATACAGGAGGGTAGGGAACCAATAGTGTGTCTAAAGAACCCCAATTCTTTGCTTGTTTGGAATATTTAAATACTACCTTAACGTTTGAACATTCGGATTGTTCACTCTTTTTCTTTTAATGAACATTTAGATGGTTTCTGCTATTTTGGCTATTCTGAAAAAAGATGCTAAGAACATTGTTGTAGAAATGTTTGTGGTCATATACACGCATTTCTCTTAGGATTATAAACAGGCATGGTTTTTATTTGTCCAACAAAAACTGAATAAGTACTATGCATTGCGCGCTGATTTAAGTCTTGGCGGTAGCATCATAAATGAACTTGAAACATGTGTGTTCTCATGAAGCTGTCATGTAGGAGATAGCCAGGTGACAAGCATCATGAGGGCAATAGCCATAGTGCTATGATAAAGATGAATGGAGATGGAGATGGAGATGAGGGAGAAAGAAGGGAGCTATGGTTGATTTTTTTAACATAAAAGGGCCTTCTGAGGTGGCATGGAAGTGAGACCACACCCCAATGGGATAGAGGAGCTAGTCCCATGAATGAAGTGGAGGCAACGGGTGCAGGGCAATACATTAGTATAAAACAGTTGTTACTAATGATCTGTAAAACATGCATCCAGGGAGAATCCTTAGACATCCCAGAACTATGGAAAATGATTGAGTTCAAATTTAATCTCAGATCTGGTGACCCCAGAGTGTGAGCCTTTAACTATAGAGCTACATGAGCCTGTGACTGATATTTTTTCATTTTCTAGTCTTTGGAACTTGTATACATTTTTGTCTATGTCTAAGCAAAAAATGTATCTATAGTTTTTATTATAATACAATCTTAAGTCGAGTGATCAGAATTTTGAATCAAGTAACAGCTGAGAGGAGAAAGGAATATAAAATGCAGACCCATTAAAAATGGCTTTTAAAGGACAGCTCTCAGCTGCTAAATAGGCAAAACAAGCTAAGCTATGGAATTTGGACATATTGATTCTTGGTGTGTTGTACGTTATTGATACTGAGTACTGTGTTAGCCCTGTTACAATACTTAGCTGGTAACTTGTAAAGTAAGGGTCTGTCACACTGGAAAAGAGACAAAGTAACAAGGTGACCAGAGTCTGAACGCAGGTTGGAGGTTGGGTAAAGGTGACAGTGTTCATTAAAAATAACGAGGAAGGACAACAGACAGTCCCCAAGGGCTGTCACTTGCCAGTATGCGTTCAGCCATTCCACACGGCTACCGTGTGCCAGTCTGTGTTCAGTGATTCCACCGGCTATTGTTTCCTGTTTTCATTAGGAAAGTAAGAAAACAGGCTGGATTTTGGTCAGCAGAACTCATATGTCTATTAAACATTGTTTCTTCTTCAGTAAGAACTTTTTGTTGTTCTTGTGAACTCCAGCTACCTAGGTGTTATCTGGGAGAAAAGAATACATAGGTTGGTTTCTTCTTATACTCCACTCCAGTTCTTTGAAATAAAGTATCTTAGGCCAGTGATGTTAAAAACAAAACACATGTAAATACCCACAATCCCACTGGACATTCACATACCGAGAACACAGGCTGCTGAAGGACCGCTGAGGCTCAGAAGCTGGTTTTTACTCCACATTTTCAGGAATGTGCGCATCTCGGTGGATTTCATTTCAGGTCCTTTTCATCCTCAGTGGTCCCCGTCCTTTCCTTCTTCCTCTTTGGTACGCAGAAGCATATCATTTTAATTTCCTTCGTAATGAACACAAGCCACTTCGATATTAAAACCATTCTTTTTAAGAAGCACGTGAAATGCTTGCATCCGCTCCAAATTCCATTCTCCTGTCTGCCATCCATTCGGCTCTGACTCCTCTCCGTTTGCTGTTTGTGGTGACAGCTTTGGCGGCGCCGTTTTCTGATGCTGCTATTCTTCATATTTATGGGCTTCTCTGGTAGCATAAAGATAAAGACAGCCTCAGTTCCTGCTCTACGGCTCAGGCCTAATGTGCTATCGGTAGAAGGGAGCTGAGAAACCCAAAGCATCGCTTGCTGGTCCCACTGCTATGGTCTCATTATACTGTAATACCCTGAGGCTGTACTGCTGCCAAACTCATACCAGCAAGGCGGAACAGTATTAGAGTAAGTAAGATGGGTTGGATTTATGGGGCCATGGGTGTGGCTTCCTGGAATTTACAAAGGAAACACATTTCCCATGGTAGCAGTAGCCATGCAAAGGGACAGCAGGTGTTTCAGCTGTGAGGGAGGAGATGAACACAGGACCCCACGTGTTAATAGAATCAATGTCTGCCTTTGATGTTTCTCTTCCAGAGAGGAAACAGTCCTGAGTGAATAGAAACCTTCTCACATGCTAGAATAAAGCGTGTAGTGTGGGCGAAATTCTTATTCTCACAAGTCTTAGGGATTTGGGGGCCTCTGGATGTTGACATCCAGCACAAATCCATGTTTATCTAGAGTGAAGTAGATACAAAGAGCTCATGGTAAGATCACCAGAAAGATGCTTACAGTCTTCAATGGCTTTTATATTAAAAACAAGCAAACAAACAATAAAAACAAAAGCAAACCAGCCTTGCTAGGCATGTTGAATAGCTTTAGACTGGGGTGAATTAAATAAGCAGGTGGTAATAAAGTCTTTGTATTTCACCCTTCCTCATCTCTTGATGTTTCAGGTGCAGCCTTTTGTTAATCTCGCCTGTTACTTGCAAAGAAATACACTGTAGCTTTTCCTTCATTTCCTCTGGCGATTCCCGTTCTTCAGGAGTAAGGGGATGCAATAATAGCTCATGCAGAACTGAAGCGTGGGTGGCTCTGACGAGAATGTAAATCAAGGATGGAGGTGCTGCACCCCAGGAGGAGCCATAAGTGGTGGGCAAACTTCATAAACGCACACAGAATGCAGCACAGTATCGGGAACAGGTGGTAAATGTCACATGACGTTTAGCCTGAATGGTAGAGCTGATGGATACATTATGTTCACTTTCTATTTCCTTTCCAAAGCAGCTGTGGAAATCATTCTAAGGCGACACAATGGAGTGTGGGGCATGCTGCTGAGGGCAGAGACAGTGGATGGCAGTAGAGTCAGGCTGGGATTACTTGGATGCAAGCAATGGAAATTGTTTTAGGTCAAAAGAGAAGTATTTGTTGGAAGGCTACGAAGGAATAGAATACCAAAAGAGTTAGGTTCAGAGAAGAAACAGGACTGGGGATACTCCAGCAGTCTCTGCTGCTGTTAGTGAGCTGGGGCTCAGTGGGCAAGTTCCAGGAGGGAGCACTTGACTCAATCACCAAGATCATATTTCCTCTTCCCTACTGTCTACAGGAATACAGCATTGGTTACAGCATGCAACATTGTGCCCATTAGAAGGGAGATGCTTCTTTAATGGGACACCAGAGAAACATTGTTAGAAGAGAGGAATTACATGCCCATCAGCTCACTGAAGGAACTGTCCACTGTAAAGTATATATGCCTTTGATTCCTATGGCTTTTAGTTCATAGTCAATGTAGTCTGTGAGGGGAAGTAGAGGATACAATCAGATAACGAAAACCATCATTATCATGACAGAGCACGCGATCTCCCTACTGTGCATGGGCACTGGACCCGAACTTCTGGGCTGTTACCAGCAGAAGCAATGAACATTTTTGCCCATTTGGAAACTTTCTCATGTTAGGCAGAAATAGAACTATTGAAAAAGTATCTCTGGCTACCTGTCTGTAAGAAATATTGAGAACCTTGCAGATGTCTGGTTCAAGAAGAGAGGGATGTGAAAACAATTTTACAAGCAAATGGTCCCAGGAAACGAGCCGGAGTAGCCATCCTAATATCAGATAAAATTGACTTTCAACCTAAAGTCATCAAAAAAGACACAGAAGGACACTACATACTGATCAAAGGAGAAATCCACCAAGAAGAACTCTCAATTCTGAATATCTATGCTCCAAAAGCAAGGGCATCCTCATTCCAATATATACAAAGAACTCAAGAAGTTAAACTCCAGAGAGGCAAGTAAAGCTCAAAGCACACATCGCACCTCACACAATAATAGTGGGTGACTTCAACCCCCGATCTCTGAAATGGATCGTTCAGGAAAGCAGAAACTAAACAGGGACACAGTAAATCTAATTGAAGCCTTGGACCAAATGGAACAAACAGATATATATAGAACATTTCATCCTAGAGCAAAAGAATACACCTTCTTCTCAGCACCTCATGGTACCTTCTCCAAAATCAACCATATAATTGGTCACAAATCAGACCTCAACAGATATAAGAAGATAGAACTAATCCCATGCCTCCTATCAGATCTCTATGGAATAAGGGTGGTCTTCAATGGCAACAAAAACAACAGAAAACCCACATACACATGGAGGCTGAACAATGCTCTACTCAATGATAACTTGGTCAAGGAGGAAATAAAGAAAGAAATCAAAGACTTTTTATAATTTAATGAAAATGAAGGCACAACATACCCTAATTTATGGGACACAATGAAAGCAGTGCTAAGAGGAAAATTCATAGCCCTGAGTGCCGCCAAAAAGAAATGGGAGACAGCATACACTAGCAGCTTAATGGCACACCTGAAAGCCCTGGAACAAAAAGAAGCAAATACACCCAAGAGGAGTAGAAGGCAGGAAATCATCAAACTCAGGGCTGAAATCAATGAAGTAGAAACAAATAAAACCATACAAAGAATCAACAAAACTAGGAGTTGGTTCTTTGAGAAAATCAATAAGATAGATAATCCCTTAGCCAGACTAGCCAGAGGGCACAGAGATAGTATCCAAATTAACAAAGTCAGAAACAAAAAGGGAGAGATAACAACAGAAACTGAGAAAATTCAAAAAATCATCAGATCCTACTACAAAAGCCTGTATTCAACACAACTAGAAAATCTCGAGGAAATGGACAATTTCCAAAATTAAATCAGGATCAAATAGACCATCGAAACCGTCCTATAACCCCTGAAGAAATAGAAGTCGTTATTGGAAGCCTTCCAACCAAAAAAAGCACAGGTCCAGATGGTTTTAGTGCAGAATTCTATCAGACCTTCAGAGAAGACCTAACACCAATACTCTTCAAACTGTTCCACAAAATAGAAACAGAAGGAACAGTACCCAACTCGTTCTATGAAGCCACAATTATGCTAATACCAAAAGCACACAAAGATCCGACAAAGAAAGAGAATCTCAGGCCAATCTCTCTTATGAATATCGATGCAAAAATACTCAATAAAATTCTTGCCAACCGAATCCAAGAACACATCAAAACGATCATTCACCACGATCAAGTAGGCTTCATCCCAGGGATGCAGGGATGGTTCAATATAAGGAATTCCCAAGGTTTTCTATCTCCAAAGTTGTCTCCCTTTGTGATTTCTTAGTTGTTTCTATTTCCTTCTTTAGATTCTGGATGGATTTGCTGAGATCCTTCATTTGTTTGTTTGTATTTTCCTGTATTTCTTTAAGGTATTTTTGCGTTTCCTCTTTCAGAATTTCTGCCTGTTGACCCAAGTTCTCCTGTATTTCTCTAAGCGATTTTTGTGTTTCCTCCTCATGGGCTTCTATCTGTTGATCCATCGTCTCCTGCATTTCTTTAAGCAGTTCTTGTGTTTCCTTTGTAAGGGCATCTATCCGTTGATTCATTTCTTTAAGCAATTTTTGTGTTGCCTCCCTATGGGCATCCATCTGTTGACCCATATTCTTCTGCATTTCTTTATGCGATTTTTGTGATTCTTTTGAAAGTGCATCTACCCGTTGATTCATTTCTTTAAGCGATTTTTGTGTTGCCTCCTTGTGGGCCTCCATCTGTTGACCCATGTTCTCCTGCATTTCTCTAAGCTATTTTTGTGCTTCCTTTGTAAGGGCTTCTAACCATTGATTCATGATCTCCTGTAATTCTTTATGAGATTTATTTGTGTCCTTCTTGTAATCCTCTAATAGCATCATGAGAAGTGATTTTAAATCCAGATCTTGTCTTTTGGGTGTGGTGGGGTATCCATGACTTGCTGCTGTTGGAGAGTTGGGTTCAGATGGTGCCATATTACTTTGATTTCTGTTAGTAACGTTCCTACGTTTGCCTTTTGCCATCTGGTTACCTCTGGTGTTAGTTGGTCCTGCTGTCACTGGCTGTTGGTTGGACCTCCTGTGAGCCTGCAAAGCTATTTCTGACACCCCCCCCCCCGGATTACCGGGATTCCCCTGGCATCGATTTCTGGGGCCTGCCCTGCTCCTGAGTGACTTTGGAGCCCTGATGTGCCTTGCCCCAAGTGATGTTATATTGGGGAATCCCTGCACATCCAAAGGCTCAGCGTAGCGGATTCCTGGAGCAGAGGTCGCTAAAGGGAGGCTGATAGGCTCCCACCCTGTGCAGGGGTGTGTGATCTCTCCCAGGGGCGGGAGAGGGGGGTCCCTCTGCAGGGCAGAAGTCCCACAGCAGAGCTGGCGCCCAGATGACCACAGCGCTGTCCTGCTCTTGGGCGCAGATGGAAGCCCAACAGGCTGTGTCCCAAGCGATGTTATATTGGGGGGAACCCTGTCTCCTCAGTGCAGTCAATCCAGGAACAGAGGTCGCCAAAGGGAAGCTTGTAGGCTCCCGCCCAGTGCGGGGATGTGTGATCTCTCCCAGAGCGGGGGGGGGGGGTCCCTCTGCAAGGCAGAAGTCCCACAGCAGAGCTGGCGCGTCGGTTACTGCAGACCTGCCCAGCTCTTGGGAGCAGGGTATACACAAGCTGCCTGAGACCCAAGCGATATTATGCCTGTCTGTCCCTGAGTCTGGGGGTCCCATCTGCTCTGATGCTGGAGCAAAGATGGCGGAGTGCACTCTGCACTCTCTTGGCGCAGATCACTCTGCAGGGGAGATGGCCCACAGCAGAGCTGGCGCCCAGACGACAGCAGCGCTGTCCCACTCTTGGGTGCAGATGGAAGTCCAACAGGCTGTCAATAAATCTTTTTTTTAAAAAAGTGAATTGTCTGGTTTTAGACAAAAATATTGAAAATCTAAGTTCATAATTTTAATCGTTTTATTTTGTCAAATTTATCGGTTTTAACTGTTTTGAAACAAAAGGTCACTTGGCCAAGATAAATATATTAAATTGGCGACAAATGGAAGACCCTTGAAGAAGCCATGCAAAGAATACAGATACGCATGTGCTTAATCATACAGAACCAAGAGTGGGTGACGTCAGCAGGCGCCCTTCTAAAACACAACCCGCCAACCAACCATTCGTAGAGCCATGGATTCTTACTCTGGACTTGTAATTTTGTTTCTATTAAACAAATCCTAAAGCTAAACATCGTGAGACATGGGCCAAGGTTTGATGCTGTTGGGTTACTGTGTGACTCTCTTGGAAGAGAGAAGCGGGTGGTCGGAAATCCACGTGCAATGCACTGGCCCACCAGCCCTGGGTGGTGCTGGGAGGGATTTCATCAGTGCATTTGCAACCGAGCACTTTTCCTAATAGAGGACAAATGGGTGGTGGGGAAGGCTTTTTATTCCCCTCTGTTGTTTCTGAAAGGCAATAGGAAATATACCATTTAGATGCTAAGGCGAGTGAGACAGAGGCATTTTGTAGCAGATGGGATTTTTATAAGCTGTTTGTCACCATATAACAGTCTTGTTAAGAAGCAATCGCTTTCTGCTTCATTACACTAAGATGGTTCTGTTTAGGGTTTCGCTCAGCTGTGAAATGATTTTAAAACTCCTATAAGCAATAGAGATAGGGTTTTTATATATAATAAAAGATTGTTGACAAAAATGTACTGAAACATTAAAAAAGTGGTCAAACGCACTATTTTTGTGTCGGGGAAATGGAGATATGCTCAGATCCTACTTACGCTTAATCTGCTCTTTTATACCAGCAGAGAAAACTCCATAATGTCTTATTTTCCTTGCGTAAGTGAGGCAAGGGTTCTTTTTATGTTTCCGTGAAGTCTATGTGGCTTATACCATGGAAATAGAAGGAATAGAGTGAATTCTTCAGTGAGGAGCAATTTCAGCCTAAAATAAGTCAAAGGAAACACAAATTTAGTAAATGGAAGAAACACACCGAGTTTTTAACGGCCTTGCTTTTAAATGGTCCTCTAAGAACATCTACTTTTATTCTTCTTTTCCTAAAGGGTCCTTTAGAAAAAAAAAGGATCAGCATTAAAGAGAGAGAAAGCCAATCTTATTGTTTTACAGATTACCTTGAGTTGAGCATGTAGTTCAGTAATCAGTTTACGCAGCATAAGGCCCTGCACCTAAGCAGCATATATGCACATGGGTGTACATGCATGCATACATACTTGTGTGTGCACATGCACATATACACACAGAAAAAAAATCCAGGCATGGTGGTGAACAGCTTAAATCATAGCACTGGGGGTGGGGCTGGTAAGATAGGAAAATCTTGAGCTCCATACCAGCCAAGACTCTGTTATATAAATAAATTCATAAAATACTTGTTAATTTAACAGGTCGCTATTGGCATATGATGTAATCCAAGGACATCAGAAGACCTCAGCCAAGTCTCAGCGTGGCCACTTATCTGGCCTTGGGTGTATTGATGAATCTTTCAAATCCTTGACTTCTCCATCTACAAAAGATGATTAATAACATAAATTTTGCAGTGTTTAACCACCACTGTAGCATAATAAATGACCATGTACCACCAAAGTCCCTGTAGAGGCTTGGCTTTGCTACATGCATTCCTTCAGTGTGAACAACTGTAGCAATTTGTCCTGATTCATGAATCTCTATCCTACAGCTGGGTAGCCTGATATCATTCTCTTGATACGGCAAAGATGTTAAAGGAGGATTCTCTAGCTAGAGAAACGGCAAACTACTCTTCCATAGGACTAGAGTTCATTTCCCAGCACCCACATTGGGTAGCTCACAATGTCCCATAACTCCAACACCAGGAGGTCCAACGTTTTGGGTATTGACATACACCTATGCACATGTACACACACATACACACCACATAAATAAAGTGCTTACTCTTTTTAAGGAGAACCTTCTCTTTCCAAGCCCTTGCTTCCATCAAATGTGTCTGCATTCTATTCACACAGCCCAGCAGAGTCATGTGGAAGGTGCTTACAGTCATACAGTAAAAGAGTGAAGAGCTGTGAATGAACACTGCCAGCCTGACTGAGATGCCTTACAGACATTTATGAAGCTAAACAACAGCACCAGGCATCCGGGAAGTACTCAGCATTGTCTCCTTCCTACCGCGTGCTCCCTTTAAGCTCATCCAATTAATCCATGATGACTTTCATGGGTTCAGAAGAGCAAATGAAAAATTAACATGTTTACAGAAAGAACTTGTGGTGTTCCTTCCTTCTCAGTGTGGTTGAAGGGAGACAAGGAATGATATGCTGAGCCCTCATTAAACGTTTGCATGAGACTGGAGAGATGTCTCAGAGGTTAAGACCATTGGCTGCTCTTCCAGAGGTCCTGGGTTCAATATCCAGCAACCGCATGGTGGCTCACAACCATCTGTAATGAGATCTGGTGCCCTCTTCTGGCCTGAAGGTGCACATGCAGGCAGAAAGCAGTATACATAATAAATCTTGAAAAACAAAATGTTTGCAAGGACTGAAGGGTTGAACAGACTGAATGGCCCAAGGACACCGTGTTAGCTGCATTGCGTTCCACTGTCAAAAGGTAGCATGCAGTACAGTCACTGTGGTACGTTAAGGAATGATGGTCATTTTGGGGAGAAAGTTTAACAAGCTTGACAGATGAACCCCTACTTTGAACATGTCCTACCAAGTAGACATTCTCTTCACATTCCTTATTTCTAAGGCTTTCTTCCCAGAATCCAAAGCTCAAATTAATAAAATGGGCTCTGAATCAAAGTCAG